>CM017768.1:41350025-41819875 GCA_008009225.1 Acer yangbiense
TTGACCAAGCAAAACATTATAGTGCTAACAGGAACCTCAAAAACAATCATAGGCAATTCAAGTTTCATCTTCACTATCCGAAAGAAGGCAGTCTTGTATTTGCTTTCTGCGAGCAGAAACATTGAACATGATTAATGCTCACTATTGATCATAGAAATATATAAAGCTTTAAGGAATAAATGCATAGCAACAAACCGGACTTTAAATAGTGCACATCATCATCATTCAAATTGATATTCCATATTGATATTTGAACTTCCCACCACTGTTACTCCATTCACCGCCATATAAAACAACAAATCAGACTTTATCCATACAAGCCACCTTTCAAATGCACAGGAAATTTATAATCAAATTCCTAAACAAATATTATAAATTCATCGTACATTGAATCTACAAAATATTATGAATCCAAACACTGTTTGGAATTTCCTAACGTGTGTTCGGAAATTCCTAACACCCGTTAGGAATTTCCTAACGGGCGTTAGGAATTTCCTAACTCCGGTTAGGAAATTCTTAACGCCAATTGGAAATTTCTAACTCCCGTTAGGAAATTCCTAACTCTCTGTGCTGGACACATTCCAAAAAAATTGTTCAATTCTCTAGATTCAATACTATAATGGAAAATCAACCACAGCAACATCAAATTCAACTAAGACCCATGCTCTATTACATTAATGTAAGCTATTTTCACAAAAATAAAGAACCCAATACACAAATCTAAGTAAATAACACATTTTTAACAAGAAAAAAACTAAAAATTCTGCTTGTGAACTCTAAATTGACCACAACAACATCAAATTCAACCAAGACCCATGCTCTATTACATTAATGTAAGCTATTTTCACAAAAATAAAGAACTCAATACACAAATCTAAGTAAATAACACATTTTTAACAAGAAATAAACTAAAATTTCTGCTTGTGAACTCTAAATTGACCACAACAACTTCAAGTTCAACCAAGACCCATGATTTATTATGTAAATGTAAACAATTTTCACCAAAATATTACACAAATTCAAGAAATTCGGACATGGTTGAGAAGAACAATGTTATGAAAGTTCAAAAAATAAAATAAAAAACTCACCTAAAAGCTTCAATGGAAGGAACCCTTGTGGAGTTGCTCAATGGTGGAATTGATTAATTTGTATTTGCAAAGGAAGAGAGAACAAAAGAAAAAAAAATTTGGATAGGGAGAAGAATGAGTCTGACGTGAGGAGGAGAGGAGAGGATAGGAGAACTGATGCAGGAGAAGTAAATATGAGGGATATATTGAGTAAAAGAGAAAATTTAGTAAGTAGGGGTAAAATAGTACTTACGCATTAAAAAAGAGTTAGTGTTGCAATTTTTTCAAAAATGGGTTAGATTTCAATAGCAACCTTTCAAAAGGGTTAGTTATCAATAAAACCCTTGAAAAGGATACACTTTATGTCTTGGCCCCAGTTGATCCCACCTCCAAAACTGCAATAATGGTATGCTAAACTTGAACTTTCCTATGTTTTTAGCCAGCTTAACACTTTCAATAGCTTATGCTCTTGATTTAGTGCAATTTATGCATTTAGACATAATTAGAGATAAAGAATTTGTGGAGTAGATGTGAAATGTAGTTGGTTAGAGACTTTTTGTTGGGCAAGAAAAGATTCATACAAACTAAACTCTAGACACCCACAAGCTGTTTGATGATTTGCTTTGCAGGCCATTAGCTTTCTAATGATTTGCTTTTTGTTGGGCAAGAAAAGATTCATACAAACTAAACTCTAGACTTTTGGTTTAGATTCATTTAGCATAATGATCGGCAAAACATAAAAGCTAAAACTATATCATTAGAAATAGCGTGAATGATACAGTTCGTGCGGTTGTATTTAACAGTTCTCTTGACAAAATGGTATTGATATATAATAACTGATTTGTGGCGTGATTGGATAGCCTCTTAGACCCGAAACCCTTTTGTCTGATTTGCTTTAAATGTGTGTTCGACATTGAAGTCTATGATGAGTCAATAAGTCCTCTGTTCCAAGAGAAGCAAATTATTTTCAAGAAAAGAACAAAGTTTCTAACATGGTAGATCAATCACAACCTCAATCATTAGTTTTCCTGTGCATACAACAATTCTCTATACACCCCATCTCCTACTTCAACCGCAAAAGACTTTTCAGAGAAACTTAATCTATAGGATCAGATTGGTGAGATGGATGACTTTCTCTCCCTCTTCAGTTTTCTCTCACTTTTGTAGTCTTGTCCATGGATCCTTCAAAAGTATGTCCGTGGAATTTCCTTGCCCCTCTCTCAAAAGTTCCTGATACTTTACCACAGCCATCATCAAAACCGAAAACTTTTGCAGCTCTGCTCAAAACTGATGAAGTACATGTTCAACCAAAGCTTCTCCCGGTGCCAGTTGTGAAAGGGGACATCACTTGTGTTCACATCAGCAAAAAATATGTCCAAGAAAGATTGAAATACTGTCAGAAAAATCTTTTCAGACGTCTACTTTTAAGAAAACGTTCTGTACTTTTAAAGCCCGTTGAGTTAAAATCTGTATTGCAATCGATTTGACAACTCAAAAATCCTTGGAAGCTTACTACGTTTCTAAAAGGATATTTTGATATTCATTTTTCTAGTGAAGAAGATTTAAAAAGGGTTTGAAGTGGAGGGTCTTGCTCAATTTCAAACGGTATTTTTCGTATTTTTCAATGGCAACCGGATTTTAATTCATATAATCAACAATTATCACATGCTCAAGTTTGGGTGAGGTTTTACGGTCTATGCTCGGAATACTGGCATCCAACTACAATCATGGAGATTGCACGAGGAGTTGTCATCCCTCTGCAACTAGATCAAGCTACAAGGGATCAAGCATATGGGTTTTATACCCGAGTTCTTGTGGACATTGATTTAACTTTGAATCAACCATCCTTTTTGAATGTGGAGAGAGATGACCATAGAGGTTTCTCTGTCGATGTTATATATGAAAATCTTCCAAAGAGGTGTACGAAGTGTAAAGCTTTTGGTCATGATTCTGCTAGATGCCACCAAAATAAGGAGATTAATTCTAACAGAGGTCAATCGCGATCAAGAAATCCAAGGCAAACCTACCGGCCTACCAATGGCCACCATAATGGGCAGGTTGTTGTGGAGGAATGCAAAACAATCCCACAAAATCAGGAAATGATAGAGGAAGAGGAAATTGTGCAGATTCAAAAATTTAAAAATCCCGTAATTAATGTGGAAGACAAAAATAGCAGCATCCAATTATCTCCACATTTATTTGAATTAAATGTGATTGATACTCATGAAGTGAATCGGGAAACAACGGCCAGTTTTGAAGTTGACAAATTTGGGTCTTAAGAAGTTGACCCAATCTGTGAAGGGCAGTTTTCAGTTACAATCGGCACATCTAATGCACTTGCGGAAGATCAGGATTTAATTGAGAGTTTTTCTCCAATTCAAATTCAAGCAGATGAACAATTTCCTAATCAAGATGTGGGAATTAATGTTAATATCTCCAATGATTTGAATACCAAGTATTTAAATCAGGAAGATAATAATGAGAATCATCAATGTTCTCTAGAGAATATTTGCATTAATAACTTAGTGATTCTTGACAATCCAAAGATTTCAAACTTCCAGAATTTTGATCAGCAAGTTTTGGATGAGGTTTTAGGAGATAGAAGAGGAAAGATTAATTTGGAGCATATATCAGAAGACCAAGATATTAATACTTCAAATTCTAATCATGATCCAATAGATCCCGTGTTTGACAATAATTGGATTCCCGTGGTGACAAAATCAAAAAGAAAAGTGAAGCCAACTTATAAGATTTTATCTAGTTCCAAGTCTCAAGTGAGTAAGAGAAGTTCTGCAGCTTCACGCATTGTCACTAATTGGGCCGCACATGATGAGGCAAAATAATTAAGTTTATGTTTTTTTTAAGGCCTGCGTGCCTTTTTAGATTAGCATGTTTTAGGACATGCGCGTTTTTTTTTTTTTTTTTTTAATTTTTTATAATAAAAAAGCTCAATAGAGCTTGTTGTTTTAATTTAAAAAAAAATAAAAAAAATGGTACCCTTTGTTACAAGGACAAGTTCTGGTGTTTCAGCCTTTTCTTGAGCTTGAGAAATGATGATGCTTGATGACATCAACTCAGCCCCGCCATGTTTAGATTTTTTTTTTTTTCAATGTCAAAACCTTTTTCCCATTTCACACCATTTAATGGCTTTTCTAGAGAACCCACAGTTTGGGGACCATTTAGATAGTGGTGGCTAGGGTTCCGGTTAACCGACGGTTTTGTCCGCGGTTAAACCGGAACCGTACGGACAAAACCGGACCAAAAACTGGAAACCAGAAATCGGAAACCGAAACCGACGGTTTGAAAACCGGTTGGAAACCGGACTGTACGGTTTCGGTTTCGGTTTCGGTTTCGGTTTAGGTTTAGGGTGGGTGAAAACTGGCCAAAACCGGCGGTTTCGGTTAAACCGCCGGTTTTTGATTTATTAAAAAAAAAAATAAAATTAACCAATAAGTCGCTGCCACGTGGCAGCATCTTTTAAAAAAAACTGACATGTGACAGCGACTTTACAGAAAAAATAAATTAATTAAATAAGTTAACCAATCAGACACTGCCACGTGGCAGCGTCTTTTTAAAAAAACTGACAATTGACAGATGACAGCGACATGTGATAGAAAAAATTAATTAAATAATAATAATTGAACCAATTAGACGTTGCCACGTGGCAGCGTCTTTTAAAAAAATAAATAGGTGACAGCGACTGATGGTAGAAAAAAAATAGTAATAATTCAACCAATCAGACGTTGCCACGTGGCAACGTCTTAAAAAAAAAAAAACCGAAACTAAAACCGGACCAAACCGAAACCGAAACCGAAACCGAAACCGAAACCGGACTAAACCGAAACCGAAACAGAAACAGAAAAACCGGCGGTTATAAACCGCCCACCAAACCGAATTTTCAGTTTCGGTTTCGGTTTTAGTGTTTACAAAAACCGAAACCGGCGGTTTCGGTCCGAAACCGAACCGAAACCGAGCCGTGGCCACCACTACATTTAGAGGATCTTCCACCAAACTCTATACTCATGGTCTCCAAGACATTTTAGAGTATGGATTGCTCACTTGCTCCCACCATACTCTAAATTTATGTCTCCAAGAGTATTTTTTAGAGTTTCTAAGTTTGATCCTCTAAATTTAGAGTACCAAATCTCATCCTCTAAATTCACTTTTTAACATTTTTTATTCCATTTATATCCTTTTACCTTTTTCATTAAATTCAATTAATGGATAATAAATTTTAATTTGTACATTTTATTAACATAAAAATTATACTATTAGAAATGTCTCATCTAGATCTTTAAAATGAGTATAATATTGAATATTAATTAATAATTTTTTATTTACTTTATCATTTGTTATTCATTTTATTATTTTGTTATAATTTACTCTAAAAAAATTTATTTTATGTTATAAAAAAAATCTCTTATTACATATTAATAATTATAAGTTAGTAATAAAATAAAAACCGAAACATAGTATTAAAAAAATGAGTAATGCTATATTACCCAAATTTGGTGCCCAAATGATGTGGCAACACTCCAGGCCATTCATTTAAAACATGCAAATTTAATACAATTTAAATGAATGGCACACGGTGTTGTCACATCATTTGGGCACCAGATTTGGGCAATGTAGCATTATTGTAAAAAAATATTAAAATAAGGATAGAAAAAAAAAAGAAAAAAAAACTTAAATAATAACAACATTACATATGATAATGTCCAGATACATTAAAATTTTGGAAGGCCATCTAAATGACTTTCATATCCACCCGAAAATGATCCACCTTGTATTTGGGATTTGTGAGTGTTTTTTTCTAAAATTCCCATCATTTTCCTTCGAAAAAAATTCACGTTCGTTGGGATTTTTAATGGAATCCAAATCTGTCATTACAATTTTATTCTCTTCACGTTCACGTCGAATCGCTTCACATTCATGTAAAATCTATAATTTTTTTGCCTCATTTTGATTAGTGGTGTATTTAATTGGTTGAGAAAGTTTGATACAGCAACAAATAAAATATGTAGGTTGGATTAAAATATTAGATTAAAAAAAGTTGATTGAAAAAGTTAGAAAATAAATAAATAGGTTGGGAAAATTAGTTGCCTCATTTTGATGAGTGGTGTATTTAATTAGCGAAGTGTCGATTCTGTTTTGAACAATAAGCAGAATCAATTCATGTCCAGTATGTCTCATCTCTCTTCCCAACGATAACCACAAAGCCAAGATTTTTCATTTTTTTAAAATGTAATTATTGCCCGAAATTAGCTAACTTAATTGTAAGATTTTATAGGTCATGATTGAATACCACTAACACCAGAGTTCGGGTTTAGTTTATATTTGAATTGTATTGTTGCGAAAGAAAGTTTAACAAGAAAACAGATCAATATGTGTCAAACAAGCCAAGGAAACAACTAGAAAGTGTTATCATAATTTTAAATGTTATAGTTATTGAAGAGTCAATGAGTCAAGTCTTTCTATTACTATGTAAACAGGGAAGGGGAGTTTCCATGCACTTCACATATGTGATTTTCATTGTATACCACATCTGTTAGTTTTGTCACTCTGTTTCTACTAGTCTTTGCAACCATGTTTTCAAGTCAATTGGCGTGTTTTAAACAATAAACAACCGAAGGTATTGAGAAGAAACTACAAAAGAAATCTTGTAGTTTCTGTTTTGTTATGATAAGATTCATGTCGCTCTGTTTCTACAAGTCTTTGCAACCGTTTTCAAGTCAATTGGCGTACCGTGTTTTAAAGTATAAACAACCGAAGGTGTTGAGAAGAAACAACAAAAGAAATCTGTAACGGCTCCGCATCTCAGCTCAATGGTACTCACTCTGCGCAAGAAAGGTAGTTGTGCCTTGTTCGAGCTAGAGTGAGGGAGGCCAAAAGTTAAATAATAGGTACTGTTGCCTTTTATTGTAACGGCTCCGCATCTCCAGTACCGCAGTCAAAGCAGCCCAATACTGGCGCGCCTTTTATTGTAATGGCTCCGCATCTCCAGTACCGCAGTCAAAGCAGCCCAGTACTGGCGCGTAAACAACGTTAAACAACAGTATCTATTATTTAACGTTTGGCCTCCTTCACTCTGGCTCGAACCAGGCACAACTACCTTTCTTGCGCAGAGTGAGTACCATTGAGCTGATCAGCTCAATGGTACTCACTTTGGCAAAGAATGGTAGTTGTACAGCTCAATGGTACTCACTCTGCGCAAGAAAGGTAGTTGTACCAGGTTCGAGCCAAGGTGAGGGAGGCCAAAAGTTAAATAATAGGTACTGTTGTTTAACGTTGTTTACGCGCCAGTACTGGGCTGCTTTGACTGCGGTACTGGAGATGCGGAGCCGTTACAAAATCACTCAAACAAGGACTTCTTAATAGTAGAATAGTTAGTTGATCCTTTGTTGTTGTACTTGGAATGGCTCGTGCTTCATCTCTTCTACTCCTTGTTATCTATCATCTTTCACTACTTTCCTTGGCTGAAGAAGTAACGGGATTCAATCCAAGGTGCTCGCCTCTTCCTTGTGGAAATCTTGGATTTCTCAGCTTCCCCTTCTCCAATGGAACAAATCCTGAGTGTGGATTGTTGAAGGTAAATAACTGCAATGAACCATTTCGTCAGAAGATTCAGTTGGGGAAGGATGGGCCATGGTTTTATATTAAAGAAATCAATCAGGACAACAGTCTTATACTTCGTGACCAAGTGTATCCAGATCGTTTTAAGAACCATATTTGTAGATCGTTCCAAAATTTCACTCTCTCCAGATCTCCACTTTACTCTTTTGAATTCCCAATTCAGCTGGCCATGCTTAATTGTTCTAATTAAAGTATCACCACGGGTTTCGAGTTATTATGTAATGAATCCAATCACTCCATTATCTTCTACAATCACACAACTCATCAAAGTCCACCAGCTGGATGTTCAGTTATTCAGTCCCAATTGACTAAGACTCAAAAAAGTGTCTTCCTTCATAATATATATAATGGTGGCTTCTTTCTTCAAGTGAATGTGACGAAAGAATGTCTCGATTGTTACTCGAAAAGAGGGCAATGTCTGAGTGATAGCAATGGAAAGTTTAAGTGTTCAGGCTCAAAAACAGGTATCAAAGTTACAGTAGGGTAGGATGATTTGCACATGGTGGATCATACATGACCTGCTGTTTGTGTTTCAATGTTTTCAAAGTTAGCTTTCTGTTCCAATTCATTAATTGTTTTATTCATTTATATAAGCTGCATATACTAGAATGCCACACCATAATTCTTTTCTTTCTACAGAATGTGATGATTGTTATCGGAGAGGAGGGCGATGTCCGAGTGATAGTAATGGAAAGTTTAATTGTACAGGCGCAAAAACAGGTATCAAAATAACAGAAAGGTAGTAGGATTTGCACACGGTGGATCATACATGACCTGCTGTTTGTTAGAAATGTGAAATTTTTCTAATTTAAGGGTATTTATGGTATTTTATGTATAACTATTATTAAGTAATTAATTATGGTTTATTTATGGTTAAGTTATGTGATGTTATTAATGATGTAATATTGATGATGTAAATTGATGATGTCCTTAATGATGTAAGAATAGTATGGCTATAGTATGGCTTTGTCATAGGTATGGGTCAAAGTATGGTGAAGTATGTTTTGAGGTATGGGTGTGCCATTACTTGACACCATTGTATTCTTTCTATTTAAAACACCCACATTCGGCCATTGAGAAAAGATGAAGCCATCAGAAAATGGCATGAGATGTATGGTTAATCTCTCTAAAATATGTCTTCTCTTCATTTTTATGTTTATGACTTCTTATGGTTATGGTTTTTATGTTTATGTTTATATTGAGTTCATTTTCCTCTTATTTCATGTGTATGAAAGTAGGCTAGTTGAGCCACTTTCTCTAGTTTCACGTGTATGAGGCTAGTTGAGCAAGACTCTCTAATTTCATATGTGTGAAACTAGTTATGTTAGATTGTATTGTATTTCATGTGTATGAATCTAGTTAAGCTAGACATGGAAATGAAATTTTTCTGTATGGTTATAATTTAACTATGGTATGGTTATGGATTAACTATGGTTTATGTAATGAAATAATGGAATGGTTGTAATTTAGTTTAGTTAAGATGTAAATATTACTTGTAGCAGTGTATAAACACTGTCAAGTATGTCAGATACTGATATACTTATGGATACTGATACACTCAACAACTATCTCTTAGTTGTTATACACTTATGTATTTTTTCTATATAAACCCCCATTGGGGCATTGTAAATGCAAGCCATCAGAGAAATGGCATAGGATGTATGGTTATGGTTTAATGGAAAGAAAATTTTCCAGAATATGTCTTCAAATGTTTTTCATTTTCATGTTTATGTTTTATAAATAGTTTTATTGATATTCATGGATCATGGTGAGAATGTCAGAGGCATCACCTTTGGTAAGACTGTCCAAAGAGGCAGCAGCCATGGTGAGAATGTCCAGAGGCATCACCCATGATGTATAAATGTATGGATGGATGTTTATGGATGGTCTGATATCTTATCAGAAGAGATATCAGAGTATGTTTTATGGTTCATGTTTTATGGTTTTTATAGATTTTGTATGTATGGTATTTTATCTAAATGATGGTTTTTATTGATAGTTTTAAATGGTGATAGATGGGATGTTCTGATCCAACAACAATGGAATCAGAACATCGATGTTCAAGTTTTACTCTAGTTTCACCTGTATGAAACTAGTTGAGTTAGACAACTCCTCTAGTTTCATACGGCTGAAACTAGACAAGCAAATAACATACAATTTTTTTTCCAAATTTTAACACTGTTTGTGTTTCAATGTTTTCGAAGTTAGCTTTCTGTTCCAATTCATTAATTGTTTTATTCATTTATATAAGCTGCATATACTCGAATGCCACGCCATAATTCTTTTCTTTCTACAGAATGTGATGATTGTTATCAGAGAGGAGGGCAATGTCTGAGTGATAGCAATGGAAAGTTTAAGTGTTCAAGCTCAAAAACAGGTATCAAAGTTACAGTAGGTAGTAGGATTTGCACATGGTGGATCATACATGACCTGCTGTTTGTGTTTCAATGTTTTCGAAGTTGGCTTTCTGTTCCAATTCATTTATATAAGCTGCATATACTTGAATGCCACGCCATAATTCTTTTCTTTCTACAATGATTGCTTAAGTGGATTTCAATTGGTTTCTGTAGTTTCTGATGGGCAATTTTGTTCTTCATTTGTAATTTTTTTTTTTTTTTTTTTTTCTAAATGGATGCCAGTTATGGTCTAAACTAACGCAATATTGTTTGTAATTTTTGTTGCAGGAAATGGAAAAAACACTGAATTTTGGCTAAAACTAGGTAATCTCTCCCTTTAAACATGTCCATCCATTACAACACCTTAAAATCATTTCAATTCTCTGTAACACATTTACTGCAACTTTGAAGAAATATTTAATTGATTAGAACTTTTTGGTGTTCCTACTCTTTGGTCTGCTGGTCAAAAATTTTATAGCTCTTCTTTCATCTCATCAGGATTCGGACTTGGAGGAACAGTCCTTTTGATTGTGGTTCTGTCCATCTACATTACACGGCATCGCATAAAAGGAATATATGCTTCACCAAACTCAAGATATACCTCTTCCGATCCTTCCTCAAAATCAGACCTGGAAGCAGCCAGTGCCTACTTTGGGGTCCCCGTCTTCTCCTATAGTGAACTTGCAGAAGCCACTAATAATTTTAATCACGAGAAAGAACTTGGAGATGGAGGTTTTGGAACAGTATACTATGGTAAGAAGATCAACTCTTGTTTGTCTCAATTAAATGATCATCTATTGTACATTCTGATATAACTGTTAAAAATAAGGAGAAAAAGAATACAAAAAGTTATAACAGTTTGCTAAATGACCCATTTGATCATTATCAATCAGGAAAACTCAGAGATGGACGAGAAGTTGCGGTCAAGCGCTTGTATGAGCACAATTACAGAAGGGTTGAGCAGTTTATGAATGAAATTAAAATTCTCACACGTTTGCGCCACAAAAACCTTGTTTCCCTTTATGGCTGCACTTCACGTCACAGCCAGGGTCTTCTCCTTGTGTATGAATTCATCCCCAATGGCACTATAGCTAATCATCTCCATGGTGATCGGGCGAACCCTTGTTTACTCACATGGCCTATTCGTATGAACATTGCCATAGAAACTGCTAGTGCATTGGCTTATCTCCATGCTTCTGATATCATACATCGCGATGTAAAAACTAATAACATTCTCCTTGACAACAACTTCTGTGTGAAAGTTGTAGATTTCGGGCTCTCACGGTTGTTCCCCACTGATGTTACTCATGTTTCAACTGCCCCACAAGGAACTCCAAGCTATGTTGATCCTGAATATCACCAATGCTACCAGCTAACAAGAGAAGATGATGATGACAAAAAAGAGTTGAAGAGTGTGCAGCAGCCACCACCATCACCACCACACTCTGAAGAAAGTGCCTTGTTGAAGAATATCATGCTGCCACCTTCACCCATTTCTGTCACTGAAAATTGGATTAGTAATGACACTACACCTAATGTAAGTAACTAAGGTTTTCTCTTACATGCTCTGCTCAAATTAATTTCAATGGTGGATGATGATGATGTGAAATATATGTTTTGACACTCGTCTACTTGTAACTTTTGTGTTATATATCAAAATATATCATACATGTAGGCAAGAGGGAATGTACATAGTACATGGATATATAATTGTCACCAACCTGGGTTTGAAAAGGATACAGTTTATGTCTTGGCCCCAGTTGATCCCACCTCCAAAACTGCAATAATGGTATGCTAAACTTGAACTTTCCTATGTTTTTGTAAGGATTGGGAAATTAGGGATTTGATAATTTGGGGATTTCGGAAAATTAAGGATTTAGTAAATGTCTATAATAAATAACATGTGTGGAATCTCTCCCTAAGAGTCTATGTTAGTTAATGAGAGTCAATTGTAGGGAATCATTTCCCATTTACATTCTGTTAGCCGAATGGCTATGTAAGGTAGTCCAGTACCATTTTTACAGGAATCAATGAATTACAATTTCAATTTCTATATTTCTTCAACTTCTTATTCTCTCTATCTCTCTCTCATCTCTTCCAGACATTTATCAACAATTATTCTACAGAATTCTATTACAATCTCTTGTGTGAATTCACGTGATCGCCTCGGCATCACAGTTTTTAGCCAGCTTAACACTTTCAATAGCTTATGCTCTTGATTTAGTGCAATTTATGCATTTAGACATAACTAGGGATAAAAGAATTTGCGGAGTAGATATGAAATCTAGTTGGTTAGAGACTTTTTTATTGGGCAAGAAATGATTCATACAAACTAAACTCTATACACCCACAAGCTGTTTGATGATTTGCTTTGCAGGCCATTAGCTTTCTAATTTTTGTTCAATAATGTTGATGGCTCCTTGTTCTTTCCACTTTAGACTATGTTAGGAAAAATTCTTAGATTATGTGGATGCTTTCCTTTTGGTTTAGATTCATTTAGCATAATGATTGGCAAAACATAAAAGCTAAAACTATATCATTAGAAAGCGTGTTGATATATAATAACTGATGTGTGGCGTGATTGGATAACCTCCTAGACCCGAAACCCTTTTGTCTGATTTGCTTGAAATGTGTGTTCGACATTGAAGTCTATGCTGAGTCAATAAGTCCAATGTTCCAAGAGAAACAGATTATTTTCACAGAAAAGTACAAAGTTTCTAACATGGTATATCAATCACAACCTCAATCATTAGTTTTCCTGTGCATACAATAATTCTCTATACACCCCATCTCCTACTTCAACCGCAAAAGACATTTCAGAGAAACTTTATCTATGGATTGGTACCCTTTGTTACAAGGACAAGTTCTGGTGTTTTTCATTGTCAAATCCCTTTTTCGTTTTCACACCATTTAATAACTTTTCTACAGGACTCCTTGCTACTACTCCAAAGTTTGTGGACCAATTAGTGAAGTGTCTGTTCTGTTTTGAACAACGCTCCAGTATGTTTCATCACGAGGAGCACAGAACCAAGATTTTCACCACTAACACCAGAGTTTGTGTTTAGTTTATATTTGAATTGTATTGTTGTGAAAGAAAGTTTAACAAGAAAACAAATCTTGATGTGTGAAACAGGCCTAGGAAACAACTTGAAAGTGTCATCATAATTTTCAATGTTATAGTCTTTCTAGTACTTTGTAAACAGGGAAGGGGAGTTGTGATTAGTCATTGCCGACCAATCAAGTAACTTTCCATGCATTTCACATATGTGATTTTCATTGTATACCCCATCTTTTAGTTCTGTCAATCTGTTTGTACAAGTCTTTGCTACCAAATTTTCAAGTCAACTAGTGTGTTTTAAAGGATAAACAGTTGAACGTACTGAGAATACCCAACAACTGAAATCACTCGATAAAAGGAGGAATACAATGGCTTTATGATGGTATAATGAGTGATTTCTGGTGTACATCTCTGTTGTTGTACTTGGAATGGCTCGTGCTTCTTCTCTTCTACTCCTAGTTATCTATCATCTTTCACTACTTTCCTTTGCTGAAGAAGAACCACGATCCAATCCAAGATGCCATCTTTTTCTTGTGGAATTCTTGGAAAAATCAGCTTCCCCTTCTCCACTCGAAGGCATTCTGAATGCGGGTTGCTCATAGTAGATAACTGCACTGATCAATATCAGACGATTCAGTTGAACAAGGATGGTTCACGGTTTCATATTAGAGACATCAAGCAGGACAATACTCTTATACTTAGTGACCCAGTGAATCCAGAGCATTTTAAGAAACAGACTTGTGGATCCTTCAAAAATTACAGTCTCCAGCTCCCCCTTTTACTCTTTTGAAATCCCTTCCAACGTAACCATGTTAAAATGCCTTCCCATTTTTCTTAACCTTGCAAATTCCTATAGAATCTGCAATGACTCCATTCACTCCATTTTCATCTACAATCAACCAAATGATACATTAAGTCCTCCAGCTCAATGTTCAGTTATTCAGCCCCTAGTAATCCAGACTAAAAAAAGTGTCCTCCTTCATAATATGCACGCTAATGAGTTCTTTCAAGTGAATGTGATAACAGAATGTTACAAGTGTCATTCTAGAGTAGGACGATGTCTGAGTGATAGCAATGGAAAGTTTAATTGTTTAGGCGCAAAAACAGGTATCAAAATAACAGTTAGGTAGTAGGATGCATGATACGATCATATTATGCGTAGGGGTCTCATGGTCTCATGCACTCAATGGCTATGCTATGCAAGTGGTTCCATGAAGGCAAGAATTGGTCAAGCATGAATTAATCAAGTTGTTAGCAGTAAGTTAGTGGAACGTGAGGTGGGTTCCGTTAAATAAGTTAGTTTCCAAGTTATGGATGTTGTGCAGCACAACGTGCTCTAAACAGTTTCCATTTAATTTGGCATTCTGTTGCTAAATTAGTTGTTTGTATCAGACTATATATATGGTCTTGAATGAATGTATGAGGGATATCGAATATTAAACAAATTTGCCTCTCTCTATCTATCTATCTTTCTAATTGTTCTACTCTCCTCTAAATTCTTCCATGTATTTTCCAGGATTGGAAATATACACATCAATGTACATGGTGGATAAATACATTACGTCAGTACCTGCATTGTGTTTTATTGTTTTCAAAATCGGTTTTCTGTTTCATTAATTGATTTGTTCATTTAGATAAGCTGCTTATACTTAAATAGCATCCCATAAAACTGTCTTTCTACAATGATTTCTCAAGTGGATTTTCATTGGTCTCTTGCCTAGGTTTTTTTAGAATGCTAGCAAGATTTTTAATGTTTCTTATGGCCCCAAACACAAGTTCTGTTGATAGGGTTTTCCTCCTCTCGTTTAGCCTCTTGTGAAACTAAAAATGTGAGTGACGATATGGAGAGAGAAAAATGGGGCCAAATGACATCTCAGCTTGGTCCAATCCCTTGTATATCCGAATGTATATCCGAATGTATATACAAAGATTCATAGGTGCGAGATCTCACATGTAATTTCGTGCGGGATCCTGGCTTGTATCGTTATGAAACCGATTATCAGATGTGACAATTGGTTTTGTAACAATACAAAACCAGAATCCCTCATGGAATTATGTGTTATCTCAACTGGTAATGTTACAGTTTTATTCGGCCAAAAATCTCTTATGTACCCATGTAAATATATACCATTCATTATATGCAGTGCACATAAATTTACTAATTTAGTATATGTAAGATGAAGAATTCACAGTCTGTCTGTCTATTCCATCTCCCTGCACATCCACAAAGGTCCTTTCTTTTTATCCAGCATTCATTCCCTATTTACATGAAATCCAAGTCTTTGATAAACAAAACTGCATAAATGCACGTGTGACAGTTGTGTTAATAAACTAAGTGACCCTATGCGCCTATCTTTAGTAATAAATTACTGCAACATTCTAGAATAATTTAGATATTTTCCTGGTCTAAGCTTTATCAAAAATTTTAATGGAGTTATTTGGAGGTCATTTGTGCTCCCTTGCATGCATAATTTGAGGATTTGAATTGCCTGAAAATCTTTAGTTTTTGATAGAATGGAATCAAACAGTTATAATTTTTTGAACATCTGAACACCTGTTCAGCTTAGCTGCAATGTGTTAAAAATCTAAACCATTAAACATTCATCCATACCATCAATACATCCATACATACATTAATAAACATAAAAACCATCTGAAACCATCAGGAGGAAACCATCGGTTTGCCCATACCATCCAACATAACTAGTTTCATACGTATGAAACTAGAAGAGGAGTCTAACTTGCCTACTTTCATACACGTGAAATTAGAAGAAGAGAATCACTCAACATAAACATAAACATGAAAGAGAAGAAAAGAGAGAGTTTACACAATATTTAGCTAAAACATTACTTTCCATTAACCATACATCTATCTCCATCTCTTACCTTCTGATTTCATTACAATCACATAAGGGGTATAAATACAAAATACAGAGGTAATGGCTGACTGACACAGCCATACCTAGAGCCATATTACAAACTGACACACCCATACCATTAAGGCCATAACATCCATACCATGAGCCATACTTGACAATATAACCACTGCTACAAGTAATGACACTTCTATCATCAATATTACGTCACATTATTACATTATAACTAAACCATAATTCATACAATAACTCAACCATAGTTAAATTACTTTATGAAAAATTTCATATTTCCAACACAATGGACTGGACATAGTGTGTTGAGTGCAAAAGATGTGACCAATGTGAGTTTGGAAAGAATAAATTTTACGTTTTTGGCCCACTTGATCCCACCTTCAAAACCACAATAATGGCATGCTAAGCTGAATTTCTTGTGTTTAGCCTTCTAAATATTTCTTGATCAAGATTTAGTGCTAACTTCTTAACTCTCTTCCAATAGCATATGCTTAATTTATATAAACTGAACTTTAGGCATTAGCTTTCTGATGTCTGTTCAATAATGTCCATGGCTCTTGTTCTTCCACTAGATTTTTTTTTTTACATCGGGTAAATGCTGAGTCTGAAATGTAGCTTTCTTCCTTCTAGTTCAGTCGTAGCAAAATAGGTGGGCAAAAGAGAAAAAACTAAACACTGTCGCTAGTGTATCAAACGTACTTGTATTCTTGTTAGTGTTTACTTAATTACAAAATGTTTTACGTTTGGCTAACGAAGTCAATTCTGCTTGAATTGCTTCTTTCCATTTAGGCCAATCAAACATTTGCCTACAATTATCGAGGTTATGAGGCTCATAGTCATCATTTACAATTTCAGTAGCCACTGTGTACGAAAATATATCATCAATGATTGTTTCTCCACGATTCTACATTTCTCCTGTATAATTTATAGAAATTTCCTCATTTCTATGTTCTTGTATCTCTTCAAAGATTGCTTCCCCTACAGGGGTTTCTTATGTTCTTTCAGGGACATCTAACTCTTGTGGAGTTAATTTAGAGAAAGTGGATTTATTTATAATTTCAGGAGTATGATCCTGATATTTTGTTTTCTTCCTCCGGGGAAGAATATCTTTTGAACCAAGTGGTCTACCATGCTTCTGGCGTACAGTAGATGATTCCTTTGCTATTATTTGTTTAGATTATTCTTTTGGAACAATCACCCGTGCTGGTACATTAATTGCTGGGATGTATGATTTTGTTACCCTAGTAGCATCAGTAAATGCATCTGGTAACTGATTTGCTATTGTTTGAAGATGAACTATCTTGCATACTTCGTTCTCACATTGAGATGTGTATGGGTCAAGATGAATTAGACTAGGAACTTTCCAAGAAAGTTCACGCTTCTCTTCAGGAGAAGTTTTTCTTTCCTCTAATGATGGGAAATTTCTCTCATCAAAATGACAATTCGCAAATCGTACAGTAAAAAGATCACTGGTCAAAGGTTCCAAATATCTAATAATTGATGATGAATCTAAACCAACATATATTCTCAAACGCTGTTGGGGGTCCCATTTTAGTTCTATTTGTAGGTGCAATTGGGACATATACAACCAAAAATACGCAGATGAGAAATATCTAGTTGATGGCCAAATACAAGTTGCACTAGTGTATATTGATAATAAGCAGCGGGACGAAGACGAATTAATATAGCAGCATGTAAAATAGCATGTCCCCAAACAGAAATTGGTAATTGTGTTCGCAATAATAAAGTTCTTGCAATTACCTGGAGACGCTTGATAAGTGACTCTGCTAATCCATTCTGAGTTTGAACATGTGGAACTGGATTTTCAACATCAATCCCAACTAATCTGCAGTATTCATCAAATGTTTTGGAAGTAAATTCACCAGCATTATCAAGGCGTATTAACTTAATCGGATGATCAGAAAAATGTGCCCGAAGCCGGATAATCTGTGCAAGTAATCTTGCAAAAGCAACATTACGTGTTGATAATAAGTAAACATGTGACCATCTGATGGATGCATCAACTAGGACCATAAAATAGCGAAACGGTCCACTTGGTGGATGAATAGGTCTATATATGTCCCCTTGAATCCTTTGTAGGAATGACAGGGATTCAAAGTCAACCTTAGAATGGGATGGTTTTATTACTAATTTCCCTTGTGAACATACAGTACATAAATTTTCATGGGATAAAAGAATCTTCTGGTTCTATAATTAATGGTGAATTTAGACCAATATATATTCCTAAACGCCGTTGGGGTCCCATTTTAGTTAAATAGAACAATGTTTCATCCTTGTAAAATACCATTAGGAAGTGTCAATAATATAATATAGTCATGTGACTGTCTTTAGCAATGGGGTGTGTCGATATTTATCAACTGATGTTTGTTGTGTGGCGTAAGTGAATCAACGTTGAAGTTCATTAGTTTTCCTGTGCATGCAATAATTTTCTCTACACCCCATCTCCTACTTTATCAGCAAAGACTTTTCAAAGAAACTTTATCCACAGAATGATACCCTTATTACAATTACAAGTTCTTGTGTTTCAATCCTTTCTTGAGCTTGAGAAATGATGATGCTTGATGACATCAACTCAACATCACTTTCTTTGTGGGCCCGCCATGTTTGGATTTTTGTTTTTCATAGTCAAATCCCCTTTTTGCTTTCACACCATTTAATTACTTTTCTAGAGGACCACCCCACCGCCCCTCTCTCTCTCTCTCTTCCACTCTCTCTCTCTTCCGCCCCACTCTCTCTCTCTTCCATTTTCTTCACCTTCTTCACATTCTTCACCAAATAAAGAGAGGATCCAAGCTCCTATGGAGCTTTTTCCTCCATGGGAACTCACCACACACCTCCACCACCATTTTCACACCTCTTCCATCCATCTTAAGGCAGTTTGCAAGGAAATAAGAGTGGTTTTTGGACCAAATCCGAGCTAGGAAGGTTTGAAGCATCTTTGGAGGACTTGTCTTCAAAGGTTGTCTCTTATTTGCTCATTTCTTTGTATTTATTGCTTCTTTGATGTGTAACCCCGATTTGGGGAATATTGTAAACCTACACTTGTGTAATATATGTTGTTTGTGCTTAAATTCGGTTGGGTTTTGTTTCACTCTTTGTTAATTTCATGAATTTAGCTGTAATTGCAATATCCATGTGTATAGAGGTCCGAAATTGATATGTGTCCATGATTGGGATTAGGACTAGAGTAATTTAATGTAGGAGTAGTGTAATTTAACTTCCCATGATTGTTGATTGATTGATGGATGACCAAAATGCCATGTTTAGAATAATTGGAGTGTTAGAGATTTAGCTCCAAAGAGTGGGAAATGTTTCAGTTCAGGCATTTAGTTGCTAAATTGGCCTGGGTTCCAATTCTTGTGCTTAATGGGTCTTGTTATCAAGGCACAATTGCTCATCCTTGGCTGGATTGGGTAATAAATTGATTTAGGGAAAATTCTCAAATCAAGAGAATGAACCCTTAACCTATATTGAATGGTCTTATTGCACATTGTTGTTTGGTAAACTTGTTTCTCATGTCTAGCTATCATAGGGAGATTGATAAAACCGAATCTGTATCTAGAGTAAAGACAAACTAAATTCCTCTTGTGCTTGTGTAGTTATATGGGTATTTCATTGCTTAATGCTTTCATTCGGTTAGCCACCTTGTGGATGATATTTAGGCTATATGTTATATATTGCGTGGTTAACATTAACATGTCCAGCGTGATATCCTCTACTTTTGACCAGACAGTAAGAGATACACTAGGCTGGCGTGTAGAGCTCGTGTGTGTGTCTCACAGTCCTTAATGAATCCAAGCATTTATGCATGGATGTAATCTCTAAGACATCGAGAGAGATTAGAGATTAATTAAGGGGACACGAGCATATAACATACGTGTTGTATGGGTATCTCGTATTCTGAATGCTTTCACTTGGTTATCATCCTGTATTTGGTTAGCTATTGTGAATGAATTATTGGCTGTAGTATGGCTCATGTGGTTGCGCATTACATGCCCAACGAAACAACCACTGTATATGACCAGACAGTGAGAGATACACTAGGTTGGCATACAGGGCTCTTGTGTGTGTGCCATGGCATTTAATGAATTCATGTGTACTTTGTATGTGTGGATGTGATTTCTAAGACTCGAGAGAGATTAGAGATCAATTAAGAGGACACGAGCCTATGATATACTTGCACATTGAGGGGCTAAGTGAGTCTAGAGCTTAATTATGAGGATTGTTACGGTTGAGTCATTGTCTTAGTGTAACCACATTTCATGCATCTCTCCATTCCATTCTATCCATGTATATATTATGGTAGTTAGTTTATTTATTTATATTATTACTTACTTTTCCGAACCCGCAACACACGAGTTCTCTCTACGTGTTGTAATAATAGCTAGAACCGGTAACGGTCGGTGGATCCCACCTCTTTGCGGAACGATACCCTCACTTGCCGCTGTGCTAGTCCCTGTGACTCGCGCACTAGCGAGGTCGAACTTAAATGTTCATCTTTTGACCGACACCGCAACGACGTGTCGTCAGCATCAAGAAAACATTCTCCTATAATCAATCTAAAACCCCTACAATCAGGATAATTAATGTAATCAATCATATAATAGTCAACTATACAATCTTCCTAATTAATGACAATATTCTAACAAAAATGCCTTCCCACTTTTCTTAACCTTGCAAATTCCTATAGAATCTGTAATGATTCCATTCACTCCAATTTCATCTACAATCAACCAAATGATACATTAAGTCCTCCAGCTCAATGTTCAGTTATTCAGCCCCTAGTAACCAAATGCTTGATGACATCAACTCAACATCACTTTCTTTTTGGCCCCACCATGTTTGGATTTTTGTTTTTCATAGTCAAATCCCTTTTTTGCTTTCACACCATTTAATTACTTTTCTAGAGGACCACCACCCCGTCCCCCACACTAGTTTGGGGGACCATTTAGTGAAGTTTCTTTAATTGGTTTGAAAAACAAGCACAATCAATTCATGTCCAGTATTTTTCATCTCTCTTCCTCATGAGAATCACATAGCCAAGAAATTTCCATTTCTTATTGGTTTTTGTTTGAACGTAATCGTTGCTCGACACTTGCAATCTTAATTGGTAAGATTTCATGGGTCAGGATCGAATACCACTAACACCAGAGTTTGAGTTTAGTTTATATTTGAATTGTATTGTTGTGAAAGAAAGTTTAACAAGAAAACAAATCTATAAATGTGTCGAACAAGCCAAAGGAAACCGCTTGAAAGTGCATCTTGATTTTCAATGTTATAGTTGTTGAAGAGTAAATGGGTCAAGTCTTTCTATAATTACTTTGTAAATATGGAAGAGGAATTGTGATTAGTCATTATTGACCAATCAAAGGTAACTTTCACATATGTGATTTTCATGTATACCCCATCTTGTTTCTACAAGTCTTTGCTACCGAGTTTTCAAGTCAACTGGCGTGTTTTAAAGGATAAACAACTGAACTTATTGAGAAGAAACTATAACAAAAATCACGCAATAAACGAATCAACGCAATGACTTGTTAATAGTAGAATAGTTGATCCTTTGTTGTTGTACTTGGAATGGCTGATGCTTCTTCTCTTCTGCTCCTCGTTATCTTTCATCTTTCACTACTTTCCTGGGCTGAAGATGTAACTGGGTTCAATCAAAAGTGCCCATCTTTACCTTGTGGAAATCTGGGGAATATCGGCTTCCCTTTCTCCAATCGAACATATCCTGAGTGTGGGTTGTTAATGGTAGATGGCTGCAGTAAACCGTATCCTCAGAAGATTCAGTTGGGGAAGGACGGGCCATCGTTTTATATTTCATACATCAAGCAGGACAATAGTCTTGTACTTAGTGACCAAGCGGATCTACAGCATAGGTGTGGATTGTACCAAAATTTTACTCTCTCCAGCTCCCCCTTTTACTCTTTTGAACTCCCATTCAAGTCTACCATTAGATGCCCCGGTACTCATTACAGTAACCTCTGGAATTTCACGTTATCATGTATTGACTCCAATTATTCCATTATCTACTACAATCAGACAACTCCTGATTTACCACCTACACCAGCTGGATGTTCGGTTATTCAGTCCCAAGTGACTAAGAGTCCAAAACATGTCGTCTTTCGTAATATATATACTGGTTGGCTCTATTTTCAAGTGAATGTGACGGAAGAATGTTACGATTGTTATTGGAGAGGAGGGCAATGTCAGAGTGATAGCAATGGAAATTTTAAATGTACAGGCGCAAAAATAGGTATCAAAATAACAGTAGGGTAGTAGGATTTGCAGATGATGGATCATACATGACCTGCTGTTTGTGTTTCATTTTTTTCGAAATTGGTTTTCTGTTCGAAGTCATTAGTTATTTTATTCATTTATATAAGCTGCATATACTCGAATGCCATGCCATAAAACTTTTTCATTCTACAATGATTGCTCAACTGGATTTTGATTGGTCTCTGTATCAGTTTTTGTCTTTCTGATGGACAATTTTGCTTTTCTTTTGTACAATTATTTTATAAAATGATGCCAGTTTTGGTCTTATCAGTTATCACTATATATTTTACTGTCTAAACTAACACAAAATTGTTTGTAATTTTTGTTGCAGGAAATAGAAATAAAACCAGATTGGGGCTAAAACTAGGTAATCTCTCCCTTTAAACATGTCGATCCATTACAACACCTTAAAATCATTTCAATTCTCTGTTACACATTTTCTGCAACTTTGAAGAAATATTTAATCGATTAGAACTTTTTGGTGTTCCTACTCTTTGGTCTGCTGGCCAAAAATTTTATAGCTCTTTTTTCATCTCATCAGGATTCGGAATTGGAGGACCAGTCCTCCTGATTGTGGCTATGTCCATCTACATTACACGGCATCGCAGAAAAGGTATATATGCTTCACCAAACTCAAGATATACTTCTTCCGATCCTTCCTCAAAATCAGACCTGGAAGCAGCCGGTGCCTACTTTGGGGTCCCCATCTTCTCCTATAGTGAACTTGCAGAAGCCACTAACAATTTTAATCATGAGAAAGAACTTGGAGATGGAGGTTTTGGTACAGTATACTATGGTAAGAAGATCAACTTTTGTTTGTCTCAATTAAATGATCATCTATTGTACATTCCGATATAACTATTAAAAATAATGAGAAAAAGAATACAAAAAGTTTTAATAGTTTCCTAAATGGCCCATTTGATCATTACCAATCAGGAAAATTCAGAGATGGACGAGAAGTTGCGGTCAAGCGCCTATACGAGCACAATTATAGAAGGGTTGAGCAGTTTATGAATGAAATTGAAATACTCACACGTTTGCGCCACAAAAACCTTGTTTCCCTTTATGGCTGCACTTCACGTCAGAGTCAGGGTCTTCTCCTTGTGTATGAATTCATCCCCAATGGCACTATAGCTGATCATCTCCATGGTGATTGGGCGAATCCTTGTTTACTCACATGGCCTATTCGTATGAACATTGCCATAGAAACTGCTAGCGCATTGGTTTATCTCCATGCTTCTGATATCATACATCGCGATATAAAAACTAATAACATTCTCCTTGACAACAACTTTTGTGTGAAAGTTGCAGATTTCGGGCTCTCCCGGTTGTTCCCCACTGATGTTACTCATGTTTCAACTGCCCCACAAGGAACTCCAGGCTATGTTGATCCTGAATATCACCAATGCTACCAGCTAACTGATAAGAGTGATGTATATAGCTTCGGAGTTGTCCTTATCGAGCTCATATCGTCAATGCCTGCTGTTGATATATCTAGACACAAAAATGAGATTAATTTGGCTAACTTAGCTATAAACAGGATTCAGAAAAATGCTGTTGATGAGTTGGTTGATCCATGTCTTGGATTTCACTCAGATGAAGAAGTGAAAAGGATGGCAACTTCAGTGGCAGAGCTGGCTTTTCTATGTCTGCAACAAATTAAAGAAATGAGACCTTCAATGGATGTTGTTTTGGAGGAATTGCATAGAATTAAAAGCGGAGAATGCAAGTTGGAGAATCTGACAAGAGAAGATGATGACAAAAAAGAGTTGAAGAGTACGCAGCAGCCACCACCATCACCACCACACTGTGAAGAAAGTGCCTTGTTGAAGAATATCATGCTGCCACCTTCACCCATTTCTGTCACTGAAAATTGGATTAGTAATGACACTACACCTACTGTAAGTAACTAAGGTTTTCTCTTACATGCTCTGCTCAAATTGATTTCAATTTCAATGATGGATGACGATGATGTGAAATAAATGTTTTGACACTAATCTACTTGTAGCTTTTGTGTTATATATCAAAATATATCATACATGTAAAGCAGATTGTGTATAGGTCAAGGCAAGAGGGAATGTACGTAGTACATGGAGCTTTTTTTCAAGATGCTCAGCTTTTCCTTGTGGAAATCTTGGCCATATCAGTTTCCAATTCTCCAATGAAAATCATCCTGAGTGTGGATTGTTCATTGTAGAGAACTGTAATCAACCATTTCATCAGAAGATTCAGTTGGGGAAAGATGGTCCCTGGTTTTATATTTCAACAACAATCTCTCAAGATAATACTCTTTTACTTGCTGAGAATCCTGATCAACAACTCTATTATTCAGACCCTTTTCGAAACCATACCTGTGGATTCTTCAAGAATTTTACCATTTCCCCCAAGTCAACTACACTAAAAAATGTGTCGACTTTCTTAATGTTTATATAAGTTTGTTCCATCTTCAAGTAAATGTTGTAACACCCTAAATCCGTAACACATCGAACTAGAATGAAACTTGACAATCAAAGAAAACATATAACCTCAAGCTAATACTTCAAAAGACTTAACTCCCACAAATAATGTATTTCAGTTCATTAAGCATTAAACTCCATAAATGTTGTATCAAGCAATGGTGTCGATATTTATCAACTGACGTTTGTTGTGTGGCGTGAGTGAATCACCTCCTAGACTTGAAGATTTGCCTGAAATATGTGCTCAACATTGAAGTTCAAGGTGATATTTAGTCCTCTCTTCCAAGACAAACAGAGTATTTTCACGAAAAAAGAACCGAGTTCCTAACAGTGTTGATCGATCAAGGACCTCAATCATTAGTTTTCTTGTACATGCAATAATTTTTTCTACACACTTATCTGCAAAGACTTTTCAAAGAAACTTTATCCACATAATGATACCCAGACCCTTATTACAATTACAAGTTCGGGTGTTTCAATCCTTTTTTGAGCTTTAGAAATGATGATGCTTGATGACATCAACTCAACATCACTTTCTTTGTGGCCCCGCAATGTTGGGATTTTTTTTTTTCATAATCAAATCCCTTTTTTGCTTTCACACCATTTACTTTTCCAGAGGACACCCCTCCCCCCCCAAAAAAAAAAAAGTTTGGGAGACCATTTAGTGAAGTTTCAGTAATTGTTTTGAACAACAAGCACAATCAATTCATGTACTGTATTTTTCATCTCTTCCTCACGAGAATCACATAGCCAAGAAATTTCCATTTCTTATGAAAGAAAGTTTAACAAGAAAGAAAATCTATAAATGTTTTAGGTGTTGAAGAGTCGATGAGTCGTCTTTCAATAATCTTTGTGATTAGTCATTATTGACCAATCAAGTAACTTTCCATACACTTCACATATGTGATTTTCATGTTTCTACAAGTCTTTGCTACCGAGTTTTCAAGTCAACTTGCGTGTTTTAAAGGAAAAAAACTGAACTTATTGAGAAGAAACTATAACAGAAATCACACAATAAAAGAATCAACGCAATGACTTGTTAATAGTAGAATAGCTGATCCTTTGTTGTTGTACTTGGAATGGCTGGTGCTTCTTCTCTTCTGCTCTTCGTTATCTCTCATCTTTCACTACTTTCCTGGGCTGAAGATGTAACTGGGTTCAATCCAAAGTGCCCATCTTTACCTTGCGGAATTCTGGGAATTATCAGCTTCCCTTTCTCCAATCGAACATATCCTGAGTGTGGGTTGTTAATGGTAGATGATTGCAGTAAACCATTTGATCAGAAGATTCAGTTGGGGAAGGACGGGCTATCGTTTTATATTAAAGACATCAAGCAGGACAATAGTCTTGTACTTAGTGACCAAGCGGAACTAGAGCATAGGAATTCCGATAACCATAGGTGTGGAACCTTCAAAAATTTCACTCTCTCCATATCTCCACTTTACTCTTTTGAATTCCCAATTCGGCTGGCCATGCTTAATTGTTCTAATTACAGTAACCTCACGGGTTCCAAGTTATTATGTAATGAGTCCAATCACTCCATTATCCTCTACAATCACACAACTCATCCAAGTCCACCGGCTGGATGTTCCATTATTGATCCACTAGTGACTAAGACTCAAAAACATGTCATCTTTCATGATATATATGCTGGTGGGTTCTTGCTTCAAGTGAATGTGACGAAAGAATGTGATGACTGTTATCGGAGAGGAGGGCGATGTCTGAGGGATAGCAATGGAAAGTTTAATTGTACAGGCGCAAAAACAGGTATCAAAATAACAGTAGGGCACATGGTGGATACATACATGACCTGCTGTTTGTGTTTCCATGTTTTCGAAGTTAGCTTTCTGTTCCAATTCATTAATTGTTTTATTCATTTATATAAGCTGCATATAATCAAATGCCACGCCATAATTCTTTTCCTTCTACAGAATGTGATGATTGTTATTGGAGAGGTGGGAAATGTCTGAGTGATAGCAATGGAAAGTTTAATTGTATAGGCCCAAAAACAGGTATCAAAATAACCGAAAGGTAGTATGATTTGCACATGGTGGATCATACATGACCTGCTGTTTGTGTTTCAATGTTTTCGAAGTTGGCTTTCTGTTCCAATTCATTTATATAAGCTGCATATACTCGAATGCCACGCCATAATTCTTTTCTTCCTACAATGATTGCTTCAATTGGTCTCTGTATCAGTTTCTGATGGACAATTTTGTTCTTCATTTGTACAATTTTTTTTTTCTAAATGGATGCCAGTTTTGGTCTCATCACTACATATTTTACTGTCTAAACTAACGCCATATTGTTTGTAATTTTTGTTGCAGATAATGGAAATAACACTGCATTTGGGCTAAAACTAGGTAATCTCTCCCTTTGAACATGTCGATTCATTACAACACCTTAAAATCATTACAATTCTCTGTTACACATTTTCTGCAACTTTGAAGAAATATTTAATCGATTAGAACTTTTGGTGTTCCTACTCTTTGGTCTGCTGGTCAAAAGTTTTATAGCTCTTTTTTCATCTCATCAGGATTCGGAATTGGAGTATCAGTCCTCCTGATTGTGGCTATGTCCATCTACATTATAAGGCGTCACAGAAAAGGAATATATGCTTCACCAAACTCAAGATACACTTTTTCCAATCCTTCCTCAAAATCAGACCTGGAAGCAGCCAGTGCCTACTTTGGGGTACCCATCTTCTCCTATAGTGAACTTGCAGAAGCCACTAACAATTTTAATCATAAGAAAGAACTTGGAGATGGAGGTTTTGGAACAGTATACTATGGTAAGAAGATCAACTTTTTGTTTGTCTCAATTAAGTGATCATTTATTGTACATTCCGATATAACTGATAAAAATAAGGAGAAAAATAATACAAAAAGTTTTAATAGTTTGCTAAATGGCCCATTTGATCATTATCACTCAGGAAAACTCAGTGATGGACGAGAAGTTACGGTCAAGCGCCTGTATGAGCACAATTACAGAAGGGTTGAGCAGTTTATGAATGAAATTGAAATTCTCACACGTTTGCGCCACAAAAACCTTGTTTCCGTTTATGGCTGCACTTCATGTCACAGTCAGGGTCTTCTCCTTGTGTATGAATTCATCCCCAATGGCACTATAGCTGATCATCTCCATGGTGATCGGGCGAACCCTTGTTTACTCACATGGCCTATTCGTATGAACATTGCCATAGAAACTGCAAGTGCATTGGCTTATCTCCATGCTTCTGATATCATACATCGTAATGTAAAAACTAATAACATTCTCCTTGACAACAACTTTTGTGTGAAAGTTGCAGATTTCGAGCTCTCCCGGTTGTTCCCCACTGATCTCACTCATGCTTCAACTGCCCCACAAGGAACTCCAGGCTATGTTGATCCTGAATATCACCAATGCTACCAGCTAACCGATAAGAGTGATGTATATAGCTTTGGAGTTGTCCTTATCGAGCTCATATCATCAATGCCTGCTGTCGATACATCTAGACTTAGACATGAGATTAATTTGGCTAACTTAGCGATAACCAGGATTCAGAAACAAGCAGTCGATGAGTTGGTTGATCCATGTCTTGGATTTCACTCAGATGAAGAAGTGAAAAGGATGGCAACTTCAGTAGCAGAGCTGGCTTTTCTATGTTTGCAACAAAATAAAGAAATGAGACCTTCAATGGATGTTGTTTTGGAGGAATTGCAGAGAATTAAAAGCGAAGAATTCAAGTTGGAGAATCTAACAAGAGAAGATGATGATGACAAAAAAGAGTTGAAGAGTATGCAGCAGCCACCAGCATCACCGCCACACTGAAGAAAGTGCCTTGTTGAAGAATATCATGCTGCCACCTTCACCCATTTCTGTTACTGAAAATTGGATTAGTAATGACTCTACATCTAATGTAAGTAACTAAGGTTTTCTCTTACATGCTCTGCTCAAATTGATTTCAATGGTGGATGATGATGATGTGAAATATATGTTTTGACACTCATCTACTTGTAACTTTTGTGTTATGTATCAAAATATCTCATACATGTAAAGTAGATTATGTATAGGTCAAGGCAAGAGGGAATGTGCATGGAGCTTTTTTTTTGAAACTATTTTTTCCCCTTTTCTTGTGTCATTGTTATTCTGATAGTAGAGTTCATATTTTGTACAGATTGGTGTAACAATTTATTCAGGGTAAAAAGAATTGTACGTATAGGTTGTAGATCCAAAGATGCCTGTTCAAATTCTTGTTAGTTTGGCTGAATCCAATTCAAGATGCTCACCTTTTCCTTGTGGAAATCTTGGCCATATTAGTTTCCCATTCTCCAATGAAAATCATCCTGAGCGTGGATTGTTCATTGTAGAGAATTGTAATCAACCATTTCATCAAAAGATTCAATTGGGGAAAGATGGTCCCTGGTTTTATATTTCAACAACAATCTCTTAAGATAATACTCTTTTACTTGCTGAGAATCCTGACCAACAACTCTATTATTCAGACCCTTTTCGAAACCATACCTTCGGATTCTTCATGAATTTTACCATTTCCAAATCTCCTTCGTTTTCTTTTGCATTCCCATTCATCATAACCTTGTTTAAATGCCACAGTCCCACTACTCATCCCGGTAGTATCCCCCCAACAAATCCCCGTTTTCTTTGCTATAGCTCCGAATCTAATTACGCTGTTTTCTACGACAACTCAACTGATCATCTAACTGGATGCTCAGTTATTGAGCCCCAAGTCAACTACACTAGAAAAAGTGTTTCCATTCTTATTGTTTATACAAGTTTGTTCTATCTTTAAGTAAATGTAATAAGAGAATTTTATGAATGTCTCTGGAAACGCGGACAATGTCAAAGTGATAGCAGGGGAAAATTTTATTGCTCAAATGCAGATACTGGTATCAGAAAGGGTATTTGAACATGATTTGCTTTCTGTGTTTCCATTGTTTTACATATTGGCTATGTGTTTTTTTTACAATCTTGTCAATTTTGATCCGATTACTATAATTTTAACTATCTAGACGCTATGTTTAGTATTGCTTTACTTATGAAATAATTTGCTTTTAGCTTAACTTAAGGAATAATCAACTTTCAATATAAGTCGATAATTGGTAAATTAACTCTATGAATAATCGTGAAATTCTTTTCGTAGGGCTCGTTGTTCTCTCTCAAGAGAACTCTGAAACCTATTGGTAAAAGTAGTCAGTGGATCCATTTGGGATCACGGTTTTTGCTCGTAAGGAGCGCCTGGTGGTTGTAGTGTGGTGAGTGGTTGACAGGATGAACGCTGATGAGGTAGCAAAATTGTGTGGGGCTCTCTCTCTGAAAGAAAAGGAGGGACCTTTAATGCCACTTAAAAAGACGTTGAAAGATGATGGTGAGAAGCGGCTAGGCTTGAAATTAGTGGGGAAGATTCTATCCAATAAACTAGTAAATTGGGATGCGTTTATGCATCTGATCCCAAAAATATGGAAGATCAAACAAGGGGTTGACATTGAGGTGGTCGGCGAGAATATTTTTTCGTTCACGTTCAGATGTGGGGAAGATAGACGTCAGGTTTTGCAAGGGGGGCCATGGAGGTTTGATAAAGCTTTGTTAGTCTTAGCAGAACCGAGGGGTAAATGGGACATACGGGAGATTTCGTTTACAAAGGTCGCGTTTTGGGTGCAAATACATAATGTGCCATTGATATGTATGACGAAAGAGATTGGAATATTTCTAGGGAGGATGATAGGGGAATTCCGTGAGATTGATGTGGGATCGTCGGGTGAATGTACATGGAAGTATATTAGAGTCCGAGTGGTGATCAATGCTACTGAACAACTCAGGAGGATCTTATGAGTTGATGTATTGGGGGATGGGGTGGAGACGACGATGTTGCTGCGCTATGAGAAATTACCAGAACATTGTTTCAGATGTGGTCATATTGGACATGTGGTGAGAAATTGTCCTGTGGAATCAACTGGGGACGAACCTGAGGATTATGATTTGCTCTTTGGCTTTTGGCTTAAAGTTGAGAGTCCTCCTAAAAGGAATGATTCTAGACAGAGATATGAGGCGACTGGCTTTGGAGGACCTGGGGGTGGTGGTTCCGGCTCAAACGACAGTCAATTGATTGGTGGGGTTGCTCGGACCAGAAAAGGGGGTGAAGAGTTGGGGGTTTCGAATATTAGGCAGTCGTCGAAAAATTGGTGATCGGTGCGTCAACAGCAAGAGGGCCTCCTAAAATCTCGGTATCAGAATTGGGAAAGGAAACATTGACAATGGGACGTGATTCAAGGAAGCAGTCTGCAGTTGGATCCGAACTTGTAGGGATTATAATGAATAGGGTAAATGTGGCCAGGAATCTCGGAGAGGAATTTGAAAAAGAGGAGTTGACGTCAGTTATTACTGCTACTGTTGAAAAAGAGGAGTTGACGTCAGGGTTTACTGCTAATACTGAAAAAAAGGAGTTGACATCGGTTATTGCACCTAATAAAACGGTTGTGAATTTGAGGGAGGACTCTGTTAAGGTTGACTGGCGTTATATGGGGGACAAGTCAACATGTGCATTATCCAGTGTAAGTGCAGTCCCGGTGGAAAATGGGCCTTTAATGGCCCAGTTTGGGAATGAGTCTGTAGGCCTGAAGGAGCAGGTGGGCCGAGTTGAGGGATTTTCTGAGAAGGAGGTGGATTTTGGGTTGGCCACGAACAAGTCTCAGAGTGATACTGTTTCGGGTAGAAATGTGGAAGAGAACGGAGGGGCTGGAAAAACAGCTGGGCCTAAGGTGGGGAAGTGGAAAAGATGGGCTAGGGATGGCACTCGTTTTGACAGTGGGTTGAGCTCAGAAATTCAATTGGGTAAACGAGGATTGGAGGATGGGAATACTCAAGCAGAGAAGAAGTTGAAACTTTACACTAATGGTGTTGGTTTAGCGACTGAACATGACGAGATATCGGCGGGTCGGCTTTATCCGGCCTGCCGGGAGCCATGAAAATCTTCGTTTGGAATGCTCGGGGGTTGGGTAGTACCCGGGCATTCCATATTCTTCGGAGCTTCAAGCAAGCTCATAACCCAGATTGTATGTTCTTAATGGAAACGAAAGCTGATAATATGTTGATGGAGAATATTCGAGTGAAGTTGGGTTTCAGTTGTAAATTAAGGGTGAATTGTGTGGGTCAAAAAGGGGGTTTGTGTCTTTTTTGGACAGATTATGTTGATGTTCAACTGCTATCTTATTCTACATTCCACATTGATGTTCAGATAACCTCTCACGACAGTATTGATTGGAGGTTTACGGGCTTCTATGGTCATCCGGATTCAGGGCAGAGGCAGCAAGGTTGGACACTTCTTCGACGGTTAAAAGGTATGTCATCTCTGCCTTGGATGTGTGCAGGGGATTTTAATGAAATCCTAGATGATTCAGAGAAGGAGGGAGGCCACCCGAGATCACGGTTGCTGATTGATAATTTCAGAAATGCTCTAGATGACTGTGGATTGTAGGATATGGGATTCTTAGGTCCGTCTTTCACAAGGTGTAATAAACGCAGGGGTGCAGAGATGGTTCAAGAGAGGCTGGATCGGGGTACATGTGATTTTAATTGGCATCGCTTGTTTCCTGACTCGACGGTCACTCATTTGGAGTATTGGAAATCTGATCATCGGCCGCTTTTATTTGTGGTTGCTTAGCTTGCTCGTCGATCTGATCTTGTGGATAATGGCAGTCCAAGAAGATTCCATTGTAAGGAATGTTGGGCCGATCAAAGTAGGTGTGCTGATTTGATCACGCAAGCTTGGAACAGGGGTTATGCTGGCAACGATTTGGAGAGTGTTGTGGCGGGAATAAAAGGCTTTACAGGGCAGTTGAAGAAATGGTATGCTGAAAATCATAGAACGCTGAAACGGGACATCAGATGTAAGCAAGAAGAGCTTCGTATATTGACAAGTAACATTGGCAGTGATTTGTGGACTGACATTCACAGGATTGAAAGGGAATTGGATGAGCTGATGGATTTGGATGAGTCATATTGGCGGCAGCGATCTAGGGAACACTGGCTTAAAGGAGGGGATAAGAACTCGAAGTATTTCCATTCTCGAGCAACGGCTAGGAAAGCTCGCAATACATTGGTGGGGTTGTTTGATGAAGCTGATATTTAGAGGGACGATACTAATGGTATGTGTAAGATTGTCCAAGACTATTTCGGTAAGATGTTTCAGTCTAATTTCCCTCGCTAGAATGTTATGGATAATGTGCTCAAATATGTACAACCTTGTGTTCCTCCTGGGAAACGGTCTTTCCTTGATTCCAACTTTACGGGGGAGGAAATCCGTAAGGTGGTTTTTGATATGTATCCGACGAAGGCGCTGGGTTTAGATGGCTTACCGGCACTGTTCTATCAACGTTATTGGTCCGTTGTTGGTGAGAAAGTGACTAAAGCTTGCCTTAAAGTGCTTAATGAGGGTCACGGTCTGGAGATGATAAATAAGACCCTTCTTGTGCTGATTCCGAAGGTTAAAAGAGTTGAGCATATGTCGGATCTCCGGCCTATCAGCTTATGTAATGTTTTGTATAAAATTATGGCCAAGGCAATTGCTAATAGGTTTCGTTTGGTGTTGGGTGAGGTCATTTCAGAATCATAGAGTGCTTTTATCCCTGGTAGGCTGATTTCAAATAATGCAATCATAGGTTTTGAATGCATGCATGCGTTGAGACGACGGAAAAATGGTAAAGCTGGTGCTCTGGCTCTGAAGTTAGACATGTCCAAAGCTTATGATAGAGTGGAGTGGTGCTTTCTAGAAGGAATGATGAGGTGCTTGGGTTTTTCGGAGGGTTGGATCAATCGTGTTATGAACTGTATCACTTCAGTTTCGTTCTCATTCCTGGTTAATGGTACTGTGTGTGGTGATCTGAAGCCTTCTAGGGTGACCCGCTCTCCCCGTATCTTTTTCTGGTTTGTGCTGAAGGGCACTCTCGGTTGATAAATTCGGCGGTGAATATGGGGGACATGGCTGGCTTCCGTTGTTCAAGGAGTGGACCGAAAATATCTCATTTATTTTTCGCGGATGATAGCCTAATGTTCTCAAAGGCCTCGGAGAAGGACTGCCATACAATCAAGCAGGTTCTAGCTACCTATGCATCAACTTCGGGGCAGGAAGTTAATTTTCACAAATCGGCTATCTGTGTTAGTAAAAAGGTTTCCTGTGCTAGAGCTTTGAGGTTGGAAAATATCATTGGGGTCCGGTTGGTGGGGTGTCACGAGCGTTACCTGGGTTTACCTAGCTTCGCAGGGAAGAATAAACAGCAACTCTTTGCTAGCATTCGTGACCGGATTTGGGGTAAGATTAAGGGATGGCAGAGTAAGCCTTTCTCTATGGGAGGCAAAGAGGTTCTTTTGAAAGCGGTGGTGCAAACGATTCCGTCCTATTCAATGTCGTTGTTTAAATTGCCCAAAGGCTTGATCAATGATATCCACAAGTTGTGTACAAGGTTTTGGTGGGGTTCTAGTACTGATAACAAGAAGATTCATTGGGCATCATGGAAGAAACTCTGTCATAATAAAGAAGCTGGAGAGCTGGGATTTCGGGATCTCTTTATCTTTAATCAAGCTCTTCTTGCGAAACAATGTTGGAGGCTTATTTGTCGGCCACATTCTCTTGCTGCCAGAGTTCTACAACACTGCTACTTCCCTGATTCATCTTTTCTCCAAGCTAGTTGTGGTGGTTTATGCTCTTTTCTTTGGAAAAGCTTCATATGGGGGAAGGAACTCTTGGACGCTGGACTACGTTGGCGTATTGGGAAAGGGGATTCGGTGTCTGTCTATGCGGATTGTTGGCTCCCTAGACCATCGACGTTTAAACCCTTTTCTCCTCCAAGGCTGGGCCAGACGGCTAAGGTTCGTGATCTGATGCTTCATAGTGGGGGTTGGAATGTTGTGTTAATAAAGGAGAATTTCTGGCCGGAAGATGCCAATTTGATCCTCAGTTTGCCCTGTTCTCAAGGTTTGCAGCCGGATTCCTTAATGTGGCACTATGATAAATATGGTGCTTATTCGGTTAAAAGTGGCTACCGTCTTGGTTGCGAACTTGCTTCCAGAGCCAGCTCTTCGGGCCTTTCTAATTTGGAGTCTTGGTGGAAATACTTGTGGCGTATTCGCATTCCTGCGAAAATTAAAATTTTCATTTGGAGGGCTTGTACGAACTGGATCCCAACCCGTTGCAACTTGGCAAAACGTGGTCTGCAGTTGGAGATTAGTTGTCCTCTGTGTAATAAGATACCGGAAACAACCTTACATGCTTTGTGGACCTGTCCTGCACTTATTGACATCCGGGCTATGTGTGATTTTCCAAAGGGTTTTTGTGTGAAAGATGACTTGCAGTTTATAGACTTAATGGTGCTTTGTTTGAATAATCTGCTACCTGCTGAATTTGAACTGCTTTGCTTGGTGTTTTGGAGAGTCTGGTTTAGGCGTAATAGGCTGATTCACGACAGTCAGCTTCTGGCAAGTGATGAAGTGGTCCCCTGGGCTATCTCTTTCCATGATGAATATAAGGGTGCCAATGAGGTGTGTAAGGATGTGCCTATTGCTTTGCCGAGGCAAGTGTGGAAGTGGAGGCCTCCTGCTGTTGGTTCTTACAAATTGAATACTGATGCTGCTGTCAATGCTAATGATGGTATTGTTGGTGTTGGGGTAATCTTTCGGGATAGTGCTGGTCTGGTCTTAGCGTCCAGTGCTCAGAAAATTTTTGCCTCCTACACACCCCAAGTTGCTGAAGCTGTGACCTTATTTCGGGGTCTGAAAATGGCTCAAGATGTTAGGTTATGGCCTTGTGAGATCGAGATGGACACTAAAGTTATTGTCAATCTTCTCCAATCCCCTGTTAATCCCTCCTCTGAGGTTGGAATTGTCCTTCTGGACATCAAGCAAATCCTTGTGGAATTTCCTGATTACAAGGTTGCATTTGTTCCTAGAGAAGCTAATATGGCTGCCCATGGGCTTGCTAAGCTTGGTTTAACTGTTAGTTGTGATAGCTTTTGGATGGAGGAATGTCCTCCTGAAGTTTCTAGGGCTGTTCTGGATGACTGCCAGAATATTATGTAATCTTCTTTGTTTTAATGAATTCCTTTTCAACAAAAAAAAAAAAAAAACTCTATGAAGAATCAACTTAAGAAAAAACTGTGAAAAAGTGTTTGGTAAACTTTAATTGATTATGGAAAATGACTAAATTGGACATAATATATTATTCAAATAGTTTTTTACTACTTATATTTTTTTTGTTTAAATTGAAAATACAAATATAAAGCATAGAAATATAATATATATATATATTTTCTTGAAATAAATAATATAATATATTATTCAAACAGTTATTTACTACTTATTTTTTTAAAAAAAATTGAAAATACAAATATAAATCATAAAAATATAGAATATATATATAAATTTTTAAAAAATATATTATTAATTAAAAAATATCACTATTAAATAGAAGGGTATTATTGTCTTTATATTAAAATAGTAGGGATATTATAGACGTTTTAATGATAAGAAACCAACTTCCCCAATAATCAGCTTTGAAAAGCAACCCCCAACCAACTTCTCAAAAGCTGTTTATCAGAGAAGCAAATTGTAAAATAAGTTGTTTTTGGGAGTTTACCAAACACCTATTTACTCAAAACTTGAGAAATAATCACTTATTTCTCAAGTAAAAGCAATGCCAAACATAGCCACACCGTTACTTGTAACTTCTGTTGCAGGAAATCAAAAATTGCTATTCAAGCTAGGACTAGGTAATATATCTCTTTAATCGTAATATAAATTTACCAATAAGGACAAATTAGTTTAATTAAAAATAAACTAAATACTATGTACACTCATATCTTCAACTATATCACTTAAAAAAAAAAAAAAAACCCTGAGGACCAAAAAAATTAAAGAAAAGAAAATAATTAGAATCCTGGGCTTAGAGAATTGCTAGATCATGGCTGTTTGGAGAGGAGAGATGATACATATTTTATTTCCGAGAGAGTGCAGAAGTAATGAGAAACTATTGCAGTACAACTAAAAAGCTAACAACATAAAAAGATGCTACAATAATTAAATTCGATAAAAGGAAAACAATATCAACGTTTTAGTTTGTTCCGAAGCTGGAATAAAATCCATATTATATATGTTTTTCTCAAAAAAAAAAAAAGGATTTAATCAAGGTTGCACGCATCATAAACTTTAAGCATCGTTATGTATCAAAGAGATCAATAGTGGTATGAGGATGTGAAATTTGTTGCAATGGTGGTATGGGGATGTGAAATCTGTTGCAATAGATATCAACAACTTGACATAGTTGAGTTATCTTTGTTTTCATTTACTTGAAGTAGAGCTTCTCGAAATTTAAGAATTTAAAAATTCTCTAGACTGTGTTTTTGAGCTTGGAGAACTTAAGAATTTATCATTTGTGAAATTCAGTGTGTTAATAACTTAAGAGAGTTTATAAATAAATTGTATTAAAATTAAAACATTTATTTAAATAAGGATACTATTGACATTAAGATGGGTATTCATAGTATTGTTTTAAGAGAGTTTCTTTTAACAATCCAGCTTTTTCTTTTTATACTTCTTTTCTAAAGACACTTCATTCTCAAAACTTAAATTTTAAAAAATTCTAACAATACTTTCTTTTATTTCAAGATTATCCCTTTTATCATTTAACACTCATATTGTAAAGACACTCTATTTTAAAAAATAAAATTTTAAAGACACTCAATTTTATTTTAATAAAAGTTAGGACAAACCATCATAGCCTTTGGATTCATCCGATGAGTAATTTTTTTGAATTAAATTATTATAAAAAGAAATTATCTCTTCTAAACCATTACATTAAATATTACATGTTAAACATTTTCTCCTAAATTTTTTAAATTACCATATTAAACTCTTTCTCCTCCAATACATATATCTAATTTTCTATCTCCATTCCTTCTCAAATAGGGATGGCAATGGATCGGATTGGGTATGGATACCCCAATATCCATCCCCGTATCCATTTAAGATATATATATTTCCATCCCCGCATTCATCCCCATTTTTAAGTGAACGGGGCGGATTCAGATAATCCACTAATTAAGATAGAGATATCTATCCCTGATCCGTTTATATCCGTATCCAGTGAAAAAACTTTAAATTTGTGTAGTTTATAAGAGAAAAATATAACTAACATATGTAACAGTACATTTTATCATATTTAAAGAGAAACAAATACATCCAATAAAATTCAAATATAAAAATTAATAATAACTTATATAATTAGAATTAATAATTACATAATATATTTTTTATATTTTTAAATTATTAATCTCTATAATGGATCCGGATGGGGATGGATATCCATAAACGATATCCATCCCTATTCTCGCTCTGTCCCCGAAATAATAGTATTCATCCCTATTTTAAATGGAGCAGATTCTTACAGATATCTGTATCTGTAGATAATTTTACCATTCCTACTCTCAAGCAAGATTAATAAATATATATTTATTTATTTATTTAAAACCTTACGAATAAGCTTGATTTTTAGGAACCGTATATATGTATATATTAAAAAAAACTCAAAAAACAAGTACCTTGTTTTTAATTCCATGTTTTTTTTAATTATTTATTTATTTATTTGTTTGTTTATTTTTATTTTTTATTTTTTATTATTTTTATTTTTATTTATTTATTTTATTTATTTATTTAGTTTTTATTTTTTCCTTTATTATATATTTATATGGATATTGCCTAGAGGTTTTTCAATATATGATCTTTTGTGATGCTTTTTCCTCTTAGGTCAAAAACAATTCTTTCATTAGTTTTATAAATTATAAGTTTAATCGAATCTAGTTGTAACAAATTAAATTTTTATATATATATATATATATATATTACTATTAGTAAAAAACCAAAAATATTCATAATTTTTTTTTTTTGGGTAAGAGAGAAGGCTAAACCCTAGAAAACTTATGGAGAAAGTATGGAGAGATAGGATTTTTTTTTTTTTTTTTTTTTTTTTATAAAAAAAATGGAGAGATAGTAATTAGGAGAGAGTGTTTAATAGATTTAGGAGAGAGAGTTTAATATGTAATATTTAATTTAATGATTTAGGAGAGAGAATTTTTTTTTTTAATAATTTAATTAGTTTGGAGTGTCCTTAGAATTTTTTTTGTCATGATTAGTAATTTTAGTTCAGGTTAAAGTTGTTATTAATAAAAAAAATTAAATTAGAGTGTAAATAGATAATTTGTGGATTGTAAGGAGAAGCTCTCTTGTTTTAATTTTAAATTGTAGACATGGGTGTACTTATAAATATGAGTGTGCTTATCATATTTATGGGTGTCAATATCCACACCCATAATATATATATAGTTTAGGGGTATTTTTGTCTAGTCTTAAGTAGTTTCACACTTCTCTAGTTCTCTTCTAAACACACTCTATCCTAAAAACTTAAATTTTAAAAAATTCTAAAGACACTCCATTTTGTTTCAAATTTATCATTATATATTATTTTCTTTTAAAACACTACATCCTAAAACTTTATTTGTTTTTTTAAAAAAATTCTAACTTGACCCCTTTTATCAATAAAACTTAAAAGCCAACACTTAAAAAAAAAATCCGCAAAAAAGATTTTTCTTATTGTTGGTTTATGAAAAAAAAAAAAAAAAACTACAAAAATCAACCCTTTTAAAAAAATTTAAGCTAACTGAATTGGCCCTAATTTAATTTGTAATTCAAGATGCAACTATAACCGTAGAAGTTCACATGTTACATGAACGAGTCTAGACCTCTCTCACTAGCGTATTAAGATTTGGTGGCTTTCATTAATTTAAGCTTTTTTTTAAACAAAAAAAAATTCATTAATTTAAGGGTTTTTTTTTTTAATACAAAAAAACTTCAATAAGTAGCAGACCAAACAACTAAATTGTCTTCAATCAGTTTACAAAGCCATGAAGGAAATCAGTAACCTAGAAAAAGAAAGATCACAACAAACAACCATCTTGAGCGACCTGATTAAAAGAGTAGAGAGAGACAAAGAAAAATCATCCTATTGTGTGATGATTCTTATCACAACAAACAACCCACTAATTCAAAGTTCTCCTTAAGTTTAGTAAACATTTAGCACACAGAGACAAATTAGATCATGTAAATATATATATTGAAAAATATGTTTTAGGGTTTGTGAAACAAGAAAAAAAAAAGATAAATAATAAAATAAATAACGTTGGAGTTTATGAAAAATGGTTTGTGTGTTTAGAATTTTTTTTTCCTCTTTAGTAATTTTAAATAGGATAAATTTGTCATATGATAAAGTTTTTTAAAATGGAGTATAAAAAGATAGAGAGTTTCTCCTTACAATCCACAAATTATCTATTCACACTCCAATTAATTTTTTTTTATTAATGACAATTTTAACCTAAATTAAAATTACTAAACAAGACAAAAAAAAATTTAAAGACACTCCAAACTAATTAAATTATTAAATTTGTTATTACCATATTAAACACTTTCTCCTAATTAATCTCTCTCCATTTTTCAAAAAAAATAAATAAATAAATAAAAAATCATATTTCCATATTTTCTGATCAATCTCTGATTAATAGTTAAAGAAAAAAAAAACTTATGAATATTTTAGTTTTTTACTAACAGTAATATATATATATATATTATAAAGTCATTTAAAAAAAAAAAAGATATATGAAAGCGTGAATTGTTTCAACTAGATTCGATTAAACTTAGAATTTCTAAGATTAATGAAAGAATTAAAGTTCTCTACCTACAAGAGTAACAAAAAGCATTTTCATATATATATATATATATATATATATATAAAACAAGGTAATTGTTTTTTGAGTTTTTTTTTTTTTTTTTTAGTATATACATATATATGATTCCTACAAATCAAGCTTATTAGTAAGTTTTTTTTTTTTTTCATAATTGTTAGTCTTGCTTGAGAAAGAATGGAGATAGAAAATTAGAGATATGTATTGGAGGAGAGAGAGTTTAATATGGTAATTAAAAAATTAGGAGAGAGTATTAAAAAATTATAGATTAATATGTAATAATTAATCTAATTATTTCAGAGAGATAATTTCTTTTTTTAATAATTTAATTAAAAAAAGATAAAAATTATAATCTTGTAACAAAATAAAATGTCTTCGGAATTTTTTTTTTTAAATTTAAATTTTAAGAATGGAGTGTTTGTAGAAAAGAACTGTAAAAAGAAAAAATTGGATTGTCAAAAGAAGCTCTCAAAAGATAATTAATGGGTTATCAACAACATTCCTCATTTTATTTTTAGGTTATATAGCTACAGCCACTCTTTTCAATTGTTGTTGTGTATTCTTTGTTTCCTCTCTTTGTTTTATCAGACATGGTTTTACAAGATAATGTGAGATAACATTTTCTATGTTTTGTTAATGTATTTGAGCTGATTTATATGGTATTAGAGCCAGAAAGAATAAGTGAGCGAGTAGTCTCAATAAGGTGTCGATGTTTTCGCTCATCAATTCCATTTTGCTTTAGTGTATGAGTATAAGAAGTTTGATGAATGGTGCCTTCAGAGCAGGGACGTCCCTTAACAGGGGCTAGGGTGGGCTCAAACCCACCCTAACTCTTTTATAAAAATAAATTTAAAATATTAAGACAATACTCATCTGTAAATTGTATATAACTATAATTTGAAAATTTTAATTTTTGTGCCATAGGCCGGTCATTACAAACACAGACTAAGTAATACATACTTTTATACAAACCTTCTCTCTCATTCCCAAATATGATTCAACCTCTTCTCAATTTAAAAAAATTATGTCTTCAATCGGGGTATTTTTAGGAATTATTTGTTTGAAAATTTTAAAGATAGTCTAATTTTATATTATAAATTTTATATTTTTAGAATTGACTCAATCTCTTCGTGTTTTTGCAACATAAGGTTTTTGAACAATGAAAATGATCAAGACATCATAGAGAATGAATACTAACAAAGACTATGGTTATCTAAATTGAAATAGAAATTGATGATACTATTGATACATATATTATAATGGGTTTTTAGCAAAACTGCCCTATTTTAGGGACTGAATTGTAAATCTACCATAAAACCCAAATCAATTGCAAAAATGCCCTGAATACCCTTGATTTAAAAATATAAATCCAATTTCATTCATTGCCCTAACCGTTCCCAAACCATCTGCCTACCTTGCCCGATGACTCCCTATCTCGACCAGTTGCCGTCGCGTTAGCTGTCCCAACTTCGCCGTCAAGTTGCCCATCCCACCAGTTGCCCGCCGTTGACTTCTCTAACTAGCAACAGTTGTTGATCAATAGGACATTGATCAACAACTTCTTCATTGACAAGATTTGACGCCATCGTCTTCGTCAATAGGACATCGATGTCATTGCCGGCCTCCTTCTCAGCCGTTGTTTTGACATTGCCCTACATCGCCAATTTGGTTGGTGTTTGAATACAAAGTTTTCCTACAAAGTTTTCCAGTTATTTGAATGTCAATATTTGAATGCATGTAATAACAATTGTTTAATTCATTTAATTTGTTTGAATATTTGAATGCATGGCTCCTTTCAATTCCGTTTAATTGTTTTGTACATAAGATTCGAGTAAAAACCCTTTCCAATCTCTCTTTTGATTGAAATTCAACAGTTAGGGTTAGGGATTTTTATTTTGTGCCTAAAAGTGATGAACTTGACTTGATTGATGCTTGCATGCATGTGCTATTCAATGTTAGATTAAGGTTTCTTAAATGCAAATGATGTTGGGTCATGTGTTAATTGAAAGAAACAATGGAACTTGTGAAGAGATTTGAAGTTGAAAGTGTTGTTGGTAATCAATTTCGAGTTATATTGCTTTAATTGTGCTTAATTGACAATGAAAGTTGTTTATAAGTGAAATTTACCTTTGCATGTGATGTATTCGTACCTTTGATGTAGCTATTTTGTGTCCCTTTTATGGGCTTGTTTTGCTTTTGTATTTGTGCAGCTTTGTTGTTGTTTGTGTTTTATCAAAAAAAAAAAAAAAAAAAACGTATTTATGCAGCTTTGCTGCTGTTTGTGGGTTTTAACACTTCTAATTAAATTGTGGCCGGGTTTTAATACTTTTGTATTTGTATTTGTGACTTTAGAAATGTAGCTGATATTTGCATACATTCTTTTGATTAAGTGCAATGTGGGTGGAATAGGAATATAGGATGTGTTAGAATGGAAATGAATTCTGGAAAGCGCTGAATCTGGCTTTAAGTGTGGGAAAACATGCAATGTGTGCTTGAATGTGAATATTTGAATGCATGTAATAACAATACTTTTGTCCTTTCAACCCTTGGTGCTATTTGTGCAATGTATTTCAATAGAAAAATTGGTTATTCTTCTTATTATAGTGAGAGTATTTTAAATATTTTAGATACTATCATAATGGTTCACAAATTTTTCTTTTGTGTATATTTCTTTTGTGTGTATGATGAAATTTATGGTGAGGAGTTGTATGGTGTAGGTTGTGAGACAACTCTAGTGGTTTATGTTTCATTTCTGGAGACTCATAGCCAATTTCCTCAACACTGAGGCAAATTAATGGGTCAACATTCTCTTGACGAAGCAACAATGAAACGTCCTCATCATCAACAATCTCAATTGGCATGCTAGGACGAAAAGTTTGTGGAAGAGTCGTCATACTAACCTGATAATGATCTCTATCAATTTCGGTTACATTATACACTTTATATAACAATTGATCATAATTTGAATCCCTTGAAAAAGCAAACGCTTTCGCTCTTCGACCTTCGTACCAATACTCACCATGATGATTTTTCCATTCTCCACTCCAATTCAAAACCAAATGCACATTCTTCATTGTCAATCCTGAAAAATAATTAAACAAATATTATAGATCATTAAAATATTCATTATTTCAAAGAACGTAAATGGAAAAAAATAAAATTATCCATAAAAAAAATCGGACATATGAAAAAACTATCGGGTCGGGGGGATCGACATTGGGTTGGCCTGACTTGATGGTTTTTCAAATAGGTTTGGAAAACCATCAAGTCAGGGTGACTCGATGTCAGGTCACCATGACCCGATAGTTTTTTTTCATCGGTCCAGGGTGCCCCGACATCGGTCACCCTGACCCAACGATTTTTCAAACCTATTTGAAAAAACCATCGGAGTCAGGGTGACTCAATGTCGGGCCACCCTGGACCGATGAAAAAAACCATCGGGTTAGGGTGGCCCGACATTAGGTCGGCCTGACCCGATGGTTTTTTCTTGTCGGGTCACCTTAACCCGATGGTTTTTTTCATCGGTCTAGGGTTGCCCGACATTGGGTCACCCTAGACCGATGAAACTTGACAAAAATCATTGGGTCAGGGTGGCCTGATGTCAGGTCACCCTGGTCCGAAGCAAAAAACCATTGGGTCAGGCCAACCCGATGTTGAACCACTCGACCCGATGGTTTTTTTCATAAGTTTTGAACCTTATTTGGATTTAAAAAAAAATTGGGAGGTTGGAAAAATAATTTTACAAAGTAATACTTACCCCTTCAAACAACTTCAAACCATTCCCCAATGTTTTTAAAACTTCAAATATGAAAAGGAAAGGTGATGTAGAGAAAAAAAAAGGTTAGATGTTGTTTAGTTAATGGTTTGGTTGGTAAATGATAGTGCCTATTTGTACACTCGGTATAACCCCCATTTCTTATCAATTGTACTCGTTTTCAAGCGTATTTGTATATTTAATGTGTTTGGTGAGCATTTTGTTGGTTATTTGCCATAAATAAGGCATTTGAGCTTAATTGATGAGTTTTTGAAGTTAAAATGGCTGAAATGGGAAAGACTTGTGCAGTACACCTACATTTCAGGGGCTATATCTCTCACCTCAAATTGAACTAGGTTTCGTGCTACCTATTTTCGGAAAGCCCCGGCTGTCTACTTTCCAACGGTTTTTACGGATCGTGATTTTAATGTTTCTAGAGAACGTTATGGCCATTTTTGTAACAGTGAGTGATGCTGAAAAGCTGAAAACTGACGAATAAGTGCATTGTGCTGGACGACCAGCGCCATACCAGCGCCGGAGAGGCAGAAAGTCACCACTGGTCATGCGTCCCACACTTGTGCACGACCACCAGCACCCCACCCGCACAACAGTGCTCCAGCTCGGTTTTTTCTTGGTTTTTGTGCCCTAATCTCCATACATTATAAATACCTCACTTCCTCTCTTTTCCAAACACCTCTTGAACTCCCACAATACATCCTAAACATTCCAAGAACATATTTTTACCTTCTAAACCCACAAAATCACTACATTCAACCTTCAATCCATTACCAACCTTCAATTCAACTTCACCAAACACCAAATATCCAACTTTCCCACCATTATCCACCATCAAAACCCAACATTGGAGCACAAAGGGGATCATCAAGAGAAGAAGCAAGTCAAGCACATTCAACCAACCAAGAGAGAGGAGATCTTCACTTAGTTTATTCTTAACCTTTCTCTCTTTTATTTATCATTTGTATCTTGTTATGGCTTGCATAAATATCATATCTTTTGTAGTCATTTATTGTAATATGAACTAAATCCATCTTGGCTAAGGCCAAGATGAAACCTTTTCCATGAATCATTAATAAAGGCCATCAATTTATCATTATTGCTTATGTTATGTATGTGTATTTCAATTGCTTAAGGCTTCTAGGTGCCTAGCTAACACTTAGTTGATATTTGGTTGTTGTGTGAAGCACCGAGAGGAGAAACACACAACGTGCTCGATGAAATGCCCGATACAAGCCTAGTAAGATAGAAATATGCGATGCTAGCTTGTAGGATTCCATTTGTATGCCACTTTGCTTAATGAATTTGTGTGTAGTTCGGATAACCATTGAGAAATAGGTTGTTGGTGCACATGAATATTGTTTTTATCACTTGAGAGAGGTTAGAGACTAATTAAGGGCATAAGAATCTACATACACACTTGCATACTTTATTTCAATGATATGTCTAAAATTGGTGATAATTGGATAGGTGGATTCAAGGTCTTAGCTTCATTCACATATATTTACATCCAAGTGCTTGAGTTTGTTTGCTTGTTTTGTTTTATTTATTGCATTATAATTGTAGCTTGTTCTAGTTTATATTAGAGTAGTGTAATTCAATCATTCAATCTTTGCTTGTCTAAATAGTGGTTAATCAATCAATTGTGGTATTCAATATATTAATCCTCGTGGAACGAATCTTATTTATCATTGTGCTACTCCCATGGCTCCGTACTATTGCAGGTGCTCATTTAGGAGTGGTCAGTAAATTGTTGGTTGGTGGTTAGTAAATGTAATTAATATAGTTAGTAAATGGGGTGTAGTTATGATAAAGGGTATTGAGGTCATTTAAGGGCATTTTTGCAATTAATTTGGGTTTTAGGGTAGATTTGCAATCCAGCCTCTAAAATAAGGCAATTTTGCTAAAAACCCTATTATAATTCATAAAATTAAATCTTTTTAAAAAATCATAGGATACAACTTAATTAGTGTTAGATTGAAATTTGTTTTTAATTTTTAATTTTTTAACAATAACATATTTTTACCCCGCTTAATGTGGCTCAGTAGTAAGAGCATTAATTTAGTCTGTCAATATCCCAAGTTCAAGTCACAGCCGCTATAAGTGTTATATATAAAAAAATATTATAACTTATTTTTTAGAATATGTATTTTACATGGAAGACCCCATACTAGGAGTATTTTTGTTTTTTAATCAATAAAATTTCCTCGTATCGTTGAGATTCACTTAATTTTATTCTAGCCCATCCTAGTTTTGAATCCTGGTTACGTCTTTGCTTCAGAGTCTAATAGTTGCCGAAAACCTGTAATCAAATACTCACCTCCAGAGTCAAACTAAAAACATTTCATAACAGTAAAGAACTGAGTTTTAACCATAGCATTTAAAGAAGTATAAATTGATAAAAAAAAAATCATATTTTTTGTGCATTAGATACAACCAACAATATCGACTGTAATCATCAACAAAAATAACATAAGATTTTTAATAATTAAAACTTTCATTTTCTGAATACACTACATAGTATGATTGCAATGGAAGATATATAATACATCGTTACATCCAAAATTCTCTTAATAATTAAGGTTTTTATTTTTTGAACACACCACATGGTATATCTCAATAGAAGATACATAATGTATCGTTTCATCCAAGACTCTCTTAATAATCAAAGGTCTCTCTTCTTAAAATTGTTAAAAATATCCAAGAAAATTTAGATAGAAAATTTGAATTCTTGGATGCCAATCTACTTGGTTAGAATTAGACCGAAATTGCCTCTGAACCCTTTTGCTAGTGTAAGGAGTGCTCATTACAGTTGCACGACTATATCATTTACTATATTTCAGTGTCATTTCGTGGTATAAAATATACAAAAATATAGATTATATTAAATCAGTTGGGTGCCAAATTTATAAATATGTAAGAATATGTCAAATATATATACCGTAGGTTTCAGGTGCAGGATCCAGTGCCGGCCCTGAGATTTTCAGGGTCTGAGGCGAACTATAGAAATGAATTTATAGGGTCCTGAGCTAGATTTACTACTACAAAAATGCTTAAAGACATCACTAGAAATCACTAAAAGAAATCGGTTTTTGGTAACCGATTTTAAAAAAGCTTTTAGAAATCAGTTTTTATAAAAACCGATGTCTTAAAAATTACAATTTCAAAAGACATCGGTTTTTAAGAAAACCAATATTATAAAAAAAACGTTTAGACATCGGTTTTTATAAAAACCGATGTAGATTCAAAAGCAAAATTCTGCAATGCAAATCTGACCTATGTCCACATTCAAGGGCACATCTCTAAAAATACTCAACGTTATTTGCTCAACTTTTGACACAAGAAAGTAGACATGCAAACAAACACTTTTAAATCAGAAAATATTCCAAAATTCGATTTGGAAAAGTGAGAAAATGAGCGATGAAAACAGCTCACTTGCGGATTCACGAATCGCTTCTGACCTTTGACTGAATAATTGATCATAACTTTCAAAATACCACCCGGAATTTTACGTTCTTTATACCGTTGGATTCGTATCGAAAAATTGAAGAACCCAATATGGACAAAAAATTTATTTCCTTGCCAAAAGATACAGTTTTAAGGAAAGAATTTTTACAAAAATATCTCCAATCGCTTCAATTCTGACCTTCGACTGAAAAATTGATCATAACTTTCAAAATACCAACCAGAATTTTACGTTCTTTATACCATTGGATTCGTATCAAAAAATTGAAGAATCTACAATGGAAAAAAAAATTATTTCCTTGCCAAGAGATACAGTTTTAAGGAAAAGGTTTACACAAAAATATCTCCAATCGCTTGACCTTTGAGTACTCATGAATAATTGATCATAACTTTCAAAATACCGCCCGGAATTTTACGTTCTTTATACCGTTGGATTCGTATCGAAAGGTTGAAGAACTGAAAGTAGACAAAAAAATTTATTTCCTTGCCAAAAGATACAGTTTTAAGGAAAGAGTTTACACAAAAATATCTCCAATCGCTTCAATTCTGACCTTTGACTGAAATTGATCATAACTTTCAAAATACCAACCGGAATTTTACGTTCTTTATACCGTTGGATTCGTATCGAAAAATTGAAGAATCTACCATGGAAAAAAAAAATTATTTCCTTGCCAAAAGATACATTTTTAAGGAAAAAGTTTACACAAAAGTATCTCCAATCGCTTGACCTTTGAGTACTCATGAATAATTGATCATAACTTTCAAATACCGCCCGGAATTTAACGTTCTTTAAACCGTTGGATTCGTATCAAAAAATTGAAGAATCCAACATGGACAAAAAAAATTATTTTCTTGCCAAAAGATACAGTTTTAAGGAAAGAGTTTGCACAAAAATATCTCCAATTCTGACCTTTGACTGAAACATTGATCATAACTTTCAAATACCACCCGGAATTTTACGTTCTTTATACCGTTGGATTCGTATCGAAAAATCAAAGAATCCATCATAGAAAAAAAAATATTTCTTAAGGAAAAATTTTACACAAAAATATCTCCAATCGATCGACCTTTGAGTACTCATGAATAATTGATCATAACTTTCAAAATACCAGAAATTTACGTTCTTTATACCGTTGGATTCGTATCAAAAAATCAAAGAATCTACCTAAACAAAAAAAATATTTTGTTGCCAAAAGATACAGTTTTAAGAAAAACGTTTGCACAAAAATATCTTCAATTGCTTCTGACCTTTGACTGAATAATTGATCATAACTTTCAAAATACCGCCCATAATTTTACGTTCTTTATACCGTTGGATTCGTATCGAAAAATCAAAAATCTAGCATGGATGAAAAAATTATTTCGTTGCCAAAAGATACAGTTTTAGGGAATAAGTTTGCATAAAAATATCTCTAGCAGAACACAAAACCACACAATAAAAAATGAAATGAAAATAAACCCACCAAAAGTTTTTTTTTTTTTTTTTCATATAGGTTATATATATATATTGTGCAATTGTTAACAAAGGCGGTAAAGGCTTACCACTTTGAACCGATTCCTTCTAATGACAATTGTCATTATTATCTATTTGAGTGATTACATCAAGAAAACAACATGTCTTTTCTCCTAGGTTTTTAAATCGGTTTTAAGTAAAACCGATTTCTTTTCTCTTGTTTTACATCGGTTAAAAACCGAGTTTTCTAAATAAGAGATCGGTTTTTTTCAAAAACCGATGTAAAAACCATTTCTTTTGCATTTTTTGTAGTAGATTTCAAGTTGAGTTGAAATCAATGTTTTACATATATTTAAAACCTATTTAGAAAACAACACGCTAAAAGATGTAAAAACACATCGGTTGTATATAAAACCTATTTAAAAGCTGCGACATAAAATTGAAAATTAATCCGGCCGTCGAACCTCTCCATCGTCGTCCAACCGCCGGCCAACCCCACCTCTAATAATAATGAGGATTAATTGTCATTATGAGAAATTAAACTTGCAACCTCAAAGTCAAAAAGGTAAGCTTTTACCGCCTAACTACAAGATTAGATGTGTTAACAATGGCACAATATTTGTATATAACATATATGAGCTGTTAGAACTAAAAAAAAAAAAAAACTTGTTTAATAAATTTAAATTTACTCAGCTAATCAAAATTCTAATTTATACTACAAACATATATTAAAAAAACAAAAATTATTGGTGGGTTTATTTTTCATTTCATTTTTTGTGTGGTTTTGTTTTTTGTTGGAGATATTTTTGTGCAAACTGTTTCCTTAAAATTGTATCTTTTGGCAAGGAAATAAATTTTTTCGTCCATGTTAGGTTCTTTGATTTTTTGATGCGAATCCAACGGTATAAAGAACGTAAATTTTGGGCGGTATTTCGAAAGTTATGATCAATTATTCAGTCAAATGTCAGAAGCGATTGGAGATATTTTTATGCAAATGTTTTCCTTAAAACTGTATCTTTTGGCAAGGAAATAAATTTTTTCGTCCATGTTGGGTTCTTCAATTTTTCGATACGAATCTAATTGTATAAAGAAAGTAAAATTATGGGTGGTATTTTGAAAGTTATGATCAATTATTCAGTCAAAGGTCAGAAGCGATTGGAGATGATCAATTTTTGTGCAAACTTTTTCCTTAAAACTGTATCTTTTGGCAAGGAAATAAATTTTTTCGTCTACGTAGGGTTCTTCGATTTTTTGATACGAATCAAACTGTATAAAGAACGTAAAATTCTGGGTGGTCTTTTGAAAGTTATGATCAATTATTCAGTCAAATGTCAGAAGCGACACGAATCCGCGAGTGAGATGTTTTCATCGCTCATTTTCACACTTTTCCAAATCGATTTTTGGAATATTTTTTGAATGAAAAGTGTTTGTTTGCATGTCTACTTTCTGGTTTCAAAATTTGAGCAAATAACGTTGAGTAATTTTAGAGATCGCACTTGAATGTGGACATATGTTAGATTTAAATTTCAGAAATTTTGCTTTTGAATCCATATCAGTTTTCCCAAAAACCGTTGTCTTTTCAAACCGCAATATTTAAGACATCAGTTTTAATGGAAACCGATTTCTTATTGGAAAAAAAATCCATATCGGTTTTCCCAAAAACCGTTGTCTTTTCAAACATCAATATTTAAGACATAGGTTTTAAGGAAAACCGATTTCTTATTGGAAAATAAATCCATATCGGTTTTCCCAAAAACCGTTGTCTTTTTAAACCACAATATTTAAGAAATCAGTTTTTATAAAAATCGATTTCTAAAAGTTTTTTAAAATCGGTTATCTAAAAACCGATGTAAACAACCGATGTCTTTTAACATTTTTGTAGTAGTGTTTGTATCTGAATTATGAATTTTCACAGCAAGATTTAAGAGAGTTTTGAAGAACCCTAATTTTATTTTTGTTCGATGTCTGCTTCTAGTTGTCTAATAAGTAATATGAGTAGTGTTGTACTGTTGTATTCCCGTTTTAGATATATAAAAGACAATTAGTGTTAGGAATATGATTCAGCCCACGTTTGACTTGATGTAAGAACTTGAGGATAATGATTGAGTTTTATAATCTGTGGGCCTTTCTTAAAAAAAAAAAAAAAATGTTCAATGGACCTATTTTAAACTCATTTATGAGTTTGTTAGTTTTAAAAAATTATATGTTTGATTGGTTTATTTTAAACTCATTTATGGGTTTGTTAGTTTAAAATCATATATGGGTTATATCTGAAATCAAATTTTTTTTTTTTTTTTTTTTACAATTTTGGGGGCCCTTAAAGATCAGGGACCCTAAACGGCTGCGTGGGATCTCGTACTTTATAATTTCTACTCAAGTAATATTCTTTCCATTGTACTTAAGCTTTTGTCTCACTATTGAATCTGTCCAACCAGGAGGGAAACTAATCCAACCACCGAATCCTTTGACCATATTAGACCACTAGTTATTGACAAATGAAAAATTTAGGGGATGGGCTTGATACTTTTGTGCTGTGGTAATGGCCCAAGCACAAGTTCTCTTGTGTGAAAATAGAAATGGGGGTGATGATACAGAGAAAGATAGATAGAGAGTTCAATTGGAGGATGGGAAAAATAATCAAACAGTTAAAATATTTTGAACATTGGAAGTTGTTGAAGGGTGTATTTAAGCTGAAATGGACTGGATGGATATATAATTGTCACCATCCTGGGATACACAGTATGTCTTGGCCCCAGTTGATCCCACCTCCAAAACTGCTATAATGGTATGCTAAATTTGAACTTTCTTATGTTTTTAGCCAACTAAACACTTTCAATAGCATACTCTTGATCCAGTGAAATTTATGCATTTAGACATAATTAGAGATAAAGAATTTGCGGAGTAGATATGAAATCTAGTTGGTTAGAGACTTTTTGTTGGGCAGGAAAAGATTCATACAAACTAAACTCTAGACACCCATAAGCTGTTTGATGATTTGCTTTGCAGGCCATAAGCTGTTTGATGATTTGCTTTGCAGGCCATTAGCTTTCTAATGATTTGCTTTTTGTTGGGCAAGAAAAGATTCATACAAACTAAACTCTAGACTTTTGGTTTAGATTCATTTAGCATAGTGATCGGCAAAACATAAAAGCTAAAACTATATCATTAGAAATAGCGTGAATGATACAGTTCGTGCGGTTGTATTTAACAGTCCTCTTGACAAAATGGTGTTGATATATAATAACTGATTTGTGGCGTGATTGGATAGCCTCTTAGACCCGAAACCCATTTGTCTGATTTGCTTGAAACGTGTGTTCGACATTGAAGTCTATGATGAGTCAATAAGTCCTCTGTTCAAAGAGAAGCAAATTATTTTCACAGAAAAGAACAAAGTTTCTAACATGGTAGATCAATCACAACCTCAGTTATTAGTTTTCCTGTGCATACAATAATTCTCTATACACCTCATCTCCTACTTCAACCGCAAAAGACTTTTTAGAGAAACTTTATCTATGGATTGGTACCCTTTGTTACAAGGAAAAGTTCTGGTGTTTTTCATTGTCAAACCCCTTTTTCGTTTTCACACCATTTAATAACTTTTCTACAGGACTCCCTGCTACTTCTCTAAAGTTTGGGGACCAATTAGTGAAGTGTCTGTTCTATTTTGAACATCGCTCCAGTATAGTTTCACACCATTTAATAACTTTTCTTCGGGACTCCCTGCTACTTCTCTAAAGTTTGGGGACCAATTAGTGAAGTGTCTGTTCTGTTTTGAACAACGCTCCAGTATATTTCATCATGAGAATCAATTCATGTCCAGTATGTCTCATCTCTCTTCCCAACGATAACCACAAAGCCAAGATTTTTCATTTTTTAAAAATGTAATTATTGCCCGTAATTAGCTGACTTAATGATGCAGCAGCAGCTAAGGCAATGGAATACATGGAGTGGGTGGCGAATTCGTATTTGGGTCGCGTGGACCAACCAAATCCGGGCTGAACTTCGTGGACCTCTACAGAGCGCATATGGGGTCGGATCGTCTATTATAATATGTTTCCGGAAAGCCCAAGACGAGCCCTACAGATGTTATGAAGACTCCGTCCTCTGTAACAGATCAAAACAGGCCCAAATTCGGCCATCTATCTTGTTGCGCGAATACTTGAGCTGGACGAGAGCTGGACGCCATGAGCTGGACGAGAGCTGCCGGTATTATTCTGGTATCTGTGTGCAGATCAACAGATTAATAGTAGGGTTCGCTTCTGGTATTCGTGTGTGAATCAACGGATCTGAATCGTTTATCCTTTATTTTATCAATTGTTATTTCGTGAATCTTCCGCTGCATCACTTAATTGGTAAGATTTTATAGGTCATGATCGAATACCACTAACACCAGAGTTTGGGTTTAGTTTATATTTGAATTGTACCGGTGTGAAAGAAAGTTTAACAAGAAAACAGATCAATATGTGTCAAACAAGCCAAGGAAACAACTAGAAAGTGTTATCATAATTTTAAATGTTATAGTAATTGAAGAGTCAATAAGTCAAGTCTTTCTATTACTTTGTAAACAGGGAAGGGGATTTTCCATTCACTTCACATATGTGATTTTCACATCTGTCACTCTGTTTGTACAAGTCTTTGCTACAGAGTTTTCAAGTCAACTGGCGTGTTTTAAAGGATAAGCAACTGAACTTATTGAGAAGAAACTATAACAGAAGTCACTCAATAAAAGAAACAATACAATGACTTGTTAATAGTAGAATAGTTAGTTGATCCTTTGTTATTGTACTTGGAATGGCTGGTGCTTCTTCTCTTCTGCTCCTCGTTATCTCTCATCTTTCACTACTTTCCTGGGCTGAAGATGTAACTCGGTTCAATCCAAAGTGCCCATCTTTACCTTGCGGAATTCTGGGAAATATCAGATTCCCCTTCACCAATAGAAGGTATCCTGAGTGTGGGTTGATAATAGTAGATAACTGCAGTAAACCGTATCCTCAGAAGATTCAGTTGGGGAAGGATGGGCCATCGTTTTATATTACAGACATCAAGCAGGACAATACAGTTAAACTTCATGGGCTAGAAGCGTCAGAGCTTCTTAAGAAACAAACTTGTGGATCCTTCAAAAATTACGCTCTCCCCAGCTCTCCCTTTTACTCTTTTGTAATCCCTTCCAACTTAACCATGTTAAAATGCCTTCCCACCAATGTTACAGATCTCCTTAGAGTCTGCAATGACTCCAGTCACTCCATTTTCTTCTACAATCAACCAACTTATAATTCAACAAGTCATTCAGCTCAATGTTCAGTTATTCAACCCCTAGTGAATAAGAATAAAAAAAATGTCTTCCTTCATAATATATATAATGGTGGCTTCTTTCTTCAGGTGAATGTGACGAAAGAATGTTATGATTGTTATTCTGGAGGAGGGGAATGTCAAAGTGGTATCGATGGAAAGTTTAATTGTTCAGGCGCAAAAACAGGTATCAAAAATAACAGTAAGGTACTAGGATTTGCACATGGTAGATACTTACATTACCTGTATTGTGTTTCATTGTTTTCGAAATCAGTTATCTGTTTCATTAATTGTTTTCTTCATTTAGATAAGCTGCATTTACTAGGATAGCATCCCATTAAACTGTCCTTGTGCAATGATTGCTCAAGTAGATTTTTATTGGTCTCTTGCCTGGGTTTGGAGAATGCTAGCAAGATCTTTATCATTTTCTGATGGTTCAAACACAAGTTCTCTTGATAGGATTTTCCTCCTCTTTTTCAGTCTATTGTGAAACTAGTAGTGTGAGTGATGTGATGAATGATGATATGGAGAGAGAAAAATAGGGCTGAAAGACATATCGGCTGGTGCAATCCCTTATATATCCATTATGGATATATTGATTCACCATAGCAATTCATTATTTATAATGTAATGTTAGGAATCCTGACATTAATCAAACTTAGATCCCAACATTTTTACCTGCCAATTTTATTCTATTGACATGTAAATGTAACCCTTGCAAGCCTGCTTTGAAACCCGATAGCTTTCTAATGTATGTTCAATAATGTTCATAGTTCCCTGTTCTTTCCACTTTGGAATGCTGAGTCTGAAAGTATTGTGTAGTAACTTTCTTCCTTTTAGTTCAGCCTTAGCAGAATTATTGGGCAAAATTGAAAAAACTAAAAACAATCTTCGGTCAATCACATGTGCACTTAAAATATCATTAAAAAACACAAATAATATAGTTGGCATCCCTTTTGGAAAGACACTCCTTTATAATTGATGGGTGGCTTGATCGATAACCTCCTAGTGCCAGAATCCATGTCTGATATGCTTAGAAGTTAGAATATGTGCTCACCATTGAAGTCTACGGTGAGGTAACAGGTGCTCTTTTCCATGAGAAACAGAGAGAAAAGTAGAGAACCTATTTCCAGAAAAGAACAAAGTTTTTGAGAGTTTGGAGAAATGTGCTTGATACCCATCAATCACTTTCTTTTGGGTCCCACCAGTTTAGTAATTTTTTTTTTCATAGTCAATTACCCTTTTCTAGAGAAGGACACCCCCCACGGCCCCCCCCCCCCCCCCCCCCCCCCCACAACAACAACTTCTCCAAAGTTTGGGGGACCATTTGGTGAAGTGTCTGTTCTGTTTTGAACGATAAGCACAATCGATATATGTCCAGTATTTTTCATCTATATTCCTCACGAGAATCACAGAGCCAAGATTTTTCCATTTCTTTTTTTGGTTTTTGTCTGACGTGTAATCATTCATCGATGGTACCAGCTAACTTAATTGGTAAGATTTTACAGGTCAGGATCGAATACGACTAGCACCAAAGCTTGTGTTTAGTTTATGTATGAATTGTATTGTTTTGAAAGAAAGTTAAACAAGAAAACAAGTAAATATGTCAGACAAGCCAATGAACAACTTGAATTTTAAATGTTATAGTTATGGAAGAGTCAATGAGTCAAGTCTATCTATTACTTTGTAAACAAGAAAGGGGAGTTGTGATTAGTCATTACCGAATACCGACCAATCAAGTAACTTTCCATGCACTTCACAAATGTGATTTTCATGTATACCTCATCTTGTAGTTCTGTCAATATGTTTTGTACAAGTCTTTGCTATCAGTTTCCAAGTCAACTGGCGTGTTTTAAAGGATAAACAACTGATGAAAACACAAAATAAAAGAAGTGATACAAAGACTTATTAGTTTTAGCAGTGGATCCTTAGGCATAGCAGTTGTTATTTTTGTTGCCAAATAGGTAATTCTGGAATGGCTCTTGCCTCTTATCTTGTGTTATTCCTTCTCTCTATCCAGTCACTTCTCTCCTTTTCTATAGAAGATTTCAATCCAAGATGTCCACCTATTCCTTGTGGAAATTTTGGATTTCTCAGCTTCCCCTTCTATAATGGAACAAATCCTGAGTGTGGGTTGTTCATAGTAGATAAATGTAATGAACCAGGTAATCAGACGATTCTGTTGGGGGAAATTGGATCATATAATGTTAAATTCATCTCTCGGGATAATACACTTTGGCTTCGAGACCAAGTGTCTGAAACTGACCATAACTGTAAATCCTTACGAAATTTGACCTACCCTCGTTCTCCTTTTATCTCTTTTGATATCCCATCCCCATTCAATTCAACCCTGTTTAAATGCCCCCATTCTCATGACATTATTTCCAAAAATTACAGTTTTCTCTGCAATGATTCTACTCATTCCATCTACTTCAATTCATCCATTTACTCTATCTACTTTAACAATTCCAAACTTTCCATTATTCTTGACAATCAGTTACATATTAATCGATCACGTCCTCCAGCTCAATGTTCAGTTATTCAGCAGCAAGTGACTAAAACTGAGAAAAATGTTGTCTTTAATAATATTTATACCAGTGGTTTTGGGTTCCCTCTTCAAATAAATGTTACGAGGGAATGTTACGAGTGTCACTGGAGAGGAGGACGATGTCTAGATGATAGCAAGGGAAACTTTAATTGTTCAAAACCAGAACCAGATACCAAAATTACAGAATCAGGTATCAGAACTCATGCATGGATGTATACATGTTCTACTTTGTGTGTTTCATTGATTTACATATATATTGGCTATCTGTTCCAAGTTATTAGCTGTTTCATACATTTATAGAAGCTGCATGCATTTTAATACCCTGCCATAAAATATTTTCTTGACTCTGTACATAAATTGCTCTATTGGATTTTGAATACCCTTGGCTTGTTGTAACAAGATCTATATCAGTTTCCATGAGATGTCCAATTTTGTCTGCTTTTTGTACAATTATGTCAACATGAAGCCAATTTTGGTCTCTTTTCTATAGATTTAACTATATAAACCCAAAAACCTTTCGTCTGATTTGCTTGAAATGTATGCTCAATATTGAATCCCCATCTGTTCCATGAGAAACAGAGTATTTATTTCCTGAACAAAGTTTATAACATTATGGATCAATCAGGACCTCAATCATTAGCTTTCCTGTGCATACAATAATTTTTTATACACCCCATTTCCTACTTCACCCGCAAAAGGCTTTCCATAGAAACTTTTTCCCTAAATCAACTCAACATCACTTTTTTTGTGGCCCCGCCATGTTTAGATTTTTTTTTTTTTTTTCATAGTCGAATCCCTTTTTCGATTTCACACCATTTAATGATTTTCTAGAGGACACCCCCCACCCAACTCCAAAGTTTAGTTTCAGTTCTGTTTTGAGTAACACGCACAATCATTTCATGTCTACTATGTTTTCACCTCACAAGAATCAGAGTCAATATTTTCCATTTACTTTTGGTTTTTGTTTGAACGTAATCATTGTTGGACACTAGTTAACTTAATTGGTGAGATTTCATAGATTACCACTAACTCCATAATTTGAGTTTAGTTTATATTTGAACTATATTGTTGTTAAAGAAAGTTTAACAAGAAAACAAATCTAGACGTGTGAACAAGCCAAAGTAAACAGCTGGAAAATGTCATGATAATTTTCAATGTTATAGCTATTCAAGAGTCAATGAGTCAAGTCTTTCTAGTACTTGTAGACCGGAAAGGAGAGTTGTGATTCTTTTCATTAGTCATTGCGCATCAATAAAGTAACTTTTCATACTCTTCACATTTGTGATTTCCATGTATACCTCATCTTGTAGTTCTGTCACTCTGTTTCTAAAAGTCTTTGCAACCATGTTTTCAAGTCAATTGGCGTGTTTTAAAGTATAAACAACCGAAGGTATTGAGAAGAAACAACAAAAGAAATCACTCAAACAAGGACTTCTTAATAGTAGAATAGTTAGTTGATCCTTTGTTGTTGTACTTGGAATGGCTCGTGCTTCATCTCTTCTACTCCTTGTTATCTATCATCTTTCACTACTTTCCTTGGCTGAAGAAGTAACGGGATTCAATCCAAGGTGCCCGCCTTTTTTTTGTGGAAATCTTGGATTTCTCAGCTTCCCCTTCTCCAATGGAAAAAATCCTGAGTGTGGATTGTTAAAGGTAGAGAATTGCAGTGAACCATTTCGTCAGAAGATTCAGTTGGGGAAGGATGGTCCATGGTTTTATATTAGAGAAATCAATCAGGACAACAGTCTTATACTTCGTGACCAAGTGTATCCAGATCATTTTAAGAACCATATTTGTAGATCGTTCCAAAATTTCACTCTCTCCAGATCTCCACTTTACTCTTTTGAATTCCCAATTCAGCTGGCCATGCTTAATTGTTCCAATTACAGTATCACCACGGGTTTCGAGTTATTATGTAATGAGTCCAATCACTCCATTATCCTCTACAATCACACAACTCATCAAAGTCCACCGGCTGGATGTTCAGTTATTCGGTCCCAATTGACTAAGACTCAAAAAAGTGTCTTCCTTCATAATATATATAATGGTGGCTTCTTTCTTCAAGTGAATGTGACGAAAGAATGTCTCAATTGTTACTCGAAAAGAGGGCAATGTCTGAGTGATAGCAATGGAAAGTTTAAGTGTTCAGGCTCAAAAACAGGTATCAAAGTTACAGTAGGTAGTAGGATTTGCGTATGGTGGATCATACATGACCTGCTGTTTGTGTTTCACTGTTTTCGAAGTTGGCTTTCTGTTCCAATTCATTTATATAAGCTGCATATACTTGAATGCCATGCCATAATTCTTTTCTTTCTACAATGATTGCTTAAGTGGATTTCAATTGGTTTCTGTATCAGTTTCTGATGGACAATTTTGTTCTTCTTTGGTAATATTTTTTTTTTTTCTTAATGGATGCCAGTTATGGTCTAACCTAACGCCATATTGTTTGTAATTTTTGTTGCAGGAAATGGAAAAAACACTGAATTTGGGCTAAAACTAGGTAATCTCTCCCTTTAAACATGTCCATCCATTACAACACCTTAAAATCATTGCAATTCTCTGTTACACATTTTCTGCAACTTTGAAGAAATATTTAATTGATTAGAACTTTTTGGTGTTCCTACTCTTTGGTCTGCTAGTCAAAATTTTTATAGCTCTTCTTTCATCTCATCAGGATTCGGAATTGGAGGATCAGTCCTCCTGATTGTGGCTCTGTCTATCTACATTACACAGTGTCGCAGAAAAGGAATATATGCTTCACCAAACTCAAGATATACCTCTTCCGATCCTTCCTCAAAATCAGACCTGGAAGCAGCCAGTGCCTACTTTGGGGTCCCTGTCTTCTCCTATATTGAACTTACAGAAGCCACTAATAATTTTAATCACGAGAAAGAGCTTGGAGATGGAGGTTTTGGAACAGTATACTATGGTAAGAAGATCAACTTTTGTTTGTCTCAATTAAATGATTATCTATTGTACATTCCGATATAACTGTTAAAAATAATGAGAAAAAGAATACAAAAAATTATAACAATTTGCTAAATGACCCATTTGATCATTATCAATTAGGAAAACTCAGAGATGGACGAGAAGTTGCGGTCAAGCGCTTGTATGAGCACAATTACAGAAGGGTTGAGCAGTTTATGAATGAAATTGAAATTCTCACACGTTTGCGCCACAAAAACCTTGTTTCCCTTTATGGCTGCACTTCACGTCACAGCCAGGGACTTCTCCTTGTGTATGAATTCATCCCCAATGGCACTATAGCTGATCATCTCCATGGTGATTGGGCGAACCCTTGTTTACTCACATGGCCTATTCGTATGAACATTGCCATAGAAACTGCTAGTGCATTGGCTTATCTCCATGCTTCTGATATCATACATCGCGATGTAAAAACTAGTAACATTCTCCTTGACAACAACTTCTGTGTGAAAGTTGCAGATTTCGGGCTCTCACGGCTGTTCCCCACTGATGTTACACATGTTTCAACTGCCCCACAAGGAACTCCAGGCTATGTTGATCCTGAATATCACCAATGCTACCAACTAACTGATAAGAGTGATGTATATAGCTTCGGAGTTGTCCTTATCGAGCTCATATCGTCAATGCCTGCTGTCGATATATCTAGACACAAACATGAGATTAATTTGGCTAACTTAGCGATAAACCGGATTCAGAAACAAGCAATCGATGAGTTGGTTGATCCATGTCTTGGATTTCACTCTGATGAAGAAGTGAAAAGGACGGCAACTTCAGTAGCAGAGTTGGCTTTTCTATGTCTGCAACAAATTAAAGAAATGAGACCTTCAATGGATGTTGTTTTGGAGGAATTGCAGAGAATTAAAAGCGGAGAATGCAAGCCAGAGAATCTAACAAGAGAAGATGATGATGACAAAAAAGAGTTGAAGAGTATGCAACAGCCACCACCATCACCACCACACTCTGAAGAAAGTGCCTTGTTGAAGAATATCAAGCTGCCACCTTCACCCATTTCTGTCACTGAAAATTGGATTAGTAATGACACTACACCTAATGTAAGTAACTAAGGTTTTCTCTTACATGCTCTGCTCAAATTAATTTCATTGGTGGATGATGATGATGTGAAATATATGTTTTGACACTCGTCTACTTGTAACTTTTGTGTTATATATTAAAATATATCATACATGTAAAGCAGATTATGTATAGGTCAAGGCAAGAGGGAATGTACATAGTACATGGAGCTTTTTTTTTTAATAATATTTTTTACCCTTTTCTTGTGTCATTGTTATTCTTATAGTAGAGTTAATTTTGTACAGATTGGTGTAACAATTTATCCAGGGTAATAAAAGAATTGAATGTATAGGTTGTGGATCCAAAGATGCCTGGCTACATAACTATATGAAAATAATTAGAGAAATAAAATGTAAAAGCTATGATCTACTCATTAAACTCCTAGGATTTGCTTCTCGTGTAAAAATAGAAATGGGAGTGATGATACGGAGAAAGATAGATAGAGAGTTCAATTGAAGGATGGGAAAAATAATCAAACAGTTAAAATATTTTGAACATTTGAAGTTGTTGAAGGGTGAATTTAAGCTGAAATGGACTGGATGGATATATAATTGTCACCAACCTGGGTTTGAAAAAGATACATAGTATGTCTTGGCCCCAGTTGATCCCACCTCCAAAACTGCGATAATGGTATGCTAAACTTGAACTTTCTTATGTTTTTAGCCAGCTTAACACTTTCCATAGCTTATACTCTTGATTTAGTGCAATTTATGCATTTAGACATAATTAGAGATAAAGAATTTGCGGAGTAGATATGAAATCTAGTTGGTTAGAGACTTTTTTGTTGGTCAAGAAAAGATTCATACAAACTAAAGTCTATACACCCACAAGCTGTTTGATGATTTGCTTTGCAGGCCATTAGCTTTCTAATTTTTGTTCAATAATGTTGATGGCTCCTTGTTCTTTCCACTTTATACTATGTTTGTTAGGAAAAATTCTTAGTTTATGTGGGTGCTTTCCTTTTGGTTTAGATTCATTTAGCATAATGATTGGCAAAACATAAAAGCTAAAACTATATCATTAGAAAGCGTGTTGATAAATAATAATTGATGTGTGGCGTGATTGGATAACGTCCTAGACCTGAAACCCTTTTGTCTGATTTGCTTGAAATGTGTGTTCGACATTGAAGTCTATGATGAGTCAATAAGTCCAATGTTCTAAGAGAAACAGAGTATTTTCATAGAAAAGTACAAAGTTTCTAACATGGTATATCAATCACAACCTCAATCATTAGTTTTCCTGTGCAAACAATAATTCTCTATACACCCCATCTCCTACTTCAACCGCAAAAGACTTTTCAGAGAAACTTTATCTATGGATTGGTACCCTTTCGTTTGTTACAATAACTTTTCTATAGGACTCCTTGCTACTTCTCCAAAGTTTGGGGACCAATTAGTGAAGTGTCTGTTCTGTTTTGAACAACGCTCCAATATGTTTCATCACGAGAATCACATAACCAAGATTTTCACCACTAACACCAGAGTTTGTGTTTAGTTTATATTTGAATTGTATTGTTGTGAAAGAAAGTTTAACAAGAAAACAAATCTAGATGTGTGAGACAGGCCTAGGAAACAACTTGAAAGTGTCATCATAATTTTCAATGTTATAGTCTTTCAAGTATTTTGTAAACAGGGAAGGGGAGTTGTGATTAGTCATTGCCGACCAATCAAGTAACTTTCCATGCATTTCACATTTGTGAGTTTCATTGTATACCCCATCTTTTAGTTCTGTCAATCTGTTTGTACAAGTCTTTGCTACCAAATTTTCAAGTCAACTAGCGTGTTTTAAAGGATAAACAATTGAATGTACTGAGAATACCCAACAACTGAAATCACTTGATAAAAGGAGGAATACAATGGCTTCATGATGGTATAATAAGTGATTTCTGGTGTACATCTCTGTTGTTGTACTTGGAATGGCTCGTGCTTCTTCTCTTCTACTCCTAGTTATCTATCATCTTTCACTACTTTCCTTTGCTGAAGAAGAACCACGATCCAATCCAAGATGCCCATCTTTTCCTTGTGGAATTCTTGGAAATATCAGCTTCCCCTTCTCCACTCGAAGGCATTCTGAATGCGGGTTGCTCATAGTAGATAACTGCACTGATCAATATCAGACTATTCAGTTGAACAAGGATGGTTCTGTTGTTGAAAGAATAGATTCACACACACAAATCTAAAACACACAGATAATATGAAAACAATAAAGAAGAAAGAAACGACACCAAAGATTTTACGTGGTTCAGCAAGTTGCCTACGTCCACAGAGCGCACCGCACTCAATCCACTACTTTCACAGTTGATTACAATCTCTCTGTCTCTCTCAAGTCTCTCTACAATTGCTCTCTACAATTGCTCTCAATCTCTCTCTACTCTTCTCAACACTCACGGTGAATTTCAACACACACATTAGGGTTTACATAATGTAGTATTTATATGAATACTAGGTGTAAACAATAACCCTAAAAGACCCTTTCCTTTTGCTTGCGCTGACCTCCTATTTCGCGCAAAACACGCCATTACCGCTGACCGGACCGCTGGGCGTGCATGTGCCTAGGCAGCCGTAAATGAAGCGTGAAGCTACTGTGATGGGTTGCTAAGCGTGCCGCTCCCTAGGCACCATGCCTGGGCAGCGGAAAATACAAAGAATCAATTCTCCTCTGATTAGTGCTGCGCGTGCCGCCCCCTGGGCACTTGCCTGGCCAGCGGAAATTAACGAGAGAATAACCTTGAGTGCAGTTTCAGGGCTTTACAAAACCCAACAATCTCCCACTTGAAGAGCTGAAACTTGAACATACGTCCTCCATCTTCCCTTGATGACTTAGTGGATAATTACGGTGCGCTCATTCCCCACGTCTTCACTCTTGAAGACCCACTGAAGCTGCGCACAGCTCCAGTTTCTCTGTAGTGACTGGCTTGGTCAACATATCAGCTGGATTCTTGCTACCTGCTATCTTTACAAGCTTTAACACACCTTCTTCGATTAACGATCGAATGAAATAGTAGCGAAGATCTATATGTTTGGTCCTAGAATGGAACGCCGAATTCTTGGCCAAGTGTATTGCACTTTGACTGTCACTGTGCAACACATTCATCACTTGATCGAATCCCAACTCAGCTAACAAACCTTGTAACCATATCAGCTCCTTGCTTGATTCTGTCACAGCCACATACTCTGCTTCAGTTGTAGAAATTGTCACTATCTTCTGCAACTGGGACATCCAACTAATCGCGGTACTAGCCATTGTGAACACATATCCGGTGGTACTTCTCCTATGATCCACCTCCCCAGTAAAATCTGAATCCACATAACCTTTCAGCTTAAGTTCGTCTCTTCTGAAGGTTAGACATCTCTCTGTCGTACCCCGCAGGTATCTTAGGATCCACTTCACGGCCTCCCAGTGAGGCTTACCTGGATTTGACATGTAACGGCTCACAACTCCCACTGCATGGGAAATATCTGGTCTTGTGCAAGTCATGGCATACATTAGACTTCCAATGGCTGAAGCATAAGGAACTTTAGCCATGAAGTCCTTCTCCTCTTCCGTCTTCGGACTCTGTTCCTTGGACAACCTGAAATGACTAGCCAAAGGTGTTCTTACCGATTTTGCATCACCCATGCTGAATCTCTGCAACACCTTCCGAACGTACTCTGCTTGTGAAAGCTTCAATGTACCTTCCTGTTCGTTTCTGCTAATTCTCATTCCAAGAATCTGCTTTGCTGCACCTAAATCCTTCATCTCAAACTCACTTGAGAGTTGATTCTTCAAATTGTTAATCTCTTCTAAATCTGCACCAGCTACTAACATGTCATCAACATAAAGTAGCAGAATAATAAAACTTGACTTAACCTTTTTGAAGTAGCAGCAGTGGTCAGCATTGCATCTGAAATATCCATTGCCTTGTATAAACCCATCAAACTTCTTGTACCACTGTCGAGGAGCTTGTTTTAAGCCATACAAGCTCTTTGTCAACCTACACACCAACTCTTCCTTGCCATCTTCTGCAAACCCCTCTAGTTGCTGCATGTATATCTCTTCCTCCAAATCTCCATGAAGAAAGGCAGTCTTCACATCTAACTGCTCAAGATATAATCCCTTTGCTGTGACAATACTCAACACTAACCGGATCGTAGTTAGTTTAACAACAGGAGATAATATTTCAGAGTAGTCAATACCTTCTATTTGTTGGAAGCCTTTGACCACTAGTCGTGCCTTGTATCTCTTGGAACCATCATGTTCCTCTTTGATCCGAAACACCCACTTATTCTGTAGGGCTTTCTTTCCTTCAGGCAACTTGGCTAACTCCCAAGTTTGATTAGAAATCAACGACCTCATCTCATCCTTCATTGCAAGCTCCCACTTGCTCGCATCTTTTCCTTGATATGCCTCATCATAGCATTCAGGTTCCCCTGCATCTGTCAACAGCATGTATTGCAAGTACTTCCTATTTGGTATAGGAGTTCGAGTTGATCTTCTCATTGTACTCTCAGCCTGTGTCGCTTGAACGTCTCTATGTGGGATAGGATTTGTAACCTGGAGCGGCACACCTTGTTCTTCATCATTCTAATTAACTGGTTCCAAGACCCTGTTCTCTGACATATCATTCGGCCCAAAGTACTCTGGCTCTTCTGGCTCAGACACCTGTGTGTTTCTGTCTTTGTACATAACCCTTTCATTGAAGACAACATCTCTACTTCTGATCATCTTGCGGTTTTGGTCATCCCACAGCTTGTAACCAAATTCATCTTCTCCATAGCCCACCAAAGTACACTTCACTGACTTGGCGTCTAGCTTATTCCTCGCATGATCACCTATATGCACATAAGAAACACACCCAAACACTTTAAGATGAGAAAGTTTTACCTCTTTCCCAGTCCAGATCTCTTCTGGTATAGCGAGGTCCAAAGGCTTTGATGGTCCTCTGTTAATCAAATATGCTGCTGTATTGACTGCTTCCGCCCAGAACTGTTTTGGCAACCCAGAATGTAACCTCATGCTTCTGGCTCTCTCAGTCAATGTCCTATTCATACGTTCTGCTATCCCATTCTGCTGTAGGGTTCCAGGAACCGTTCTACTGAGCTTTATCCCGCTCAGATAGCAAAACCTCTTGAACTCACTATCTTCATATTCTCCACCATTGTCTGAATGCAGCTTGAAACAAATAATAACACGGTGTGTATAAAGCTATCTAGAGGGGGGGTGAATAGATTTTACGCTTTTTACCCAATTTTTCGTGTTAGTCAAAATTACGAAAATACCTTCAAGATAATATAAACAAGCAAGTGTAATATGGTGCGGAAATTAAAACAACACTTGGTTTTTACGTGGAAACCCTCACGGGAAAAACCACGGGCTATGTAAGTAAGCCACACTCGAACCTCGAATCCACTAAATGTGCAAACGATTACAACCTAATCCCGGAAGTAATCACACACCTACCTAATCCCGGTATGAGTGAACCTAGTCCAATTTGCTTGCGTTCTAAGCAACCTAATCCCGGATGCTACACACAAGACTTACTTTCTCTATGAAGAGAATATACAACCTATGTGAATATATAAAATATCCAAAATGCAATTAAGAGCTAGGTTACTCTATATGCTTATCTAGGATAGTGAATATGCAATTAATTCAATCCTAGATATTAAAAGCTAGATGACATGTCAAATAGCTTAGCTAAACATAGATTAACAAAACCTAGATAGCTATCAAAAATACAACACTCAATCATGTCAACACAACAATCTCTAATTTGTATCTAGAATATATTCAAGAGCATACAAATAATATAAGAGATGTCAATGATAAATAAAACACTAATTATGTATGATAATAGTGAAGAACTTACCAAAGAATATGTGTTGACCAAAACCCATGCAAGCAAGCATCCTAACTAAGCTAGAAAATGCTAGATGATATTTTGATGCATATGAGAATGGTTTTTGAGTGTTAAAAAGGTGTTCTTGATTTGATTTTCTCTCAAATGTCTCTCTTTTAAGTTTAGGGTTCTTAGAGTTAAAGAACATTAAATCTGAAAATGAGAAAGTGTGATATTTATAGGCATCAAGAACAGGGCATGAGAAAAGACAAGTTTGCCCTTGAAACGCACCGTTCGGCGGTTTCAATCGGCGGCCAGGCCGCCGATAATGACCGCCGAATAGAGCTCGTGAAGAACAGAGCATAAACGGCGGTTCATTCGGCGGTTTCGTGACCGCCGATCTCAACCACCGAATCAGACCCGAGAGATCGAAATCGATCAGGTATGAACGGCGGTTTTGAACGGCGGTCGTGACCGCCGATTGTGACCGCAGAATTGCTCCTGGAAGCAAACGGCGGTTCCATTCGGCGGCCAGGCCGCCGATCATAACCGCCGATCACCAACAGAGGTGAAAACCAAGGAGAAGCCAAGGGCATTCTCCGTGGGCGGTCTTCGCGCAAAACCAAGCACATTCTAGTGCATGCGCGGACGTTTCTGAACACTATCGGGAAACGAATTACAAAGACACATAAATACACAACAAGATATAACAATCAAAGTGCTAGTGTGTAATGTGACATATGAAGAGAATGAACACAAATGTAAGAATGCAAAGAATGTTAAGTGTGTGTGTGCAACTAATCTCTTCAAAGAAAAGTAAGTACATAGAAATTTACCTTCGGTGCTTATCAACACGAGGTCTTCAAAGGGCTTCGAACATTAAGACCGATACTTAGGCTACCCTTACAAAGAACCCCCACATATGGTTTGATCACCGCGCAAAACCAAGCACATTCTAGTGCATGCGCGGACGTTTCCGAACACTATCGGGAAACGAATTACAAGACACATAAATACACAACAAGATATAACAATCAAAGTGCTAGTGTGTAATGTGACATATGAAGAGAATGAACACAAATGTAAGAATGCAAAGAATGTTAAGTGTGTGTGTGCAACTAATCTCTTCAAAGAAAAGTAAGCACATAGAAATTTACCTTCGGTGCTTATCAACACGAGGTCTTCAAAGGGCTTCGAACATTAAGACCGATACTTAGGCTACCCTTACAAAGAACCCCCACATATGGTTTGATCACGAAATAAGCCAATTAAAAACAACGGGAATCCTTACAATCTCCCCCTTTAGCTATTTCGTGACAAAACCATCACTCACAATGATTCCTCACAAAAAAATAGAAACTACGGGACTATAATGATATTCTACATTACAAAGAGATAAGCTAATGCATCTTGAAGTCTTCAATCCTCTTGTAGAATAATCAATCCCTGAAAAGAGTTTCTAACATTTCTAATACAAGAAAAGTGTGAGATTAATCATGTGAGAACAATACCAAGCATTTGCATTTTTAGAATTTAGGCACAACATTACCAAATGTATGCAATGTATGATAAATGCAATGCTCCCCCTCAACGGGTTACTCCCCCTCAATGTATGTTCTCCCCAAAGTGTACAATAGCTTCTATATTTTGCACCTCCCCTTACCATATCCTACTCCCCCTTTTTGTCATGATATAGGCAAAGGAGTAGTCCCCAACCGGGTCACTTATAGCAACGAGAGATAGAAGCATGCAAGATTTGCATATACATATAAGTCACTTTATGCACTTCAATCAATTTGAGAGAAACAAGGAGATTTATTTTGAGAAAATGTGTGAATCCAACATGCTTTGCATACAAGACATATAGCATTCAAGTCCAAAATACAATGGTATTTGGCAAAGCAAATGACAAAGGTTTCTAATAAGAATTCAAACCAATTTCACCAATGTCATGGGAAAAGCAAAGATATAGAGATTATTGATTTCAATTTAAGAGCAACTATATCCAACTTTATAAGCGAAACATGGCATGAGCGACTTTGCACCCTATTTGATTTTTCCGGATAAAATTATCCGTATGATAGTAACCATGTTCAACTAATAAAGAAAGAGAGACATTTGGAATGTAAATTCCTTTGAATGGATACAAGATCCTTTATTCATTTTGAGTCTCATAAGTTTTCACACAAGTTTTGCATTTTTAAGAATATGCAATCATCAATTCATGCTTTTCATGTGAGCATGTTATATGAATTTCATGCTTTTTCATTTGTCATTAGCATGTTATTAAAGAATCATCATGTCATGGAGATAATCATAGGTCATTCAAATCATACTTCCAATGTAAATCTCCTAGTCCAAAAATGCATGTTTGAACATAAATATGACAAGGATTGTAGACAAGCAAGGTTCACACTTATGGAATTTTAAAACATATATACATATGTACAACCAAGCTTACTCAAGCAATTAAAAGAAGAGTCATAAGATATTTCAAATTTTTTGCAAGATACAAGAATGCAAAATAGCTCTCTTTGCTTGAGTTCCCCATATGGGGTCAATCATCAACCTTCAACAATGAAGGTCATGAGGTCCTATAGACCTCCCAAGTCCATTTGGCTTGGATGAACCTATTTGAGACTTGATAGTCTCGTAGCAAGCGGGTTCATTTTTCCTTATCCACATAGGTGTGACATTTTTCTTCCTAGTGGTCAATTGTTCTAGAGATCTAGATGTCATAGGATCATGTAAATGAATTTCTTCCTTCCTATGAGTATGCATTCTAGCTCTAGCTTTCTTTTTCTCAATCATGCTTTTAACTCTACACATTTTAATGTAACGAAAGCACTTTGGTCTAATATGACCATCAACACCACAAAAATGACATGTAGGGACAAAGTTAGGAATCATACCATGTCCTTGTGCATGTATAGGAGCCTTCCCATGTCTTTGTGGTTGTCTTGGTTGTTGGATAGGATTTCTCCTTCTTTGTTGTTGACCAAGACTTGGTTGCTTCCACGGTTGAGTTTGCATGATTGGTCTCTTCCCTTGATGGATTTGAGTTTGAGGGAAGTTAGCATGAGGAACTCTTGTAGGTTGAGCTTGAGGTTGTCTTCTTGGAGCTACCTTCACTTGTGCACTATGAGAGCATTGTCCTAGCTCAATCTTCTTCCTAGGAGTTTGCACCGGTGAATCTTCTTTGTAGCTTAAGCTTTTGACAAACATGGTCTTGTTAGGAGTGGAGGACTCCTTACTATCTTCAAACCCAAGACCTCTCTTATCACACGGACTCTTTCCAACACTTAACATGTGGTCAAGTTTTTCGGTGCTAGAAACTATCCTAGTCCTTGATCCTTTAGCCTCTTCAAGCTCTCTTTTTAATTCTTCTTCATTCCTCTTAGATAAGTCTAACTCCTTTCTTAGCTTATCTTCAATATTCTTGGATCTATCCACTTGTTCACTTAAGTGGTCAACATGAGCCTCAAGGTCTAGATTCTCTTCTCTCAATCTTCGTATCTTTTCCTTGGTCTTCATTGCTAAGCTTTTAAACTCAGTGAGGTATTCATCTAGAACCTTTTTCTTCACATATCCATGTGAGGAGTTAGATGAAGAGTCATCTTTATTAGAGTCACTTTCTTCTTGACTCTCATTCTCTTCTTCATTGTAGGAGATCGGAAAGGCAAAATAGTTGTTCTCACAATCATTCAAGCTTGAGGGACTTCCTTCAACAACTTTCACTTTGTTGTCCCGCTTGTGAGAGCAACCTAATGCCAAGAATTTTGCCACAATCTCTTCATCACTATTACTTGAAGTGGCGGCCTCCTCTCTTTCATCTTCCAAGTTAGCACATTCCTTAGAGATATGCCCGAATCCTCCACATTCGTAGCATTGAATCTTCTCTCTTGAAGACATCTCATGATATGGCTTGACATTCTTAATAGTGGACTTCTTCTTCTTGAAGTCATTCCCCTTTGAGCCATAATCACTCTTTTGAAGATTCAAGAACTTCTTGAATCCTTTGGCAATGAGTGCCATGTCTTCATATGAGTCATCCTCCTCCTCTTCCATCTTGGATGTCTTCAAGGCAATATCCTTTTTCTTCTTAGGAGGAGATGTGGTAGCCTTTCTTGATTCATAGGCTAGAAGTCTTCCAATGACTTCACTCGGCTTCATTTCCTTGTAAGTGTCATTTTCTTCTAAAGCCGTCACTTTGGGTTCGAACCTCTCGGGAAGTGATCGCATGATCTTTTGCTTGATTCTTCTATCCGAGTAAGGATCACCAAGTTGGTGACTTTGGTTCACAATGTCCATTAGTCTCACTTGGAAGTCATTGAAGTGCTCGTGCTCTTCCATCCTAATGGTCTCAAACCGAGTTTGAAGGACTTGAAGCTTTGAGTCCTTGACAACCTCGGTGCCTTCATGTGCAACTTCTAGGATGTCCCATGCCTCTTTAGCAATCCTAGTAATTTGAATCAGTTTGTACTGATTTTCACTCACTGCACATCGGATGGCATGAATAGCCTTGTTGTTCCACATGGAGTCAATAAATTCTTGAGGACTCCACTGTGCCTTAGGCTTGAGAACTTCTTCTCCTCCATCCGTAGAAGTCATCATAGGTGGAGCATATCCATCTTCAACCGCCATCCATGCCCTATCATGGATTTGGCATATGTATGCTTCCATCTTCCCCTTCCATGAGAAGTAATTATCGCCGGTGAGCAACGGTGGCCTCACGCTCGACGCTCCCTCTTTGCTCATCCCGAAACCACTCATAGTGTTTGGATGAATGCAAATGAGATGAATGCAAAATGTATGAATAAATAAAAAAATCACACAAAATGCAAAACACACCAAAATGAGCAAGGATCACCTATGTATGTCTAGGAACCCGCTCTGATACCAATTGAAACAAATAATAGCACGGTGTGTATAAAGCTATCTAGAGGGGGGGTGAATAGATTTTACGCTTTTTACTCAATTTTTCGTGTTAGTCAAAATTACGAAAATACCTTCAAGATAATATAAACAAGCAAGTGTAATATGGTGCGGAAATTAAAACAACACTTGGTTTTTACGTGGAAACCCTCACGGGAAAAACCACGGGCTATGTAAGTAAGCCACACTCGAACCTCGAATCCACTAAATGTGCAAATGATTACAACCTAATCCCGGAAGTAATCACACACCTACCTAATCCCGGTATGAGTGAACCTAGTCCAATTTGCTTGCGTTCTAAGCAACCTAATCCCGGATGCTACACACAAGACTTACTTTCTCTATGAAGAGAATATACAACCTATGTGAATATATAAAATATCCAAAATGCAATTAGAGCTAGGTTACTCTATATGCTTATCTAGGATAGTGAATATGCATTAATTCAATCCTAGATATTAAAAGCTAGATGACATGTCAAATAGCTTAGCTAAACATAGATTAACAAAACCTAGATAGCTATCAAAAATACAACACTCAATCATGTCAACACAACAATCTCTAATTTGTATCTAGAATATATTCAAGAGCATACAAATAATATAAGAGATGTCAATGATAAATAAAACACTAATTATGTATGATAATAGTGAAGAACTTACCAAAGAATATGTGTTGACCAAAACCCATGCAAGCAAGCATCCTAACTAAGCTAGAAAATGCTAGATGATATTTTGATGCATATGAGAATGGTTTTTGAGTGTTAAAAAGGTGTTCTTGATTTGATTTTCTCTCAAATGTCTCTCTTTTAAGTTTAGGGTTCTTAGAGTTAAAGAACATTAAATCTGAAAATGAGAAAGTGTGATATTTATAGGCATCAAGAACAGGGCATGAGAAAAGACAAGTTTGCCCTTGAAACGCACCGTTCGGCGGTTTCAATCGGCGGCCAGGCCGCCGATAATGACCGCCGAATAGAGCTCGTGAAGAACAGAGCATAAACGGCGGTTCATTCGGCGGTTTCGTGACCGCCGATCCCAACCGCCGAATCAGACCCGAGAGATCGAAATCGATCAGGTATGAACGGCGGTTTTGAACGGCGGTCGTGACCGCCGATCGTGACCGCAGAATTGCTCCTGGAAGCAAACGGCGGTTCCATTCGGCGGCCAGGCCGCCGATCATAACCGCCGATCACCAACAGAGGTGAAAACCAAGGAGAAGCCAAGGGCATTCTCCGTGGGCGGTCTTCGCGTAAAACCAAGCACATTCTAGTGCATGCGCGGACGTTTCCGAACACTATCGGGAAACGAATTACAAGACACATATATACACAACAAGATATAACAATCAAAGTGCTAGTGTGTAATGTGACATATGAAGAGAATGCACACAAATGTAAGAATGCAAAGAATGTTAAGTGTGTGTGTGCAACTAATCTCTTCAAAGAAAAGTAAGCACATAGAAATTTACCTTCGGTGCTTATCAACACGAGGTCTTCAAAGGGCTTCGAACATTAAGACCGATACTTAGGCTACCCTTACAAAGAACCCCCACATATGGTTTGATCACGAAATAAGCCAATTAAAAACAACGGGAATCCTTACACAGCTTTTTGATCTTTAACCCTGTCTCGTTCTCAACCCTAGCTTTCCATCTCTTGAAAACATCAAACACCTCAGACTTGTGTTTCAGAAAATAAACCCATACCTTCCTGGAGTGGTCGTCAATAAATGTGATGAAATACTGTTTACCTCCGGTTGACGAGACTGAAGCTGGACCCCAAACATCGGTGTGCACTAGTTCCAGCTTCTCCTTTACCGGTACCCTTCCGGTCTTCTTGAAGCTCACTCGCTTCTGTTTTCCTAACACGCAGCTCTCACAGAAATCAACCTCAACACTTTTCAAATCTGGCAACTTACCTTTCGAAAGTAGACACTTCAGCCCCTGACTACTCATGTGCCCAAACCTCTAGTGCCACAAGTTCGGATCATCTTTACCTTCCGCCATAGCGATTGAACCACAACCATCCGTAGTTGTATAAAGCGACCCATTCTTATTTCCTCGGGCGATTGTCATGATGCCCTTTGAAATCTTCCACTTATCATCTGTGAAAGTCGTCACGTAACCCTCTGACGCTAGTTGCCCAATAGAGATCAAGTTCTTCCTTAAATCCGGTATGTGCCTCACATTGTTGAGCTTCCAAACTGACCCTTTCAGTTGAATCTTCACATCTCCCTTCCCGGTAATGTTGCATGCTTGATCGTCACCAAGATACACCTTACCCAAATTTCCTGAGACGTAATTCTCGAACAACTCCCTGTGAGGTGTGGCATGGAAAGACGCTCCTGAATCTAGAACCCAAGACTCCGTCTTACTTTCCAACGAGCAGATGAGGCAGTCATCTGACTCCTCCGACACATAGTTCGCACTGCCCTTGCCCTTATCTTTCTTCTCAGATCTGCACTCATACGAGAAGTGGCCTTTCTTACCACAGTTCCATCACTCTACATCTTTCTTGTTTCGTTGCTGATTTCCTGAATAGTTGACCTGATACCTGGATTTAGACTTACCTCTTGACTTTGATCTTCCTCGTTGATTCGTGTTCCGATTTCTGTTTCTGCTTTCTCTACCTTCCATATTCAATGCTGAAGATGTAGACGCTCCAAATCCCTCTTCACGCATCCTGATTTCTTCAGTCATGATCATGTTCACAACCTGTGAGAAATCCAATTTTTCTTTCCCGAACGAGTTGGCAATTGACTGACATGTCATCTTCCAACTTTCTGGCAATTGGGTAAGCATAAACACCGCCAAGAATTCTTCATCGAAACCCATAGACACAGAAGTTAACCCATCCTTCACTTCATTGAACTGGTTTAGATACTCTCTGAAACCCTAACCTTCTGTCATCTTTAAAGATAGCTTCTTGACAAGATGGACCTTCCTTACCGCAGAAGGCTGTTCATACAGGTTTGATAAAGTCTTCATCAGATCTTTGGCAGTTAGCTGATCCTTTACATTAAAAGCGACATGCTTCGTCAAACTGAGACGAATTGCTCCCAATGCTTTCCTATCTAAAAGTTCGAGATCATCTTTATCCATGTTCTTCGGCTTCCGCTTCTTTGACCAATCTTCATCGGTCATAGTTACCGGCTTCTCTTTTATCGGCCAATACAGATCCTTCTGGTACAGATAATCCTCCATCTGCATCTTCCAGAAACTGAAATTCGTCCCATCGAATTTCTCAATCTTGTGAGAATCTTTCTCTGATCCCATCTCCACGATAAAATCGTTGACCTCGAGAAAACCTAGATTTGTGTGAAAAATAACCCGCCCCAACCTAGGGCTCTGATACTAATTGTTGTTGAAAGAATAGATTCACACACACAAATCTAAAACACACAGATAATGTGAAAACAATAAAGAAGAAAAAAACGACACCAAAGATTTTACGTGGTTCAGCAAGTTGCCTACGTCCACGGAGCGCACCGCACTCAATCCACTACTTTCACAGTTGATTACAATCTCTCTGTCTCTCTCAAGTCTCTCTACAATTGCTCTCAATCTCTCTCTACTCTTCTCAACACTCACGGTGAATTTCAACACACACATTAGGGTTTACATAATGTAGTATTTATATGAATACTAGGTGTAAACAATAACCCTAAAAGACCCTTTCCTTTTGCTTGCACTGACCTCCTATTTCACGCAAAACACGACATTACCGCTGACCGGACCGCTGGGCGTGCATGTGCCTAGGCAGCGGTAAATGAAGCGTGAAGCTACTGTGATGGGTTGCTGAGCGTGCCGCTCCCTAGGCACCATGCCTGGGCAGCGGAAAATACAAAGAATCAATTCTCCTCTGATTAGCGCTGCGCGTGCCGCCCCCTGGGCACTTGCCTGGCCAGCGGAAATTAACGAGAGAATAACCTTGAGTGCAGTTTCAGGGCTTCACAAAACCCAACAGGTTCACGGTTTCATATTAGAGACATCAAGCAGGACAATACTCTTATACTTAGTGACCCAGTGAATCCAGAGCATTTTAAGAAACAGACTTGTGGATCCTTCAAAAATTACAGTGTCTCCAGCTCCCCCTTTTACTCTTTTGAAATCCCTTCCAAAGTAACCATGTTAAAATAACTTCTCACTTTTCGTAACCTTGCAAATTCCTATAGAGTCTGCAATGATTCCGTTCACTCCATTTTCATCTACAGACAACCAAATGATACATCAAGTCCTCTAGCTCAATGTTCAGTTATTCAGCCCCTAGTAACCCAGACTAAAAAAAGTGACCTCCTTCATAATATGTACGCTATTGAGTTCTTTCTTTAAGTGAATGTGATGACAGAATGTTACAAGTGTCATTCTAGAGGAGGGCGATGTCTGAGTGATAGCAATGGAAAGTTTAATTGCTTCGGCGCAAAAACAGGTATCAAATAACAGTAAGGTAGTAGGATGCACACGGTGGATAAATACATTACGTCATTACCTGCATTGTGTTTTATTGTTTTCGAAATTGGTTTTCTGTTTCATTAATTGATTTGTTCATTTAGATAAGCTGCATATACTTTAATAGAATCCCATAAAACTGTCTTTCTACAATGATTTCTCAAGTGGATTTTCATTGGTCTCTTGCCTGGGTTTGGAGAATGCTAGCAAGATCTTTGATAGGGTTTTCCTCCTCTCGTTTAGCCTCTTGTGAAACTAAAAATGTGAGTGATGATATGGTGAGAGAAAAATAAGGCCAAATGACATTTCAGCCTGGTCCAATCCCATGTATATCCAAATGTATATACAAAGATTCATAGGTGTGAGATCTCACATGTAATTTCGTGCGGGATCTTGACTTGTATCATTATAAAACCGATTATCAGATGTGACAATTGGTTTTGTAGCAATACAAAACCAGAATCCCTCACGAAATTATGTGTTATCTCAATTGGTAATGTTACAGTTTTATTCGGCTAATAATCTCTTATATACCCATATAAAAATATACCATTCATTACATGCAGTGCACATAAATTTACTAATTTAGTTATGTAAGATGAAGAATTCACCGTCTGTCTGTCTATTCCATCTCTCTGCACATCCACAAAGGTCCATTCTTTTTATCCACCATTCATTCCCTATTTACATGAAATCTGAGCCTTTGATAAACAAAACTGCATAAATGCATGTGTGACAGTTGTGTTAATAAACTAAGTGACTGATGTAGGACCAGAAGGAAATAGGAAGAAAAGGAGATTGGAAAAACACAGCAATTCTTTATTTAATTCAATTCATCAAGTCTAACCCTACAAAAGGCTCTAAAGGGGCCTTTTATAATGATCAGATACAAAAGATAAATACAAAGAGTTTAAATAGAAAACAAATACTAAAAGATAATAACCTGAATCAATTATCTCTAAAGGAGATAATATCCCAAAGATAAATACTAATAAAATAACAAGATAATCTCCCCAAAATCCCTTAATTATCTTTCCTAAACTTACGCCTAACGTAAGTTCTCAAATCCCTAACCAGTTCCCCATCATTCTCCCCCGGTTGAAAAGAACTCGACTCTGGCGAGTGGTGCTGTAAATAATCTTCCAATAAGGATGGGGCGAGACCACGAGCTTCGGACTCTGAAATCCAAGTGTCCTCAGTTGAAGAACGTCCGTGCCAACGAACCAAAAATTGTCGACACCCACCCTGAGTAGAGGTAACAAGACGATCATCCAAAATCTGCTCAACCTGATCGACATGATTGGCTGCAACAGGTGGAATGCAAGGCAATGGGCTACTAGAAGGACCTGCAGAGACATCAGAGGAAATAATAGGAGGCTCGAACGTACCCTGGTAAGGATACAAGTCTGACAGGTTAAACACTGGACTGATCGTTAAATCAGCAGGCAAATCAAGCAAATAAGCATTAGATCCAAGCCGTTTGAGAACACGAAAAGGCCCAATGGTGCGGGCATGCAATTTTTTAACAGAATGCGGTGGAAAACGAGTAGGGCATATGCGAACCATGATAAAGTCACCCTCCCCAAACTCTAATGGTCTACGGTGCACATCTACAGCTAATTTATAGTTATCATTACTTAATGCAATTTGGCGACGCACCTCAGTATGTAAGTCATGCATATGAGTGGCAAAATCAGTAGCAAATTCAGATGTACGTGACTCAAGTGGTAATGGTGCCAAGTCAATAGGTTAACGAGGTGAAATGCCGTGAACAATCATAAATGGGCTCTTTTCGGTGGTTCGGTGGATCGAGTTATTGTAAGCAAATTCAGCCATAGGAAGAAAAAGGTCCCAATTACCAAGTTTATTACCCACCATACACCTAAGAAGGTTACCTAAGCTATGATTAACAACCTCAGTTTGACCATCAGTTTAGGGATGAAAGGCAGAGGAGAACTTAAGGGTAGTACCAAATAATTTCCATAAAGTCTTCCAGAAATAACTCATAAAATGCACATCACGGTCAGACACAATGGTAACAGGCAATCCGTGTAAACGTACAATCTCCCTAAAGAACAATCGTGCGACAAGTGAAGCATCGATTGTTTTGGAGTAGGGAATGAAGTGGGCCATCTTAGAAAATCTATCAACTACCACCAAAATTGGGTCATGAGCACGTACCATTTTGGGCAACCCTAAAATAAAGTCCATGCTTAAGTCTCTCCAAGGGGTGTGGGGAACAGGCAAAGGTGTATAAAGACCAGTGTTCTGTTTTGTTGCCTTAGCTAAATGACAGGTCCTGCACTGGGAAACTATCATAGCAACATCACGTTTCAAAGAAGGCCAATAAAACCTATCCTCAACCAAAGCTATGGTTTTATCACGACCCAAATGACCGGGCTAACCCACCAGAATGCATTTCCCAAACTAAAAAGTCACGAAAGGAAGTACGAGGGAGACAAAGGTGGGACCCACGGAAGAGATAACCATCCCTAATGACAAACTCTACATGGTCACGACGATGGCCATCCAAAATTTATTGGAATATAATGCCGAAGTCTGGACAGGTGGAATACTCATATTTGATTCTATCCAATCCTGGTACAGTGATACTCAAAGACTGGACCACCATTAGAACATGACTAAGAGCATCTGCAACTTTATTATCTACCCCAGGACGGTGTCTAATAACAAATGTGAATGTCTGAAGAAATTCAGACCATTTAACATGCCTAGGGTTCAATTGTTTTTGGGACTGCATGGTGTAGCGAAAGCTATACGAGAAAAACCTGTAACAAAACAATTAGGAAACAACCTATTGAAAACGTTCGACCTCGCGCACGAAGGATTCGTTAACAGGCTTCAATTACTTCTACCTTCGCAAAGATATGATAACTGGTTTGTAGAGAAACATTCTATGATTTTATTAATATTCAACCAAACCTTTTTAATGAAAATACAAGAATATAAATAGGCAAAAATTAAAACAACGAAAACTCAAACTCTAAATCCTAAACAAATTCATGAAACAAATCCTAAAATAAAAAGAATTCTGCTGCACTAAAACTGACTAATCCTGGACTCTTTAATCCTGCACCAACAAGGAATCATTCGGCCATCTCATAAGGTCTACCACGCGCTAGCTGTCAGCTCGACCTGCATCCCACATCATCACCTTTTGTCCAGCTCACACCTCCTTCCAGCTGGACCCTCTGTATCGCATCGATCCTTGCTTTACAAGTAATTAGACATTGCTGCCGTTGCATCATCCCCTCCAGGTTGAAGAAACGTCGACCTTGACGTGCAATCTGTATCCCCTCTAGAGGAGTCAGCAAAATACGGTATTAAGTTCTTCACATTAAACACGTCCACCGTACGAATGTGGCTAGGGAGTCGTAAACGATAGGCATTCGGATTTATCTTCTCTAAAACTTCCAATGGGCCAATTTTCTTTGCAGCCAGCTTGTTGTATTCTCCAACTGGGAAACGATCCTTAGTTAACATAGCCTATACAAAATCCCCAACTTCAAATTCCAAATGTCTTCAGTTCCTATCTGCAGCAAGTTTGTATTTATCATTGGACCTCCCTAAATTTTCACACACCTGTACGTGAATGCCTTGCAGGTTTTGCACAAAGTCTGCAGCCTTACCATGTACCCGTGTTTTGCTTGGCAGGGGAAGTAAATCTAAAGGTCCACGGGGCACTATAGAATATACGACCTGAAACGGACTAAACCCCGTGCTTCGATTCACCGCATGATTATGAGCAAACTCCGCCTGACTAAGCCGTTGGTCCCAAGTACGAGCATTGTCACCCACTAAACATCTTAATAAGTTTCAGAGTGACCGATTCACCACCTCGGTCTGACCATCCGTTTGCGGGTGATATGCGCTACTGAAATTCAACTTTGTATTCACCATATTCCACAAGCTTCGCCAGAAATGACTAAGGAACCGTGTATCACAGTTAGACACAATAGAATTTGGAAGTCCATGAAGACGATAAATGTCACGGAAAAAAAGTTGTGCCACATTTACTACATCAGTTGTCTTTTTACAAGGAACAAAATGGACCATCTTGGAAAATCTGTCAACGATCACAAATATAGAATCAAATCCTCGTTGCGTTCTTGGTAAACCTATGCTTATGTCCGTCCACGGTTGTGATGGTATAGGTAGCGGCATGTATAGGCCCGCGTTTGTTGCCATTCCTTTAGAAACTTGGTACACATGACAGCGTGCCACATAACGCTCCACTTCACGCCGAATTGTCGGCCAAAAATAATCCTCTCTGACCAGCTGCAAGGTGCGGTCCCTTCCCACATGGCCTTCTCCATGCCTTTCTTTTATAATCTTGAATCGCAAACTGCTGTCAGGCACACAAAGCTGATTCCCATGGAATAAAAAACCATCCACCACTAAGAAATCTCTGTTTTCAGCTGCACTTAAATTCAACATGATGGCTGCGAAATATGGATCAATTTTTAGCAACTTTCGAAACATTTCAAACCCTGGTACTGTGACTATCATTGTGGACAATAAATTGCTCCGTCAGCTTAAGGCATCGACGACTCGATTTGACGTACCTGCCTTGTGTTTCAACACAAAAGTAAATTGTTGCAGATACGCGGACCAGGAGGCATGACGGGCTGAAATCTTATCTTGGCTATGGAGATGTTTTAATGCTTCATGATCGGTGTAGAGAATAAACTCACGATAAAAAAGATAATGCCTCCAATGTTTCACGGCTTGAACCACCGCGTAGAATTCGATGTCATATGTACTACACCGTGCCCTTGCCCCTGTGAGTTTTTCGCTAAAATAAGCGACTGGCTTACATGCTTGGCTCAACACAGCCCCTATTCCCACTTTCGATGCGTCACTGTGCAGCTCAAAGGGTTGGGAAAAATCTGGCAAGATTAGTATAGGAGCAGTAGTTAAACGCACATTGATGAGTTGAAATGCATCCTCCGTGACCTTAGGCCACTGAAATTTTTTTTCTTTTATGCAATCGGTGATTGGAGCCATAATACTGCTGAAGTGAGGTATAAATCGTCTATAAAATGCTGCCAACCCGTGGAAGCTACGCACCTTAGTTATGCTTGTCGGTTGTGGCCACTGTCTAACGGCTTCAATTTTTGTATCATCCACTTGAAGACCCATTCCTGAAATTTTGTAACCCAAAAATAACACCTCTGAAGCCATAAATACGCATTTGTGTGCTGCAGCGAACAATTTCTCCTTTTGAAGCACAGTTAAAACCTCCCGAAGGTGCTGCACATGTAGGTCTTGAGCGGCACTATATATTAATATATCGTCAAAGTAGACGACCACAAATTTTCCAATAAATGGCCGTAAAGCTTGGTTCATCACACACATAAAAGTACTTGGTGCGTTGGACAAACCGAATGGCATGACCAACCATTCATAGAGCCCCTATCGCGTTTTGAACGCCGTTTTCCACTCATCCCCCGGTCGAATTCTTATTTGATGATAACCACTCTTTAAATCAAGTTTTGTGAACACTGTCGCCCCACTGAGTTGGTCTAAGAGATCATCTAGTCGAGGAATCAGAAATCTGTACCTCACCGTAATTTTATTGATTCCACAATTGTCTACGCACATTCTCCATGATCCGTCCTTTTTTGGGATTAAAAGTGCGGGTACCGCGCACGGGCTAAGGCTCTCACTGATATGACCCTTGGTTCGTAACTCCTCCACTTATCGTCGTAACTCCTCCACTTATCGTCGTAACTCCTCATGCTCACTTGGGCTCATACGATAGTGTGGTCGGTTAGGCAACATAGCCCCCAACTCAAGATCAATATGATGCTGAATATCTCTCAAAGGTGGTAGCCCTTCAGGTAAATCGGTTGGAAACAAATCCGCAAACTCTGCAAGTAATGGAACTGCGACCACAACCTTGGCGTCCACTTCTTTGGTCAGTAGTAAATATACCGTATTGGCAACTTCCATCTCCAATTCGAGCTTAGAAAAAAGAAAGGAGATTGGATCCTTCCGCCACTGTCGGCTTTTCTCGTGGCTTACTTGGTAACAACACAATACTCAATTTATCGTAAAGGAAGTATAAGTGTTTTTAAAGCCATTGTGTTTTACCTTGCGATCATACTGCCACGGTCGTCCGAGCAATAAATGACACGCATCCATGCGTACAATATCACACCATACTTGGTCTTTGTAATGCTTGCCAATAGAAAAGGATATCAGTGCTCGTTGCGAAACTGTTACCTCACCACCCTTCTGAAGCCACGCCAATCTGTATGGTTTGGGGTGTTGTCCAGTCTTGATCTCCAATTTTTTTACCACCTCTGCTGACACAATGTTTTCACAACTGCCTTCGTCAATAATGAAGTGACATACTTTCCCCAGGATGGTACAAGTTGAATGAAACACATTGTTCCGAAGCTAATCGCTTTCGTCCGCGCGCGGAGTGAAGCAAGTGCGCTGCACCACCATGGCTGCCCCTTGGTCAGCTGTGGCGTCCTTGCTCCCTGTGCCACCCATGTTGTCTAGCGAGAAAGGAGGCACCTCCATCAGATCACCTTTTTTTGGATCAAAATTCTCAGCCCCTTTGTCATAAATTGGGCGTGCCATTAATAAGGGACCAATATCACCCTCCACCCAATCTTCACCAATCTCATCGTCTTCATCGAATAGCGGCACCTCTCCAATGACAGCCTCTTCTTCGTTTCCCTCATCCGTTTCGGTGAATAAGACTCGCTTGCCATGTTTCTTACATTCGGACTGATGATGACCCGCCTCTCCACAATTAAAACATTTGAATCCACCTGTTGTTCTAGGCTGTTGGTTCGGGCTATTGAGGGACTGTAAATTGGTGCCGCTGCTGCCCACTGCCGCTGGTCGGTTGGTGGAATTGCTGCTACTGCCCCTAAATTTTCCCGCTGCACCACCACTGCCAAAAGATAGCAGTCCGCCCCCTCCTCTTCTTGCCACGGACTTCTCTATTTGCATAACCCTTTGATGAGCTTCAGACACCGTTATTGGATCAAAGAGTTCACCACCTCTAGGATTTGCGCTCGCAATCCTCTGTAATATCTGGACACAACCTGATCTCGAGTTTCTTGGATGTCATTGCGCACAAGTAATTGGTAGAATTCCGTTGTATAATCATCAACCAAACGCATCCATTGGCGTAAATTTTGCAATTTCTGATACAATAACTTTTGAAAATTATGGGGTAAAAATTCAGAGCGCATTTTACGGACCATCTTTTCCCAATCCGTGAGTTTCGACTTTCCTATTCTAGTTCGTGTAAGCTTAATTTGCTGCCACCAAGCTACGGGTCCCCGAAGCCGAGTTGCCACCAAAGCTACCCTTGCATTTGCCGGCACGTTTTTAAACTCCAAGATCTCCTCTATTACTCCTAGCCAATCAAGGAATTCTTCGGGCGAGAGATTGCCCTGAAACTCTGAAATTTCTGTCCTCATACCAGATTCCCACCGCCTGTTGTCTTCATGCTCTAAAGCTTGACGACGCTGCTGTGGAACCTCTACTTGAGATTCACTCTCCTCGTCACTCTCATCCTCAACGTTACCATCGTTAGGATTCAAGGCTTGGAAAGGATTTTGGTTGGCGATTAACGTCGCAAGCTGCTCCGTTATTTGCGCCATCTGCTGCTCCAACTGTGCCACACGGTCACGTTCGTTGGCCTCTTCTACGGGGATCCGGTTAGGTACTCGTCTCTTCGGCGGTATATTGATATCCCGAAAGAACATGGCTCTGATACCAAACTGGTGTAGCGGAAGCTATACGAGAAAAACCTGCAACAAAACAATTAGAAAACAACCTACTGAAAACGTTCGACCTCACGCATGAAGGATTCGTTAACAGGCTTCAATTACTTCTACCTTCGCAAAGATATGATAATTGGTTTGTAGAGAAACATTCTCTGATTTTATTAATATTCAACCAAACCTTTTTAATGAAAATACAAGAATATAAATAGGCAAAAATTAAACCAATGAAAACTCAAACTCTAAATCCTAAACAAATTCATGAAACAAATCCTAAAATAAAAAGAATTCTGCTGCACTAAAATTGACTAATCCTGGACTCTTTAATCCTACACCAACAAGGAATCATTCGGCCATCTCATAAAGTCTGCCATGCGCCGGCTGTCAGCTCGACCTGCATCCCACATCATCACCTTTTGTCTAGCTCACGCCTCCTTCCAGCTGGACCCTCCGTATCGCATCGATCCTTGCTTTACAAGTAATTAGACATTACTGCTGCTACATCATTGTAGGTAACGTAAAGCTTGATGGTTAGAGTAAAGGACAAACTCACTAGGAAAAAGGTAGTACTGCCAATAATGAAGAGCCCTAACAATGGCATAGAACTCTTTATAACCAATTGACCAGCAACTATGAGTTCTCGTTGTTGTTTAGGCCATTCGTGGGCGAATGGCTCAACTTGCCACGGGCAGGAGTGTCGCTCATCATCGTAGTTTGCTAGCAACGCATCATAGTTTGAAAATTCGATGTCCATCTGACAACAATAATCATAAATACATTGACCCTAAAGAGAACTTCCTGCTTTAAGAGTATGCCGGCGTGATCGAAACTGGATATAGGCCTGAACACAAGTCGACTTCTGAATTATGATGATCCTTTCCACAAATCCATAATCAGAAAATACTTGATGTAGCACTTCCTCAGTAATAGAATAAAGCACATAACAGATCGTAACTAGGAGAACTCGATTCAGCTCATATATGGTATAAGGATCGAAATCTTCGTAGCCATAGTAATAATCTTGATATTTAGACATAGCTACAAACAGTATGGAGCATATGGAAATCTGGACTCAAGTGAAAATTTTCAATATGGATAATTATGGAAAAGTCCCTCTAGAATGCACAATTACAAAAACACCCTTGAAGTATGTGTAATTTGTGAAAAGCCCCAGCAGGTTTCAGAATTTACACAACAGCCTAGAAAAATTTCCACCAGGTCCTCCAACTCACAGAAATTACCACGAAGTCCCTAGTCGAAAAAAATCACCTGGACACTTGTAGACCGGAAACTGGACCCCCGATTAGAAGAAGCGGCAGCCGACGAATCGATTGGGATTAGCGGTGAGGTTCCACGTGCCAGCAATTGGTGGTGAAGGTGAGCGGCAGCGGTAAGTGTTTTTGAACGTAGATTTGCGTTGATCGAGGCAGATCTGGATGTCGGCGATGAAGGGAAAAGTGACGGTCAGCCTTGTCTGAATCTGATGTTATGGGCGGTGGCGACCACGCATCGGTGCCGGTGGCGGCACGAGTGGTGGCGCGTGGGCTCGTGTACTTTCGACAGGTAAGGTTTCTAGCTTGTGTTTACATGTTTGAGGCATGTTGGGTGCAGATTTGTGTGGGAAAAAAAGAAAAAGAAAAAGAAATTGATGGAAGTGTATAGGAACGAAATTAGGCTCTGATACCAATTGATGTAGGACCAGAAGGAAATAGGAAGAAAAGGAGATTGGAAAAACACAACAATTCTTTATTTAATTTAATTCATCAAGTCTAACCCTACAAAAGGCTCTAAAGGGGCCTTTTATAATGATCAGATACAAGAGATAAATACAAAGAGTTTAAATAGAAAACAAATACTTGGGCCTTTTATTCTTTGTTTAATTGTTCTAATTACAGTAACACCACTGGTTTCGAGTTATTATGTAATGAGTCCAATCACTCCATTATCCTCTACAATCACACAACTCATCAAAGTCCACCAGCTGGATGTTCAGTTATTCAGCCCCAATTGATTAAGACTCAAAAAAGTGTCTTCTTTCATAATATATATAACGGTGGCTTCTTTCTTCAAGTGGATGTGACGAAAGAATGTTCCGATTGTTATCGGAGAGGAGGGCGATGTCTGAGTGATAGCAGTGGAAATTTTAAATGTTTAGGCGCAAAATCAGGTATCAAAATAACAGTAGGGCATATGGTGTATACATACATGACCTGTTGTTTGTGTTTCCATGTTTTCGAAGTTAGCTTTCTGTTCCAATTCATTAATTGTTTTATTCATTTATATAAGCTGCATATAATCAAATGCCACGCCATAATTCTTTTCTTTCTACAGAATGTGATGATTGTTATCGGAGAGGTGGGAAATGTCTGAGTGATAGCAATGGAAAGTTTAATTGTATAGGCCCAAAAACAGGTATCAAAATAACAGAAAGGTAGTATGATTTGCACATGGTGGATCATACATGACCTGCTGTTTGTGTTTCAATGTTTTCGAAGTTGGCTTTCTGTTCCAATTCATTTATATAAGCTGCATATACTCGAATGCCACGCCATAATTCTTTTCTTTCTACAATGATTGCTTCAATTGGTCTCTGTATAAGTTTCTGATCAACAATTTTGTTCTTCATTTGTACAATTTTTTTTTTTCCTAAATGGATGCCAGTTTTGGTCTCATCACTACATATTTTACTGTCTAAACTAACGCCATATTGTTTGTAATTTTTGTTGCAGAAAATGGAAATAACACTGCATTTGGGCTAAAACTAGGTAATCTCTCCCTTTGAACATGTCGATTCATTACAACACCTTAAAATCATTTCAATTCTCTGTTACACATTTTCTGCAACTTTGAAGAAATATTTAATCGATTAGAACTTTTGGTGTTCCTACTCTTTGGTCCGCTGGTCAAAAGTTTTATAGCTCTTTTTTCATCTCATTAGGATTCGGAATTGGAGTATCAGTCCTCCTGATTGTGGCTATGTCCATCTACATTATACGGCGTCACAGAAAAGGAATATATGCTTCACCAAACTCAAGATACACATTTTCCAATCCTTCCTCAAAATCAGACCTGGAAGCAGCCAGTGCCTACTTTGGGGTACCCATCTTCCCCTATAGTGAACTTGCAGAAGCCACTAACAATTTTAATCATGAGAAAGAACTTGGAGATGGAGGTTTTGGAACAGTATACTACTATGGTAAGAAGATCAACTTTTTGTTTGTCTCAATTAAATGATCATCTATTGTACATTCCGATATAACTGTTAAAAATAATGAGAAAAAGAATACAAAAAGTTTTAATAGTTTGCTAAATGGCCCATTTGATCATTATCACTCAGGAAAACTTAGTGATGGACGAGAAGTTACGGTCAAGCGCCTGTATGAGCACAATTACAGAAGGGTTGAGCAGTTTATGAATGAAATTGAAATTCTCACACGTTTGCGCCACAAAAACCTAGTTTCCCTTTATGGCTGCACTTCACATCACAATCAGGGTCTTCTCCTTGTGTATGAATTCATCCCCAATGGCACTATAGCTGATCATTGACGACACGTCGTTGCGATGTCGGTCAAAAGATGAACATTTAAGTTCGACCTCGCTAGTGCGCTAGTCACATGGACTAGCACAGCGACAAGTGAGGGTATCGTTCCGCAGGGAGGTGGGATTCGCCGACCGTCACCGGTTCTAGCTATTGTTACAACACTCCGAGAGAACTCGTGTGTTGCATTTGCGAAAAAGTGAGTAATAATATAAATAAATAAACTAACTAACTAACATAATATATACATGGATAGGATGGAATGGAGAGATGCATGAAATGTGGTAACACTAGGGAAATGACTCAACCGTAACAATCCTCCTAATTAAGCACTAGACTCACTTTGTCCCTCAATATGCAAGTATATCATAGGCTCGTGTCCCCTTAATTGATCTCTAATCTCTCTCGAGTCTTAGAAATCACATCCACACATACAAAGTACACATGAATTCATTAAGTGCCGTGGCACACACACAAGAGCCCTGTATGCCAGCCTAGTGTATCTCTCACTGTCTGGTCATATACAGTGGTTATTTCGTTGGGCATGTAATGCGCAATCGCGTGGGCCATACTACAGCCAATAATTCATTCACAATGGCTAACCAAATACGGGATGACAACCAAGTGAAAGCATTAAGAATACGAGATACCCATACAACACGTATGTTATATGCTCGTGTCCCCTTAATTAATCTCTAATCTCTCTAAATGTCTTAGAGATTACATCCATGCATAAATGCTTGGATTCATTAAGGACTGTGGGACACACACACGAGCTCTACACGCCAGCCTAGTGTATCTCTCACTGTCTGGTCAAATGTAGAGGATATAACGCTGGACATGTTAATGTGAACCACGCAATATATAACACACAACCTAAATATCATCCACAAGGTGGCTAACCGAGTGAAAGCATTAAGCAATGAAATACCCATATAACTACACAAGCACAAGAGGAATTCAGTTTGTCTTAACTCTAGATACGGATTCGGTTTTATCAATCTCCCTAGGATGGCTAAAAATGGAAACAAGCTTACCAAACAATTACATGCAACAAGTTGATTGCTTTACATTAAGACCATTCAATTTAAGCTAAGGGTTCATTCTCTTGATTTGTGAATTATCCCTAAATCAATTCATCACCCAACCCAAGCCATTGGTGAGCAATTGTGCCTTTGAAACAAAGACCCATTAAGTACAAGAATATAGAACCAAAGTCTAATTTAGCAAATACATGCATCAATCAAACTTCTCCCACTCTTTAGAGCTAATACTCAACACTCAAATCATTCTATACATGGTAGTTTGGATCATCCATCAATCAATCAACAATCATAGGATGTTAAATTACTCTACTCCTAAATTAAATTACACTACTCCTAATTCCATTCATGGACACATATCAATTTAGACCCATCACACACATGAATATCATAACAAGAGATTTAATCATGAATAAAACAAAGAGTAGAACAAAACTCAAAGAACATAAGAGCAATCATACATATATTGCAATAATTGTAGGTTTACAAAATCCCCAAATTGGTGGTTACACAATTAAGAAAACAAGAAATACAAAGAGAATGAGTAAAAGGAGATACAACCCTTGAAGAAATTCCTCCAAGAGCTCATTTCCATGCTTGGCTCGAAATTGGTCAAAAACCCCTCCTATCTCCTTGCAATCTACTCTCAATTGTGGTAGAGGAAGTGAAAAACGTGGTGGTGGTGATGTATGGTAGCCTCCCATGGAGGAAAAACCTCTATGGGAGTTTGGATCCTCTCCTTATTTGGTGAGAAAGTGAAGAAACTGCAGAAAATGGAAGAGAGAAAGAGTGGGGTGGAAGAGAGAGAGAGGGAGTGAAGGGGTTCTATGTAAACCGAAGAGAAGAGGGGATATATATAGTAGGGAGAAGGGTTTAGGTCAGAATTGAGGGGAAAAGACGAAAATTCCCTTAAGTGGCAAATTTTTGGGGGGTCTCGAGAGTGACTTTCCAACAGCGCGCACCGTTACGGAAACGGGCATAACACTCTCCACAAACATCGGAATCGTGATCTTGAAGAACCATTGGAAAGAAGACCTCTTGATCTTTCCAACCATATGTAGAACGAAACCCAGTTCGATCGGAAGAGAGAGATATGGGCCCCGAAAGATGAGTAATCTGTAGGAAACTTTCATCAAATTTTCCGCCTTGACTTTTGCGCTCTATTCTGCGGCCATGGGCCGCAGAATTACAAAAAAATGAAGTTCTGGTCCCTTTTTGCACCCTTTTCTGCGGCCCCTAATCGCAAAAATGGGGCGCAGAATCCAAGTTTCAAAAATTGCACTTTTGCCACAATATTTCTCTATTTTTGCACAAAGGCCCTTCTTCTGGAAAAAATCCTGAAACACTTATTTAAAATGTTAAATACCCGGTTTTACCCGGAAAACAAGCATAAAAGATAAAAGTAAGGGGCTACACAACGCGTAGAAATAAGAGTTATCAATCATCTCCATGGTGATCGGGCGAACCCTTGTTTACTCACATGGCCTATTTGTATGAACATTGCCATAGAAACTACTAGCGCATTGGCTTATCTCCATGCTTCTGATATCATACATCGCGATGTAAAAACTAATAACATTCTCATTGACAACAACTTTTGTGTGAAAGTTACGGATTTCGGACTCTCCCGGTTGTTCCCCACTGATCTCACTCATGCTTCAACTGCCCCACAAGGAACTCCAGGCTATGTTGGTCCTGAATATCACCAATGCTACCAGCTAACCGATAAGAGTGAAGTATATAGCTTTGGAGTTGTCCTTATCGAGCTCATATCATCAATGCCTGCTGTCGATATATCTAGACTTAGACATGAGATTAATTTGGCTAACTTAGCGAAAAACAGGATTCAGAAACAAGCAGTCGATGAGTTGGTTGATCCATGTCTTGGATTTCACTCAGATGAAGAAGTGAAAAGGATGGCAACTTCAGTAGCAGAGCTGGCTTTTCTATGTTTGCAACAAAATAAAGAAATGAGACCTTCAATGGATGTTGTTTTGGAGGAATTGCAGAGAATTAAAAGCGGAGAATTCAAGCCGGAGAATCTAACAAGAGAAGATGATGATGACAAAAAAGAGTTGAAGAGTATGCAGCAGCCACCATCATCACCGCCACACTGAAGAAAGTGCCTTGTTGAAGAATATCATGCTGCCACCTTCACCCATTTCTGTTACTGAAAATTGGATTAGTAATGACTCTACATCTAATGTAAGTAACTAAGGTTTTCTCTTACATGCTCTGCTCAAATTGATTTCAATGGTGGATGATGATGTGAAATATATGTTTTGACACTCATCTACTTGTAACTTTTGTGTTATATATCAAAATATATCATACACGTAAAGTAGATTATGTATAGGTCAAGGCAAGAGGGAATATACATGGAGCTTTTTTTTTTAAAACTATTTTTTCCCCTTCTCTTGTGTCATTGTTATTCTGATAGTAGAGTTCATATTTGTACAGATTGGTGTAACAATTTATTCAGGGTAAAAAGAATTGTATGTATAGGCCGGTTGTGGATCCAAAGATGCCTGTTCAAATTCTTTTTAGTTTGGCTGAATCCAGTTCAAGATGCTCACCTTTTCCTTGTGGAAATCTTGGCCATATCAGTTTCCAATTCTCCAATGAAAATCATCCTGAGTGTGGATTGTTCATTGTAGAGAATTGTAATCAACCATTTCATCAAAAGATTCAATTGGGGAAAGATGTTCCCTGGTTTTATATTTCAACAACAATCTCTTAAGATAATACTCTTTTACTTGCTGAGAATCCTGACCAACAACTCTATTATTCAGACCCTTTTTGAAACCATACCTTCGGATTCTTCACGAACTTTACCATTTCCAAATCTTCTTTGTTTTCTTTTGCATTCCCATTCAACATAACCTTGTTTAAATGCCACAGTCCCACTACTCATCCCGGTAGTATCCCCAAAAAAAATCCCCGTTTTCTTTGCTATAGCTCCGAATCTGATTACGCTGTTTTCTACGACAACTCAACTGATCATCTAACTGGATATGATGCTCAGTTATTGAGCCCCAAGTCAACTACACTCAAAAAAGTGTTTCCATTCTTAATGTTTATACAAGTTTGTTCTATCTTCAAGTAAATGTAATAAGAGAATGTTATGAATGTCATTGGAAATGCGGACAATGTCAAAGTGATAGCAGGGGAAAATTTTATTGCTCAAATGCAGATACCGGCCGGTATCAGAAAGGGTATTTGAACATGACTTGCTTTCTGTGGTTCCATTGTGTTTTTTTTTACAATCTTGTCAATTTTGATCTGATTACTATAGTTTTAACTATCTAGACACTATGTTTGGCATTGCCTTGCTTATGAAATAATTTGCATTTAGCTTAACTTAAAGAATAATCAACTTTCAATATAAGTCGATAATTAGTAAATTAACTCTATGAATAATCAACTTAAGAAAAAAAAACAGTGAAAAAGTGTACGTTTGGTAAACATTAATTGATTATGGAAAATGACTAAATTGGACATAATTATTAAAATGTAATATATTATTCAAATAGTTTTTTTACTACTTATATTTTTTTGTATAAATTGAAAATACAAATATAAAGCATAGAAATATAATATATATATATAATATTTCTTGAAATAAGTAATATAATATATTATTCAAACAGCTTTTTACTACTTTTTTTTTTTTAAAAATTGAAAATACAAATATAAAGCATAAAAATATAGAATATATATATATATATATATATAAATTTTTAAAAATATATTATTAATTAAAAAAATATCACTATTAAATAGAAGGGTATTATTGTCTTTATATTAAAATAGTAGTGATATTATAGACATTTTACTGATAAGAAACCAACTTCCCCAATAATCAACTTTGAAAAGCAACCCCCAACCAACTTCTCAAAAGCTGCTTATCGGAAAAGCAAATTGTAAAATAAGTTGTTTTGGGGAGTTTACCAAACACCTATTTACTCAAAACTTGATAAATAAGTGATTATTTCTCAAGTAAAAGCAATCTCAAACATAGTTAACACCGTTACTTGTAACTTCTGTTGCAGGAAATCAAAAACTGCTATTCAAGCTAGGACTAGGTAATATATCTCTTTAATCATAGTATAAATTTACCAATAAGGACAAATTAGTTTAATTAAAAATAAACCAAATACTATGTATACCCATATCTTCAACTATATCACTTTAAAAAAAAAAAAAAAAAAAACCTTAATTAAACCCTAATTATATTTCAAGTATCAAAATCTCTCATTATCATTAATCTAACTTCTAAGCAAAAGTTTTCATAATTAATATGATCGATACAAAAAAAAAAAAAAAAAAAAAAAAAAAAAAAAACCAATTGAGGACCAAAAAAATTAAAGAAAAGAAAATAATTAGAATCCTAGGGTTAGAGAAGTGCTAGATCATGGCTATTTGGAGAGGAGAGATGATACATATTTTATTTCCCAGAGAGTTGATGACACGTCGTTGCAATGTCGGTAAAAAGATGAACATTTAAGTTCGACCTCGCTAGCGCGCGAGTCACAGAGACTAGCACAGCGGCAAGTGAGGGTATCGTTCCGCAGGGAGGTGGGATCCGCCGACCGTCACCGGTTCTAGCTATTATTACAACACTCCGAGAGAACTCGTGTGTTGCGTTTGCAGAAAAGTAAGTAATAATATAAATAAATAAATAAACTAACTACCATAATATATACATGGATAGAATGGAATGAAGAGATGCATGAAATGTGGTTACACTAGGAAAATGACTCAACCGTAACAATCCTCCTAATTAAGCTCTAGACTCACTTAGTCCCTCAATATATATGCAAGTATATCATAGGCTCGTGTCCCCTTGATTGATCTCTAATCTCTCTCGAGTTTTAGAAATCACATCCACACATACAAAGTACACATGAATTCATTAAGTGCCGTGGCACACACACAAGAGCCATGTATGCCAGCCTAGTGTATCTCTCACTGTCTGGTCATATACAGTGGTTATTTCGTTGGGCATGTAATGCGTAACCGCGTGGGCCATACTACAGCTAATAATTCATTCACAATGGCTAACCAAATACGGGATGGCAACCAAGTGAAAGCATTAGGAATACGAGATACCCATACAACACGTATGTTATATGCTTGTGTCCCCTTAATTAATCTCTAATCTCTCTCGTTGTCTTAGAGATTACATCCATGCATAAATGCTTGAATTCATTAAGGACTGTGGGACACACACACGAGCTCTACACGCCAGCCTAGTGTATCTCTCACTGTCTGGTCATATGTAGAGGATATCACGCTGGACATGTTAATATGAACCACGCGATATATAACACACAACTTAAATATCATCCACAAGGTAGCTAACCGAGTGAAAGCATTAAGCAATGAAATACCCATATAACTACACAAGCACAAGAGGAATTCAGTTTGTCTTTACTCTAGACACGGATTCAGTTTTATCAATCTCCCTAAAATGGCTAGACATGAGAAACAAGTTTACCAAACAACAATGTGCAATAAGTTGGTTGTTATTCATTAAGGACATTCAATACAGGTTAAGGGTTCATTCTCTTGATTTGTGAATTTTCCCTAAATCAATTTATTACCCAATCCGGCTAAGGATGAGCAATTGTGCCTTGATAACAAGACCCATTAAGTACAAGAATATGGAACCCATGCCAATTTAGCAACTAAATGCCTGAACTGAAACCTTTCCCACTCTTTGGAGCTAAATCTCTAACACTCCAATTACTCTAAACATGGCATTTTGGTCATCCATCAATCAATCAACAATCATGGGAAGTTAAATTACACTACCCCTACATTAAATTACTCTACTCCTAATCTCAATCATGGACACATATCAATTTCGGACCTCAACACACATGGATATTTCAATTAGAGCTTAAAACATGTAATTAGCAAAGAATGAAACAAAACCCACATGAATTTAAGAACAAACAACATATATAACACAAGTGTAGGGTTTACAATATTCTCCAAATCTGGGTTACACATCAAAGAAATAGAAAATACAAAGAAATGAGTAAAAAGGAGATAACCTTTGAAGACAAACCCTCCAAAGAAGCTTCTAGCTTTCCTAGCTCGAAATTGGTCCAAAGACCACTCCTATTCCTTGCAATCTGCCCTAAAATGGATGGAGGAAGTGTAAAAAAGAGTTGTGGAGATGTATGGGGAGCTCCCATGGAGGAAAAACCTCCATGGGAGCTTGGATTCTCTCCTTATTTGGTGGAAAATGTGAAGAATGTGAAGAAAATGGAAGAGAGAGAGAGAGAGTTGGGCGGAGGAGAGAGAGAGGGAGAGTGTGGATTCTAAAAAACTGAAGAGAAAATGGGGTATTTATAGTGGGGAGGGGGCTAGGGTAGAAATAATGGTGAAAGGACGAGAATGCCCTTGCATAAGTGGCTGATTTGGAGGGCTTCGCGGGTGACTTTCCAACAGCGCGTACCATTACGGAAACAGGCATACCTTTCTTCACAAACATTAGAATCACATTCTTAAAGAACCGTTGGAAATAAGACTTCTGGAGCTTTCCAACCATATATAGTACGAAATCCAGTTCGATCGGAGGAGAGAGATATGCCCCCCACAAGTTGAGTGTTCTGCCGGAAACTTTCGTCAAAAATTTCACCTTGATTTTGCGCCCTATTCTGCACCCTAGGCCGCATAATTACAAAAAGTGGGTCTTCTGGTCCCTTTCTGGTCCCTAAACGGTGGCCCCTAATCACCGAATTAGGGAGCAAAATTTATCTTTTGAAAATTGCACTTTTGCCCCAATATTTCACCATTTTTGCACTTTAGCCCCTCTTTTGGAAAAAATCCTGAAACACTTATTTAAAACGTTAAATAACCAGTTTTACCCGGGAAACAAGCATAAAAGATGAAAGTAAGGGGCTACACAACGTGTAGAAATAAGAGTTATCACATCCCCAAACTTATCTTTTGCTCGTCCCCGAGTAAAACAAAAACAAAAAATGAAAATAAAACAAAACAAACTAAAATAACTAAAAAGTAAAAACTAAGCTAGTCCACTTTCGTAGGAAACACGGTGGCACTTAGCATGTGCCACAAGCCTTTAAACCGCTAGGCGATCCCTAGAGGAGGAGTTATAGTCTCCTGAGGGTTTACAGTTACGACACCCACAAACGTATACTCTACAAGAAAAGTTGAGATGCAATCCAAACATACCAAGCAAAGACTACACATGCATGCTAGTGTCTCAAATATACCAATTAATAACAATGCATCACGCAATGCAAGTATGCCAAAACTTAGGATGTTTTCGGTTTACAAAACAACTACTCTCAAATTGCCTAAGATGAAATTCGCCTTGACTCTAATCCTCCCTGGATTTCAATCTGATTTTTCCACTCAGAACCTAGGCGATCACTTTCAATCAAACATATGCGAATGAGTTTATGTACCGGAATCTAATATATCGCATATGAGTATTTCAATAAAAGCACATTTATAATGATAGATCTCATAGAAGGAATTGAAATGCCATGAACGTGGAAAGAGCATGCATCGACTCGCATTCCTAATATAGACTTCCTAATAGATCAAATGGGCTTTCCCTCAGTTGTATTTGGGGCCAAGGTGATTTGTGAAGGTACATGGGATGGAATATATGGTATGAGTGAGAAGGATAAAGCTATTAACCACACCAAGGTGTTTACACATTACATTACAACAAAATTAGCTCTATTATATATTACAAGACAAGCGTCTAGGCTATAAAATTTATATTGCACATTTGTGCTACATTTGTACTCATATTTAAGAGTAACTTTACAATTGAAGAACTAAAGGCTTAAGTGTTTATAATTCACACTTATTCTCTTTCCTTTTTTTTTTTTTCTTTTTTCTCTTTTTTTTTTCTTTCTTTTTTTCTTTTTTCTTTTTTGTAAGCCTTGCCTAGCACAATTATATACATTGCCTAAGTACACGCTTTTAATTACAAAAATTAGAGTTTTACAATACATAACTTCTATTAAGCTATACACCTCAACATAATCAATAACTAGGGAATGGTTAAGGGTGTAGTGTTTGGCCTCAATTTGTAATGAATATAGGGGTGTGAGAGTGTTTAGGCTATTTTAGTAGTTTCGTACACACTCAAGCCCAAAATCATTTCAAAAATTCCATCTAACAAGGGAATACAAATCTCAACAAGCAGTCCACATTATTTAAGTTCTATGGCAATCAATGCAAAATGTAAGTACAATGAGATCACAATTAAGAACAAAATCGAAGAGTGTTTAAAGAGTAGAAACAAAATATACCCTCTGAATTTGATGCTAATAGGCTCGAAACCTCACTAGGGTAGTCTCCACTATTTTCCTAGGCTAAGCAAACATAGAAGTCTCATCCACCTCAACATCAAAAGATTGGCACTGTACAAGTAAATTTAAGCAACGCACGGAGCTAAAAGCATACAATGCATGTCTCTATCGGCACGAAAAGAAAAGCAACTCAACAAAAATGGACTCTAATTCCAAGATTTTTCAAAAATGAATGATTTTGTGCAGAGATTTGAAAATTTTCTAAAACAACACCCTAAAAATCCTACAGATCTAAGCACAACACAAATCCACTCTTAGATCTAAACATAAATAAAAATCACAAAAATAAGCAAAGCATTATACCCTTGAAGCGCAAGCCCTCGCGAGTGGTTATTCGAACCAACCAAGCCTCCGCGAAGCTCTCTTGAGTTGTGTGGTCCATCCGACCTGAAATTTTCTTTCCTTGCACAAAACAACTCAAAGAAAATCAAATGCATATGCTTTAAACAAAAATAAGAAAAATAACACGACTTACACCCCCAAACTTAGCCTAAACATTACATGCATTCAATGAAAGGCAAGATTAAAAGAGATGTTTATTTTCAACATAACAAACTACTCCGCAAAGCAATAAAAAGCAATAAATCTAAGATATATACAGAACTTAAGCAAAAACTAGTAACTATCAACAAATAAGCCACCTTTTCGGCAGCGGCACCATTTTGATGACACGTCGTTGCGGTGTCGGTCAAAAGATGAACATTTAAGTTCGACCTCGCTAGCGCGCGAGTCATAGAGACTAGTACAGCGGCAAGTGAGGGTATCGTTCCGCAGGGAGGTGGGATCCGCCGACCGTCACCGGTTCTAGCTATTGTTACAACACTCCGAGAGAACTCGTCTGTTGCGTTTGCAGAAAAGTAAGTACTAATATAAATAAATAAATAAACTAACTACCATAATATATACATGGATAGAATGGAATGAAGAGATGCATGAAATGTGGTTACACTAGGAAAACGACTCAACCGTAACAATCCTCATAATTAAGCTCTAGACTCACTTAGTCCCTCAATATGCAAGTATATCATAGGCTCGTGTCCCCTTGATTGATCTCTAATCTCTCTCGAGTCTTAGAAATCACATCCACACATACAAAGTACACATGAATTCATTAAGTGCCGTGGCACACACACAAGAGCCCTGTATGTCAGCCTAGTGTATCTCTCACTGTCTGGTCATATACAGTGGTTATTTCGATGGGCATGTAATGCGCAACCGCGTGGGCCATACTATAGCTAATAATTCATTCACAATGGCTAACCAAATACGGGATGGCAACCAAGTGAAAGCATTAAGAATACGAGATACCCATACAACACATATGTTATATGCTCGTGTCCCCTTAATTAATCTCTAATCTCTCTCGATGTCTTAGAGATTACATCCATGCATAAATGTTTGGATTCATTAAGGACTATGGGACACACACACGAGCTCTACACGCCAGCCTAGTGTATCTCTCACTGTCTGGTCATATGTAGAGGATATCACGCTGGACATGTTAATATGAACCACGCGATATATAACACACAACCTAAATATCATCCACAAGGTGGCTAACCGAGTGAAAGCATTAAGCAATGAAATACCCATATAACTACACAAGCACAAGAGGAATTCAGTTTGTCTTTACTCTAGATACGGATTCAGTTTTATCAATCTCCCTAGGATGGCTAGACATGAGAAACAAGTTTACCAAACAACAATGTGCAATAAGTTGGTTGTTATTCATTAAGGACATTCAATACAGGTTAAGGGTTCATTCTCTTGATTTAGGAATTTTCCCTAAATCAATTTATTACCCAATCCGGCCAAGGATGAGCAATTGTGCCTTGATAACAAGACCCATTAAGTACAAGAATATGGAACCCAGGCCAATTTAGCAACTAAATGCCTGAACTGAAACCTTTCCCACTCTTTGGAGCTAAATCTCTAACACTCCAATTACTCTAAACATGGCATTTTGGTCATCCATCAATCAATCAACAATCATGGGAAGTTAAATTACACTACCCCTACATTAAATTACTCTACTCCTAATCTCAATCATGGACACATATCAATTTTGGACCTCAACACACATGGATATTGCAATTAGAGCTTAAAACATGTAATTAGCAAAGAATGAAACAAAACCCACATGAATTTAAGAACAAACAACATATATAACACAAGTGTAGGGTTTACAATATTCCCCAAATTTGGGTTACACATCAAAGAAATAGAAAATACAAAGAAATGAGTAAAAAAGGAGATAACCTTTGAAGACAAACCCTCCAAAGAAGCTCCTAGCTTTCCTAGCTCGAAATTGGTCCAAAAGACCACTCCTATTCCTTGCAATCTGCCCTAAAATGGATGGAGGAAGTGTAAAAAGGGGTGGTGGAGATGTATGGGGAGCTCCCATGGAGGAAAAACCTCCATGGGAGCTTGGATTCTCTCCTTATTTGGTGGAGAATGTGAAGAAGATGAAGAAAATGGAAGAGAGAGAGAGAGTTGGGCGGAGGAGAGAGAGAGGGAGAGTGTGGATTCTGAAAAACTGAAGAGAAAATGGGGTATTTATAGTGGGGAGGGGGCTAGGGCAGAAATAATGGTGAAGGGACGAGAATGCCCTTGCATAAGTGGCTGATTTGGAAGGCTTCACGGGTGACTTTCCAACAGCACACACCGTTACGGAAACGGGCATAACTTTCTCCAAAAATATCAGAATTGTGTTCTTGAAGAACCGTCGGAAAGAAGACTTCTGGAGATTTCCAACCATATATAGTACGAAACCCAGTTCGATCAAAGGAGAGAGATATGCCCCCCGCAAGTTGAGTATTCTGCAGGAAACTTTCGTCAAAAATTCTGCCTTGATTTTGCGCCCTATTCTGCGCCCTAGGCCGCATAATTACAAAAAGTGGGTCTTCTAGTCCCTTTCTGCTCCCTAAACGGTGGCCCCTAATCACCGAATTAGGGAGCAAAATTTAACTTTTAAAAATTGCACTTTTGCCCCAATATTTCACCATTTTTGCACTTTAGCCCCTCTTCTTGAAAAAATCCTGAAACACTTATTTAAAACGTTAAATAACCAGTTTTTATCCAGGAAACAAGCATAAAAGATGAAAGTAAGGGGCTACACAACGTGTAGAAATAAGAGTTATCAAGAGTGCAGAAGTAATGGGAAACTATTGCAGTACAACTAAAAAGCTAACAACATAAAAAGATGCTACAATAATTAAATTCGATAAAAGGAAAACAATATCAACGTTTTAGTTTGTTCCGAAGCTGGAATAAAATCTGTTATATATTTGTTTTTCTCAACAAAAATACAAAAAGGATTTAATCATGGTTGCACGCATCATAAACTTTAAGCATCGTTGTGTATCCAGGAGATCAACGTTGGTATGAGGATGTAAAATCTGTTGCAATAGATATCAACAACTTGATATAGTTGAGTTATCTCTATTTTCATTTACCTAAAGTAGAGCTTCTCGAAATTTAAGAATTTAATAATTCTCCAGACTGTGTTTTTGAGCCTGGAGAACTTAAGAATTTATTATTTGTGAAATTCGGTGTGTTAATAACTTAAGAAGGTTTATAAATAAATTGTATTAAAATTAAAACATTCATTTAAATAAGAATACTATTGATATTAAGATGGGTATTTATAGTATTGTTTTAAGAGAGCTTCTTTTGACAATTCAATTTTTTTCTTTTTATACTTCTTTTCTAAAGACACTTCATTTTCAAAATTTAAATTTTAAAAAATTCTAACGACACTTTCTTTTGTTTCAAGATTATCCCTTTTATCTTTTAACACTCATATTGTAAAGACACTCCATTTTAAAAAATAAATTTCTAAAGGTACTCAATTTTATTTTAATAAAAGTTAGGACAAACCATCATAGCCTTTGGATTCATCCGAGGGGTGATTTTTTTGAATTAAATTATTATAAAAAGAAATTATCTCCCGTAAACCATTATATTAAATATTACATGTTAAACACTTTCTCCTAAATTTTTTAATTACCATATTAAACTCTTTCTCCTCCAATACATATATCTAATTTTCTATCTCCATTCCTTCTCAAGTAGGGATGGCAATGGATCAGATTGGGTATGGATACCCCAATATCCATCCCCGTATCCGTTTAAAATATATATCTCCATCCCCGCATCCATCCCCATTTTGTAGTGAACGGGGCGGATTCGGATAATCCGCTAATTAAGATAGAGATATCTATCCCCGCTCCGTTTATATCCATATCCGATGAAAAAACTTTAAATTTGTATAGTTTACAAGGGAACAATATAACTAACATATGTAACGGTACATTTTGTCATATTTAAAGAGAAACAAATACATCCAATAAAATTCAAATATAAAAATTAATAATAACTTATATAATTAGAATTAATAATTACATAATATATTTTTTATATTTTTAAAATATTAATCTCTATAATGGATCCGGATGGGGATGGATATCCATCCCCGCTCCATCCCCGAAATAATAGTATCCATCCCTATTTTAAATGGAGCGGATTCTTATGGATATCCGTATCCATAGATAATTTTACCATTCCTATTCTCAAGCAAGACTAATAGTTTTTTTTTTTTTTTAAATAAAAAAATAAAAAATAAAAAACCCTTACGAATAAGCTTGATTTTTAGGAACCGTATATATGTATATATTAAAAAAAAAACTCAAAAAACAAGTACCTTGTTTTTAATTCCAAGCTTTTTTTTTAATTTTTTAATTTTTAATTTTTTAATTTTTTTTTTTTAATTTTTTTTTAATTTTTTTAATTTTTATTATTTATTTTATTTTTATTTATTAATTTATTAATTTATTTTATTTTTTATTTTTTATTTTCTTATATATTTTATGGATACTGCCTAGGGGTTTTTCAGCATATGATCTTTTGTGATACTTTTTCCTCTTAGGTCAATCTAATTTTAGAAAAAAAATTCTTTTATTAGTTTTAGAAATTATAAGTTTAATCTAATCTAGTTGCAACAAATTAAGTTTTCATATATATATATATATTTGAAAATTGACTTTTTAATATATATATATATTACTATTAGTAAAAAACCAAAAATATTCATAAGTTTTTTTACTTTATTTTATTTTTTTATTTTTTTATTTTTTGGGGTAAGAGAGAAGGCTAAACCCTAGAAAACTTATGGAGAAAGTGTGGAGATAGGAATTTTTTTTTTCTATAAAAAAAATGGAGAGATAGTAATTAGGAGAGAGCAATTAGGAGAGAGTGTTTAATATGGTAATAATAGATTTAGGAGAGAGAGTTTAATACGTAATATTTAATTTAATGATTTAGGAGAGAGAATTTCTTTTTTTAGTAATTTAATTAGTTTGGAGTGTCTTTAGAATTTTTTTGTCTTGATTAGTAATTTTAGTTCAGGTTAAAATTGTCATTAATAAAAAAAATTAAATTGGAGTGTAAATAGATAATTTGTGAATTGTAAGGAGAATCTCTCTTGTTTTAATTTTAAATTTTAGACATGGGTGTATTTATAAATATGAGTGTGCTTATCATATTTATGGGTGTCAATATCCACACCCATAATATATATATAGTTTAGGGGTATTTTTGTCTAGTCTCAAGTAGTTTCACACTTCTCTAGTTCTCTTCTAAATACACTCCATCCTAAAAACTTAAATTTTAAAAAATTCCAAAGACACTCCATTTTGTTCCAAATTTATCATTATATATTATTTTCTTTTAAAACACCCATCCTAAAACTTTATTTTTTTTATAAAAAAAATATATTCTAATTTGACCCCTTTTTTCAAAAAAATTTAAAAGCCAATAATTAAAAAAAAAAATCTGCAAAAAAGATTTTTGTTATTGTTTGTTTATGAAAAAAAAAAAAAAAAAAACCTACAAAAATCAACCCTTTAAAAAAATTTAAGCTAACTAAATTGGCCCTAGCTAATTTAATTTGTAATTCAAGATGCAACTATAACCGTAGAAGTTCACATGTTACATGAACAAGTCTAGACCTCTCTCACTAGCGTATTAAGATTTGGTGACTTTCATTAATTTAAGCTTTTTTTTAAACAAAAAAAATTCATTAATTTAAGGGTTTTTTTTTTTTAATACAAAAAAGAACTTCAATAAGTAGCAGACCAAACAACTAAATTGTCTTCAATCAGTTTACAAAGCCATGAAGAAAATTAGTAACCTAGAAAAAGAAAGATCACAACAAACAACCATCTTGAGCAACCTGATTGAAAGAGTAGAGAGAGACAAAGAAAAATCATCCTACTGTGTGATGATTCTTATCACAACAAACAACCCACTAATTCAAAGTTCTCCTTAAGTTTAATAAACATTTAGCACACATAGACAAATTAGATCATGTAAATATATATATATATATTGAAAAATATGTTTTAGGGTTTGTGAAACAAGGAAAAAAAAAAGATAATAATAAAATAAATAACGTTGGAGTTTATGAAAAATGGTTTGTGTGTTCAGAATTTTTTTTGTCCTCTTTAGTAATTTTAAATAGGATAAATTCGTCATATGATAAAGTTTTTTAAAATGGAGTATAAAAAGATAATTAATGGGTTATCAACAACATTCCTCATTTTGTTTTTAGGTTATATAGCTGCAGCCACTCTTTTCAATTGTTGTTGTGTATTCTTTGTTTCCTCTCTTTGTTTTATCAGACATGGTTTTACAAGTTAATGTGAGATAGCATTTTCTATGTTTTGTTAATGTATTTGAGCTGATTTACATGGTATTAGAGCTAGAAAGAATAAGTGAGCAAGCAATCTCAATAAGGTGTCGATGTTTTCGCTCATCAATTCCATTTTTCTTAAGTGTATGAGTATAAGAAGTTTGATGAATGGTGCCTTCAGAGCAGGGACGTCCTTAAGACAATACTCATCTGTAAATTTGTATAGAACTATAATTTGAAAATTTTAATTTTTGTGCCATAGACCAGTCATTACAAACACGGACTAAATAATACATACTTTTATACAAACCTTCTCTCTCATTCCCAAATATGATTCAACCTGTTTCTCAATTTAGAAAAATTATGTCTTCAATTGGGGTATTTTTTAGGAATTATTTGTTTAATTATTTTATTTTGTTTTAAAATTTTAAAGTTAGTCTAATTTTAGTTTATAAATTTTATATTTTTAGAATTGACTCAATCTCTTCATGTTTCCGCAACACAAGGTTTTTGAACAATGAAAATGATTAAAGCATCATAGAGAATGAATTTCTAACAAAGTCTATGGTTGTCTAAATTGAAATAGAAATTGATGATACTATTGATCCATTTATTATAATGGGTTTTTAGTAAAATTGCCCTATTTTAGGGACTAAATTGTAAATCTACCCTAAAACCCAAATTAATTGCAAAAATGCCATGAATACCCTTGATTAAAAAATATAAATCCAATTTCACTCATTGCCCTATCCGTTCCCAAACCATCTGCCTACCTTGCTCGATGCCTCCCTATCTCGACTAGTTGCCATCGAGTTATCGTCGCGTTGCTCGTCCCGACTTCGCGTTGCCATCCCGTTGGCCGTCCTGACTTCGCGGTCGAGTTGCCCGTCCCGCCAGCTGCCCGCCGTTGACTTCTCCAACTAGCAACAGTTGTTGATCGATGATCAACAACTTCTTCATCGGCAAGATTTGATGCCATCGTCTCCGTCAATAGGACATCGACGTCATCACCGGCCTTCTTCTCAGCTGTTGTTCTGACATTGCCCTACATCGCCGATTTGGTTGGTGTTTGAATACAAAGTTTTCCTTCAAAGTTTTCCAGTTATTTGAATGTCAATATTTGAATGCATGTAATAACAATTGTTTAATTTGTTTAATTTGTTTGAATATTTGAATGCATGCCTCCTTTCAATTCCGTTTAATTGTTTTGTACATAAGATTCGAGTAAAAACCCCTTTCCAATCCTCTCTTTTGATTGAAATTCAACAGTTAGGGTTAGGGATTTTGATTTTGTGCCTAAAAGTGATGAACTTGACTTGATTGATTCTTGCATGTACTATTCAATGTTAGATTAAGGTTTCTTAAATGCAAATGATGTTGGGTCATGTACGTGTTAATTGAATAAAACAGTAGAACTTGTGAAGAGATTCGAAGTTGAAAGTGTTGTTGGTAATCAATTTCGAGTTACATTGCTTTAATTGTGCTTAATTGATAATGCAAGCTGTTTATAAGTGAAATTTACCCTTGCATGTGATGTATTCGTAGAAATTAAGAAAGCTTGTGTGGGTCTTATCCCTTTGATGTAGCTATTTTGTGTCCCTTTTATGGGCTTGTTTTGCTTTTGTATTTGCGCAGCTTTGCTGCTGTTTGTGTTTTATCAAAAAAAAGAAAGAAAAGGTATTTGTGCAGTTTGTGCATATGCTGTTTGTGCTTTTGTATTTGTGCAGCTTTGCTGCTGTTTGTGGGTTTTAACACTTCTACTTAAATTGTGGGTTTTAACACTTTTGTATTTGTATTTGTGACTTTAGAAATGTAGTTGATATTTGCATACATTCTTTTGATTAAGTGCAATGTGGGTGGAATAGGAATATAGGATGTGTTAGAATGGAAATGAATTCTGGAATGCGCTGAATCTGGCTTTAAGTGTGGGAAAACATGCAATGTGTGCTTGAATGTGAATATTTGAATGCATGTAATAACAATACTTTTGTCCTTTCAACCCTTGGTGCTATTTGTGCAGTGTATTTCAATGGAAAAATTGGTTATTCTTCTTATTATAGTGAGAGTATTTTAAATATTTTAGATACTACCATAATGGTTCACAAATTTTTCTTTTGTGTATATTGCTTTTGTGTGTATGATGAAATTCATGGTGAGGAGTTGTATGGTGTAGGTTGTGAGACGACTCTAGTGGTTTATGTTTCATTTCTGGAGACTCATGGCCATTTCCTCAACACTGATGCAAACTAATGGGTCAACATTCTCTTGACGAAGCAACAATGAAACGTCCTCATCATCAACAAATTGGCATGCTAGGATGAAAAGTTTATGGAAGAGTCGTCATACTAACCCGATAATGATCTCTATCAATTTCGGTTACATTGTACACTTTATCTAACAATTAATCATAATTTGAATCCCTTGAAGAAGCAAACACTTTCACTCTTCGACCTTCATACCAATACACACTGTGATGATTTTTCCATTCTCCACTCCAATTCAAAACCAAATGCACATTCTTCATTGTCAATCCTGAAAAATAATTAAACAAATATTATAGATCATTAAAATATTCATTATTTCAAAGAATGTAAATGGAAAAAAATAAAATTATCCATAAAAAAAAAAAAAATTGGACATTTGAAAAAACCATCGGGTCGAGGGGACCGACATTAGGTTGGCCTGACCAGATGGTTTTTCAAATAGGTTTGGAAAACTGTCAGGTCAGGGTGACTCGATGTCAGGCCACCATGACTCGATGGTTTTTTTTCATCGGTCCAGGGTGACCCGACATCGGGTCACCTTGACCCGATGTCGAGTCACCCTGGACCGATGAAAAAAACCATCGGGTTAGGGCGGCCCGACATCGGGTCGGCCTGACCCGATGGTTTTGTTCATCGGTCCAGGTTTGCCTAACATTGGGTCACCATGACCCGATGATTTTTCAAATTTGACAAAAATCATCGGGTCAGGGTGGCCTGATGTCAGGTCACCCTGGTCTGAAGGAAAAAACCATTGGGTTAGGTCGACCCGATCTTGGACCACCCGACCCGATGGTTTTTTTCATAAGTTTTGAACCTTATTCAGATTAAAAAAAAATTGGAAGGTTGGAAAAATAATTTTACGAAGTAATACTTACCCCTTCAAATAACTTCAAACCATTCCCCAATGTTTTTAAAACTTCAAATATGAAAAGGAAATGTGATGTTGAGAAAAAAAAAAGGTTAGATGTTGTTTAGTTAATGGTTTGGTTGGTAAATTGTTAGTTTTTTTTAATGGTTGGTAAATTGTTGGTTGGTGGTTAGTAAATGTAATTAATATAATTAGTAAATAGGGTGTAGTTATGATAAAGGGTATTGAGGTCATTTTAGGGCATTTTTGCAATTAATTTGGGTTTTAGGGTAGATTTGCAATTCAGCCCCTAAAATAGGGCAATTTTGCTAAAAACCCTATTATAATTGATAAAATTAAATCTTTTTAAAAAATCACAGGATACAACTTAATTAGTGTTTGATTGAAATTTGTTTTTATTGTTTTTATTATTATTATTATTATTATTTTAACAATAATGTATTTTTACCCCACTCAATGTGGCTCAGTAGTAAGAGCGTTAATTTAGTCTATCAATGTCCCAAGTTCAAGTCTCAGCCACTATAAGTGTTATATATATAAAAAAATATTATAATTTATTTTTTAGAATATGTATTTTACATGGTAAGACCCCATACTAGGAGTATTTTTGTTTTTCAATCAACAAAATTTCCTTGTATCGTTGAGATTCACTTAATTTTATTCTAGCCATCCTAGTTTTGAATCCCGGTTATGTCCCTGCTTCAAAGTCTAATAGTTGCTGAAAACCTGTACTCAAATACTCACCTCCAGAGTCAAACTGAAAACATTTAATAACAGTAGAGAACTGAGTTTTAACCATAGCATTAAAAGAAGTATAAATTGATAAAATATATATATATATATATATATATATCATATTTTTTGTGCATGAGATACAACCAACAATATCGACTGTAATCATCAACAAAAATAACATAAGATTTTTAATAATTAAAACTTTCATTTTTTGAATACACTACATAGTATGATTGCAATGGAAGATATATAATACATCGTTACATCCAAAATTCTCTTAATAATTAAGGTTTTTATTTTTTGAACACACCACATGGTATATCTCAATAGAAGATGCATAATGTATCGTTTCATCCAAGACTCTCTTAATAATTAAAGGTCTCTCTTCTTAAAATTGTTAAAAATATCCAAGAAAATTTAGATAGAAAATTTGAATTCTTGGATGTCAATCTACTTGGTTAGAATTAGACCGAAATTGCCTCTGAACCCTTTTGCTAGTGTAAAGAGTGCTCATCATTACAGTTGCACGACTATATCATTTACTATATTTTAGTGTCATTTCGTGGTATAAAATATACAAAAATCTAGATTATATTAAATCAGTTGGGTGCCAAATTTATAAATAAGTAAAAATATGTCAAATATATATACCGTAGGTTTCACGTGCGGGATCCAGTGCCGGCCCTGAGATTTTCGGGGCCCGAGGCGAACTATAGAAATAAATTTATGGGGCCTTGAGATTTCAAGTCGAGATTTTGTATCTGAATTATGAATTTTCGTAGCAAAATTTAAGAGGGTTTTGAAGAACCCTAATTTGATTTTTGTGTTCGATGTCTGCTTCTGGTTGTCTAATAAGTGATATGAGTAGTGTTGTACTATTGTATTCCCATTTTAGATATATAAAAGACAATTAGTGTTAGGAATAGGATTCAGCCCACGTTTGACTTGATGTAAGAACTTGATAATGATGATTGAGTTTCATAACCTGTGGGCCTTTCATAAAAAAAAATATGTTTAGTGGGCCTATTTTAAACTCGTTTATGAGTTTGTAAGTTTTAAAAAATTATATGTTTGATTGGTCTATTTTAAACTCATTTATGGGTTTGTTAGTTTAAAATCATACATGGGTTATATCTGAAATCATTTTTTTTTTCTTTTTACAATTTGGGGGGCCCTTAAAGATCAGGGGCCCTAAGAGGCTGCCTCACTGGGCTCCCCCTAGGGCCGGGCCGGGCCTGGCGGGATCCCGTATTTTATAATTTCTGCTCAAGTAATATTCTTTCCATTGTACTTAAGCTTTTGTCTCACTATTGAATCTGTCCAACTAGGAGGGAAACTAATCCAACCACAGAATCCTTTGACCATATTAGACCACTAGTTATTGACAAATGAAAAATTTAGGGTATGGGCTTGATACTTTTGTGCTGTGGTAATGGCCCAAGCACAAGTTCTCTTGTGTGAAAATAGAAATGGGAGTGATGATACAGAGAAAGATAGATAGAGAGTTCAATTGGAGGATGGGAAAAATAATCAAACAGTTAAAATATTTTGAACATTTGAAGTTGTTGAAGGGTGTATTTAAGCTGAAATGGACTGGATGGATATATAATTGTCACCAACCTGGGTTTGAAAAGGATATACTTTTTGTCTTGGCCCCAGTTGATCCTATTGGAATATCAAATCAAGTAGAATATGATCATCGAGATGATCAAAGGGTTAAAAGGGATAAATCAGAATGTAGCCTAGCTGTCATGATGCCTTAGCAACTTATGGTCAAGTGGCCATCCTGATGATGTCAGCTTCTCTAACTAACTCAAGCAATACAAGAGCTGACGTAGAAATTCTGTTATGCTTCTGATCAACCAATTGAAGAATTGGCAACCCAGCTGATCATTAGCTACAGCTATCATAGAGTTAGTTAGGAATCAAAAGGCTGAGATTACTTTAGCTAGTTAATAGTTAATGGCTAGGATTACTCAATGTATTTATATATAAAGACACTCTGTAATTATGTTTGTCTAATGAGAAAATTCTCCAGAAAACAATTTATTCATTTTCTCTCATTCTCTCTCTCTCCCTCTCTCCCTCACTCACATTTGTAAATCTTTCAGATCCCACCTCCGAAACTGCGATAATGGTATGCTAAACTTTAACTTTCTTATGTTTTTAGCCAGCTTAACACTTTCAATAGCTTATGCTCTTGATTTAGTGCAATTTATGCATGTAGACATAATTAGAGATAAAGAATTTGGGGAGTAGATATGAAATCTAGTTGGTTAGAGACTTTTTTGTTGGGCAAGAAAAGATTCATACAAACTAAACTCTAGACACCCACAAGCTGTTTGATGATTTGCTTTGCAGGCCATTAGCTTTCTAATGATTTGCTTTTTGTTGGGCAAGAAAAGATTCATACAAACTAAACTCTAGACTTTTGGTTTAGATTCATTTAGCATAATGATCGGCAAAACATAAAAGCTAAAACTATATCATTAGAAATAGCGTGAATGATACAGTTTGTGCGGTTGTATTTAACAGTCCTCTTGACAAAATGGTGTTGATAAATAATAACTGATTTGTGGCGTGATTGAATAGCCTCTTAGACCAGAAACTCTTTTGTCTGATTTGCTTGAAATGTGTGTTCGACATTGAAGTCTATGATGAGTCAATAAGTCCAATGTTTCAAGAGAAACAGAGTATTTTCACAGAAAAGAACAAAGTTTCTAACATGGTAGATCAATCACAACCTCAATCATTAGTTTTCCTGTGCATACAATAATTCTCTATACACCCCATCTCCTACTTCAACCGCAAAAGACTTTTTAGAGAAACTTTATCTATGGATTGGTACCCTTGGTTACAAGGACAAGTTCTGGTGTTTTTCATTGTCAAACCCCTTTTTCGTTTTCACACCTTTTAATGCTTGTTTGGTTGAGCTTTTTACTGGCTCAAAAGGTCTACGAACCTCTACTTGAGTTTTTTAGAGTTGTTTAGTTGGACTTTTGAAATTGTCTATTTTAAATTCAGTAGAGGTTAGTAGAGTTTAAACCTCTACTAGGCAAAAGCTCCTCTTTATGAGCTTTTCAAAATAGACCTTTTAAAAAAAAAGGTATTTGACCTATATATCCCTAAATGTTTATTATTGACATGGAATACCCTTATTAAAATAAAACCCTGGAACCTATTTATATTCTTTTTAATTCTTTGCTCTCTAGTCTCTACAGATAGTCTATAATTTTGCTCTATACATATAAAAGAACGGTTCTTTGCTCTACACATAAAAAAAAAACAGTATGTATAATTTTTGTTCAAAAGTTTTATGCATGCTTGGCCGCACACAACACAACATTATGCTTAAAATTTCAGTGGAAAACAGCTTAATCGTAGCAACACCAACAATAAAATAAAATAAAATAAAACCAACAATTGTTGCCTTGTTTCTTTCTGTTTGTAATATAAGTTTGACTTTCAATTTTTAATTTTTTTTTTTTTGAGATTTGTGTTTATATTATTTGGTTGCTTATTTATATAATATTCCATGGAATTTTTTTTGGTTGCTTATTTATTTTAATATTCATGATTTTATATATATATATATATATATATATATAAAATATATATATATATTTTATAGAATGGAACCTAGTGTGGAGGAAAGCCAAAAAAGAAATAAGGCAGAATAGACTGATTTATATGTTGACACATTTGTTAAGATTTGTGTTTATGAAGTTTTAGCTGGTAATCGACCAAATGGTCACTTCAACAAAGAGGGTTGGAAAAATATTTCGACCAAGTTGGCACAAACAATTAATAAGAACTATAGTAAAAAACAGATGAAAAATAAATGGGATAATCTTAAGAGAGAGTGGCAGCTCTAGAATAATCTAGTTGGAAAAGAAACTGGCCTTGGTTGGGATTATGTTAAGCAAACAATTGATGCTAGTGAAGAATGGTGGGACAAAAAATTAAAGGTGCAATTTCCTACTTTAGTCTTGCAATATTAATTGAAAAATTAGTTATTTTTGAAGAATAAATTTTAATATAATATATATGCATGTTGATATTAATGTAGGAAAATCCGGATGCATCTAAATTTCGAACAAAAGGCTTGAGGAGTGCTGACCAATTAGATATTTTGTTTAAAGATGTTGCTGCTACTGGGGAAGGATCTTGGGCACCATCTATGGGGTTTATACTTACTGATGGTGAATATATAAATGAAATCGATATGATGAATGGAATAGAAACAAATATTAATGAAAATTTAGATAATACTGATGGGGATGGCACACCTGGGACTACACTAGAATCTTCTTTACAAGGAAATTTAAGGAAAAGAAAAAAAGATATTTCAAGCTAAAGAAGGGTCTGCTGTCATATTATCCAAACAATTAGATCAATTATGTGATTTAGTGGATGGTAAGAATGATGAATCTAGTATTGCAAAGGTGATCAAAATATTACATGGCATTTCAGAAATTGAGAGAGGAAGTGAGCTTTTTATGAAGGCAGTTAGACTTTTTCTTAAGAATGAGAACAGAGAGACGTTTGTTGCACTTAAGGATCATGACCTACAAATTATGTTTCTAGAGCAAGCTTAGAATAAATTTTTAGATTTGCTCTTGTTTTTTATTTATGTAATGAATTGCTTTGAGATTTTTTTTATCTATTGGACAAATACTATTTGATTTATGCAACGCAGTTGAAATTTTTTTATATATTTTTTTTCAAATGAAAGTTGATTGATGTTATTATTATTTTTTCATTAAAATTATGTTATTATTTTATTTGTTTGATGATGTTTATACTTTTTATAATATGTTCATATTCTTCAGATATGAATGATGATTATGAAGCTTTTGATAATCAAGGTGATGATGACAAAAAACGTATACAAATAATAAAAACAGGAGTTGGTTTATATGTTCACCATTTTATTAAGTACAATTTAAAGGAAAAGTGTATAACATCATCTTTATCAGGATACAAATAGGTAATGGAGGTTTTACATGGCCATCATATCGTATGTCATGAGCAATTTAGGATGGAAACATCGGTATTCATAAAACTATGTGATACATTGCATCAATCTTATGGCTTGAAAAAAGGTAAGGACATTTCAATACATGAGTCGGTGGCTATTTTTTTGTTGGTGTTAGGGCATGCTTGTGGAAATAGAATAGCTCAAGAAAGATTTCAACATTCAGGAGAAACTATATCTAGATGGTTTGGAATAGTTTTGGATGCTGTTTGTCGCATGGCTGTTGATTATTTGAAACCATCTGACCCATATTTCAAGGGAATTCCTAGAAAAATAAAAGATGATAATAGATATTGGCTTTATTTTAAAGATTGCATAGGTGCAATTGATGGAACACATGTATCGGTTGTGATGCATGTATCAAAGCAAATACCATACATCAGTAGAAAAGGATCTCCTACTTAAAATATAATGGCTGCATGTGATTTCAATATGTGCTTCACTTTTGCATGGGCTGGATGGGAAGGTGCTGCTCATGATGTACGTATTTTTTTAGAGGCATTGCGTAGAGAAATTTTACATTTCCCTCATCCACCTAGAGGTATGTCATAAAATATGTTTTACATATATTGTTGTATAAATGTATTATATATTGAGTTAATAAAATGTTCATTTATATGTGTAGACAAGTATTATTTGGCAGATGCAGGTTATCCTCAAATGAAAGGCTATTTAGGGCCATATAAAGGTGAGCAATATCATCTCCCAGATTTTAGACGTGGAAGGCAGCCTAGTGGAAAAAAAAAGAAATATTTAATCATGCACATTCTTCTTTGAGATGCACTATTGAAATGACATTTGGTGTTTGGAAAAGGGAAAAGATCGTTTTCCCCCTTACTGTTTACCCTATTATTAAAATGAGGATAGAGTTTCACGAAATTGGCCAGTCTCCCCCCTGAAATGGAAATAATGTTCAAACACCCCCTTCTGTTAGATTTTTCAATGGAAAAGCTAATAAAGTAGGTTAAAAGACGATTTTGCCCTCCATTGCCTTTAAGAAAAAGAAAATAAAAAAGAAAATAAAAAATCATAATTTAAAAATAAAATGATGGATCTCCACCGTCCATAGAAAGATGGACGGTGGACATCTCTTTTATTATTTTTTATTTAATCTTAAAAACATAAATTAAAAATAAAACAAAATATAAAAACAATTTCTTTTTAATAATAATATACACATTTAAAAACAATTTTTTAATAATAATAATATTATAATTAATTTTAATCATTCAACCCAGAAAATCAAACAAACAACAAAATCCATGGATCATCATCAAGCTCTCATGTAGCCCTCCAACCCAGCAAACCATTCAACAAAATCAAACCATTCATAATCATCATTTATCCTATACATTATTTTCTCAGCACACAAACAATAAATTACTCCAAATCCTGTATATTTTCTATTTTCCCACACTTTCCCAGCAACCAAACGCACTAAAACCGCATCATCTTCTTCTTCATTCATTTTTTTTTTCTTAAAAAAAATTCCTTCAAGTGATCGTCATTGATCGATCCAAATCCACCGTCGATCGATTGATCCAAACGATCCAAACAGAGATATATTTGTTTATTTAAATTTAAATACAGAAATAAAAAATAAAAAAGAAATTAAAAACAAAAAGAAGAACAAAAGACGATCTGGTGGAGAGAGGCAGCAGCAGCAACAGTAGAGTCGGCGCTTGAACTCACCGGCACCATACGTGACTGAGTTCCTCACCACCATCCACCACCACCCCGATCGGTGCTAGAACTCACCGGCATGGACAATTGCAGCAAGAGGATGACGATCGGCGTCCGGGAGAAGATCGAACAGCTAGGGTCTGTTTTTTATTTTTTTTGTTTGAATGATGAAGTAGATGATGGATCTGGGTTGTGTGAGGGATTTCTAGATTTAATTAGTTTTTGGTTTGATGATGAAGATGAAGAGATGAGAGAGAGAGAGAGAGAGAAGGTGTGATCAGTTGTATTTTAATATATTATTAATTGTAAATAGCAAATGACTTTTATAACCTTCAGTCCAAATAAGCAGCATTGTCAGATTACGAAATTGCCCTCCAACATTAACGGTTAACCCTGAATTTGGACAGTTTCCGTTACAGAAGGGGGTGTTTGTTAAATAAGTATGTTCTGGGGGGGTCACCTTTCTAAAGTTGAGAAACCTTGTCCTCACCTTTCTAATATAGTAAACAGTAGGGTGGAAAATGATTAAATCCCTTTGGAAAAATATATGAAAAATATTACATCACATGCCCAGATTCCCATTTACTAAACAAGTGAAAATTGTGATTGCTTCAATGGTTTTTCATAATTTTATAAGAGTTAATGCTGATATAGATCAAGAGTTTAAGCCATATGATGACGATGATGATAAACTACCAAGTGATGATGAAGAAGAAAATGCTACTCAAGATGTTTACGAGGAGCGACGTCCTAATCATGAAATGGACAAAGAACGTGATAGTATTGCGACTCTTCTAATGCTTTGATGATAACTTATTTAATTTTTTTTTTCCATTTAACTTTTTACCTTTGTATGAGATATTGATCATTTTCCTTTTGTTTAATCTTTGACAATGCTTCAACTTTGTTGAAAATTTAATATTTTCTGGTTTTTTTTTTTTTTAATCTTTTAAGTTTATATGGTGAAAGTTTTGAATTTTATTATTATTGTGCAGTAGAAAATGTAGTTAACATGTTAAAAATCTTTTACGTTCAATTTTTTTTAGAGTGAATAAATAATATGTCATTTTTAGTAATTTAATATCACAGTAGACTTTTTGAGAGTTTACAACCAAACGGTCTACTGCTATAAAAGTATGTTTGTAATTACCAACCAAACAACTATATATATATATATATTTCAAAAGCTCTATTTCAATTAGATCTACTACAAGTAGACCTTTTACGAGTAGAGGATTTTCAAAAGCCCAACCAATTAATAACTTTTCTACAGGACTCCCTGCTACTTCTCTAAATTTTGGGGACCAATTAGTGAAGTGTCTATTCTGTTTTGAACAACGCTCCAGTATATTTCATCACGAGAATCACAAACCAAGATTTTCACCACTAACACCAAAGTTTGGGAATTGTGAGTGTTTTTTTTCTAAAATTTCCATCATTTTCCTTCGAAAAAATTCACGTTCGTTGGGATTTTTAATGGAATCCAAATCTACCATTACAATTTTATTCTCTTCACGTTCACATCGAATCGCTTCACATTCATGTGAAATCTCTAATTTTTTTGCCTCATTTTGATTAGTGGTGTATTTAATTGATTGAGAAAGTTTGATACAGCAACAAATAAAATATGTAGGTTGGATTAAAATATTAGATTAAAAAAAAGTTGATTGAAAAAGTTAGAAAAGAAATAAATAGGTTGGGAAAATTAGTTGCCTCATTTTGATGAGTGGTGTATTTAATTAGCGAAGTGTTGATTCTGTTTTGAACAATAAGCAGAATCAATTCATGTGCAGTATATCTCATCTCTCTTCCCAAAGATAACCACAAAGCCAAGATTTTTCATTTTTTTTAAATGTAATTATTGCCCGAAATTAGCTAACTTAATTGGTAAGATTTTATAGGTCATGATCGAATACCACCAGTGGTGGCAAAATAGGCCGGCCCGTTTTACTTTATGGTCCGGTCCGGGCCGGGCTCGGCCTGTTAGGGAAACAAGCCGGCCGGGCCAACCTGTTGGTGGGGAGGGGGGGCCCGGCCTAGGCCTAGGCCAATGCTAGGTCAGGCCGGGCCTATTACGGGCCGAGCCCAACGGCCTTCGATTTTTTTTTTTTAAACTTTTTTTTATATGTTGACGGTGATTTTTCGTGGTCACCCAGTCAACGATTCGATTTCGGTTTATCCTACTTTATGAATGGGAATGATTAAAAATATCAAAACCAAGAAGAATAATAAACGTAGTTACGTCGTAAAACTCCGATGACCGGAGAAACATCCACGGGTTGTTGCCTTAGCAACGAAGTAAAATCCACTATGAAAAACTATTACAAAGTATTACGCTATGATCTCTCTTGTTAATTCTCACATACCCCTTATTTTGTGTGTTACCGGGGTATTTATACATAATGCTACTAGGGTTTGTGGGTGCCGCTAGGGTTTGGTATCGTGGTGCCCAAGTTTTGGGCCATTGTCCAGTCCTAAATGGATTCCGTTTCCTTCTTGAGTGTAGCATATTTCCCGATTTGGCTGAGTCCGAGTTTGGGCCGGATTCTTTCTCCTATATTTGCGGGAAACCTGTTTATTTCCTTGTTAAACTCTGGGCAGCCGCACCGTTGTTTATTGTGGGGATGCTGGTTGCTGATTCTGCCCACGTGTTCGGGACGTGAATGCTGGTGACTATCTTTTTTATCGAATCCCGAGCATGCCCGAGCAGGCTTTGCTGCCTAAGCCGATTCTCTTCGTTTGTGATCGGGTTGCTTTAGTTTTAGCCGAGTAAGTTACCTTGGGGGATTTTTGTCCCTTCAAGTTGACTTCTCTTGACTCCTGCTTACGTGGCTTCTTATGGTGATGACGTGTCCTTTATGACGATTTTTACCTATAACATTATACAATATTATTTTTTTTATACATTGTAAAAACTAATAATTTTGTGTAATTATTAATGTAATAATTTCAATATGAAATATAACATTTTTCATTCAATACAACACTTAATTAATTTTCGATGAATAATATTTTTGTAATTTTGTGTTAAATTTGTGGTGAAAAGTATAAATTACAAATCATGATTGTCTCGTTAAAAACCTTACCAAGAAAAACTCAATGGGATAAAAACTTGGTAAGGGAAAAAGAGTGCAATCGGAAAAAAAAAAAATCAAGTATTTACAATTACATCAGCTCGCCGGCTAGTTGCTACCGGAACTCTCTTCGATGGTCATGCTGGAGAAGTCGTCCATGAGTTCTTCGTTTTCCAGTTGATGTTGTTGTTTGAATCTTGCATTTTGCCAATCCTTAAGGCATGTCAAAGCTTCCACTGCAACAAGGGCCAATGAACATCTTCTTTTTTCTAGTATTCGTCCGGCCGTGCTGAACACCGTCTCTGATGATACTGTTGAAACCGGGATAGCAAGGACATCACATGCTAATCTTGATAGAATGGGGAAGCTGTTTCTCTTGCAGCGCCACCATTTCAGAAGATCATTGGTTCTGAAGTCACCGTTCTCCGTGATGGAGTACTTTGTAGTCAGATATCTGTTCAGCTCTACCTGTTGTCGTTGACCTTGACTTTGACTCGGACTCAAACTTCCTGAAGCACGAGAAGTTGTGGCCATGTTAAAAAAAATTATCATGAGCTTCGATTGTTGTTGGGATTGTTGTTGAGTAGGCGCCGGTTCCGCTATTCCGTCGCTGTGCTTGTTCTCATAAATAGAAAAAACCTCGAACATTTGGGATTTCAGTGTACTAAGATGTTTAGCAACATCTGTTTCACTTAATCCCAGAGCCTAACCCAATTCTTTGGAAAGTACTTCTAAAGCATTAAATCTGAACCTAGGATCTACAACAATACCAAAGGCATACAAAAGAGGAATTTCCCCCCAATATTTTACAATTTTTTATTTTATTTTATTTTTTTATTTTATTATTATTATTATTATTATTATTTTGCATATTAGCAACAGCAGAAGCTACCATCACATGTTCACTATATTGTCTAAGTAAATCAGCCATGTCATAAAGTTTATGAAGTGTAAGAGGAGATGTGGGGTAATAAACCCCGGAAAGTTCTACAGTGGCATCATAAAAAACTTTTAAAAATTCAACAAAAACATTGGCCACATACTAATCACCATCCGTGAGTTTCTCATGTCTGGGGTCGTTGGCGGTGTTCAAGTTATAAAAACTAGTAATTTCCGTAGCATATGGTAAAGCAGATTTCAACATTAAATATGTTGAGTTCCACTTTATCGGCATATATGTTTAGAACTTACGGGGTATTAGGTCATTTGATTTACAAAATCTGGCAAACTCAACAATTCTTTAGTTAGATGCCATAATCCAACCCAAAGCCCCCATAATATTGTCGATTCGACTTTCCACCTCCTTTAAACCTGATTTTACAATCAAGTTTATAATGTGACATGCACAATGGGTGTGGAAAAATTTTCCCACAATATTAGGGATGTTAGAATTAATGAAATAATCTATAGCTCTGAAGTTAGCAGATGCATTATCCAAAGTCATTGACATGATGAGGTTATGAATGCCATAATCTTGTATAATGGACATAATAACCTAAAAAATATTTTGTGCAGTGTGTGAATAATCCATGACATGAAAACCAAGGAGCTTTTTTTGTAAAATCCATTGGGTATGTGTCTACATAGTGTCCAGTGACACATAAATAATCTTGTTTTGAACGTCCGCTCCAGATGTCGAACGTTAATGCAATTGAAAAAGAAATGTTTTGCCATTCAAAAATCAATTCAGTCCTATGTTTTTGAAAAGTACGAATCAAATCGCTCCTAGCTGTGTTTCTAGAAACAGGGACATATTGGGGGCTAAAAGCATTATTAATAAAATATTGAAAATGGGGGTTATCTTGAAAACCTATGGGTTGGTCAGTTGCAGCGCAGTACAGCACCGCCTGCTCTCTGACCCGGTCGGGGTCATACTGTCATGTACTCACAGAATCATCTGGGTTCTGCTGCAATTGGGTTTGTCGAGTTGTATCGACTTGCCCATGGGAAGCCATGCATTTGAGTTTATGTCTCTTGAGTAGGGATGGCCAATGGGGAAATGGGGATGGATATAGGCCCCCCCATCCCCATCCCCATTTGCCAAACCCTACCCCCCCATTTCCCCATTTTTCCCCAAAAAATTTCCCCCAAATGGGGATGGGGGAGCGGGGATTTAGGGCCTCGGGGGAAAATGGCCATCCCTACTCTTGAGATGACTAGTTCCCTTACTTGAACCAATGAGTACAGATTGACAATACTTACATTGGGCATGCTCAACTTCAGTACCATCTGTATTCTTTACCATTATAAGGTTAAAGCAATCCCACACCTTAGATTTCTTCTTCTTCCTCTTCTTACTCGAATTCAGTGTCGAGGAAGAAGGTCCCGCACCCGTAGTACTAGGGGGATCTAGATTGGTATGGAAGTCACCGAATAATCGATCGATCTCCTCGTCTGGCAAATAGTCGCTGGGGTTCAGGTTCAAGTTTTCAGGATTCATTTTTCTAAGATTATAATTAAATAAATGATTAAATGTCACAGATACAATTATTCATTTATACAAATAACAAATTAAACATACAAAATTACAAATATACAATTATACATTTACACAATTAAACATAGTAATTTTTTTTTAATTATTATTTTGTTGTTAAACTCTAAAAAATAAAAAATAAAAAATAAATAAATAAATAAAAACATAATCATTCCAATATATTATTAATTTCAACAATTTTTTTAAAAAAATTTGGAATTAATTTTTCTAAAAAAAACATATTCATCAAAATTTGCCTTGACAAATACTGAGTATTCTGTCCACTAAATTATCAAAGTGACTGGTCGATACCAAGTTTATAATCATAATCAATTAATCATCAAAATTAAGATTGTAAACGAATGTCCAGAGATTTATCCTTCTCGATGACGAGACACAGGTTTTAACAGTAAAACCTGTGTCTTATCATCGAGATGGATAAATCTCTTGACGTTCAATGATAGGACTCGTTACTTTGAGAGTTTTGTGGACAGATACAAATGATTAAATGTACATTTTTACAAATAACAAATTAAACATACAAAATTACAAATATACAATTATACATCTACACAATTAAGTTTATAATTTTTTTTAATTATTATTTTGTTGTTAAACTCTAAAAAATCGGTATTAATTTTTCTAAAAAAAAACATATTAAGTTTGTGCACATTGCGACATTGTGTTGCACATCGTGTTCTACTGCAAAGCATAAGAGAGTAAAATCTTTAATATCTTTGCATTGATAAATATTGAGTACTTTGTCCACTAAATTCTTAAAGTGACTTGTTGATACCAAGTTTATAATCTTAATCATCAAAATTAAGATTGTAATGAACGTCCAGAGATTTTTTTTCCATCTCAATGACAAAACATAGGTTTTAATAGCATCTTAGATGCTGTTAAAACCAGTGTTTTGTCATCTAGATAGAAGAATCTCTGGACGTTCATAGGTAGGACTCGTTACTTGGTAGGACTCGTAACTTTGAGAATTTTATGAACAGAGTACTCAGTATGCAACTATATGTGCGCAAACTTAATATTTGAATTTTGATATTATGATGCCAATAATTTATATTATTAATTTCAAAAATTTTGCAACAAAAATCGTAATTATTTTTTTCTTCTTATTTCTTCAACTTTACATTTACATAATCATTCTAATATATTATCAATTTCAATAAAAATTTAAAAAATTCGGAATTAATTTTTCAAAATTATTATTTTCTTCTTATTTCTTAAACTCTACCCAAAAAAAAAAAAAAAAAAAAAAAAAAAAAAAAAAACATAATCATTATTAATTAATTTTTTTTTAAAATAAGAATTAATTTTTCTAAATTATTATTTTCTTCTTAAACTCTAGTTACTCTACAAAAAAAAAAAATTAAAAAATTAAAAAATTAAAAAAAAAATAATCATTCTAATATATTATTAATTTAAAAAAAATTAAAAAATTTGGAATTAATTTTTCAAAATTATTATTTTCTTCTTATTTCTTAAAATCTACAAAAAAAAAAAAAAAAAAAAAAAAACATAATCTTTCTAATATATTATTAATTTCAAAAAAATTAGGAATTAATTTTTCAAAATTATTATTTTCTTCTTATTTCTTCAACTCTGCAAATCATTCTAATATATTATTAATTTCTAAAATTTTTTAAAAAAATTAGGAATTAATTTTTCAAAATTATTATTTTCTTCTTATATTATCAACTCTACCAAAAAAACATAATCATATATTATTAATTTAAAAAAATTTAAAAAAATTCAGAATTAATTTTTCTAAATTACTATTTTCTTCTTAAACTGTACAAAAAAAAATAATAATCTTTCTAATATAATAATAATTTCGAAAATTTTGAAAAAAAATTAGGAATTAATTTTTTTTTATTATTATTTTGTTGTTAAACTCACAAAAAAAAAATAATCTTTCTAATATAATAATAATTTCAAAAATTTTGAAAATAATTAGGAATTAATTTTTTTATTATTATTATTTTGTTGTTAAACTCACAAAAAAAAAAAAAAACATAATCTTTCTAATATAATAATAATTTCGAAAATTTTGAAAAAAATTAGGAACTAATTTTTCGAAAATTCTAAATTTTGTTGTTAAACACTTAAACTCACAAAAAAAAAAAAACAAACAAACAAACAAACAAAAACATAAAATTAACATATTACTAACAACAATATTAACTACACACATACTATTATACTAATCACTAAATACTAAATAATAATAATTACTATATAAAAAGTTATTAATAACAATTAACAAAAGTAGAGAAGTAGAGATACTAACCTTAAATTGGAGGCTTGAGAGTTGAGACTTGAGAGTGTTGAATTAATTAATCAATTGGATACCTAACAACATAACAAATAATAACATTAGTTATAAACATATTAATAATAATTAAATAAGAAATGAAAGTTAATAAAAATAAAATAAAAAAAAACAAGACAATACCTTAGAGTAAAAGCCTTAGAATATGTAGAGAGTAGAGACTAAAGAGTGGGAGGTATGTAAATATATAATATATAATGTATAGTGTATAGTATATTAGTATAATAGTATATAGTATATAAATAATATATTAAATAAATTACAAAATAGTTGAAAGAGTGAGTGAGAGATGTTGGAGATTATAGAGAATAGAGAGAAGAATAAGGGAGTAGGGATTAGGGAAGTAGAGAAAATGTAGAGAATGAGGTGAGGGTGATGGGGGTATTTATAGGAAAATGTTAGGTAAGGGTATAATTGGAAAAAATTGTAAAAGATTTAAAAAAATGTAATTTTTAAAAGTTTTGGATATTTTTTTCCTCCCACAACGGTCACTTGTTTGAAAAAAAATAAAATTTGATTTTTGAATTCTGGTGGGCCTACCAGGCCGCCCGTGGGCCGGCTTGTTTGGGCCTACCAGATTCAAATTTTGCAATTTGTTTTGGGTTGACGGGCCTGGCCCGCAACGGTGCCAACTGGGCCCAGCTTAGACTGCCAGATTAACGGGCTTAGGCCTAGCTTGTTAATCTGGTGGGTCGGGCCGACCCAGGCCCGGGAACGAAATGGGCCTGGATGGGCGGCCCACCAAAGCCCGGCCCATTTTGCCAGCACTAAATACCACTAACACCAGAGTTTGGGTTTAGTTTATATTTGAATTGTATTGTTGTGAAAGAAAGTTTAACAAGAAAACAGATCAATATGTGTCAAACAAGCCAAGGAAACAACTAGAAAGTGTTATCATAATTTTAAATGTTATAGTTATTGAAGAGTCAATGAGTGAAGTCTTTCTATTACTTTGTAAACAGGGAAGGGGAGTTTCCATGCACTTCACATATGTTATACCACATCTGTTAGTTTTGTCACTCTGTTTGTACAAGTCTTTGCTACCAAGTTTTCAAGTCAACTGGTGTGTTTTAAAGGATAAACAATTGAACTTATTGAGAAGAAACTATAACAAAAATCTCGCAATAAAAGAAACAATACAATGACTTGTTAATAGTAGAAGAGTAGATCTTTTGTTGTCGTACACTCGTACTTGGAATGGCTCGTGCTTCTTCTCTTCTGCTCCTCGTTATCTCTCATCTTTCACTACTTTCCTGGGCTGAAGATGTAACTGGGTTCAATCCAAAGTGCCCATCTTTACCTTGTGGAATTCTGGGAAATATTAGCTTCCCCTTCACCAATAGAAGGCATCCTGAGTGTGGGTTGATAACGGTAGATAACTGCAGTAAACCGTATCCTCAGAAGATTCAGTTAGGGAAAGATGGGCCATCGTTTTATATTACAGACATCAAGCAGGACAATACAGTTAAACTTCATGACCTAGAAAAGTCAGAGCTTCTTAAGAACCAAACTTGTAGATCCTTCAAAAATTTCACTCTCTCGCGCTCTCCCTTTTACTCTTTTGAAATCCCTTCCAACTGAACCATGCTAAAATGCCTTCCCACTAATGACAGCCTTGCAAATCCCTTTAGAGTCTGCAATGACTCCAGTCACTCAATTTTCTTCTACAATCAAATAACTTATAATTCAAGTCCTTCCGCTCAATGTTCAGTTATTCAACCCCTAGTGAATAAGACTAAAAAAAGTGTCATCCTTCATAATATATATACTGCTTGGTTCTTTCTTCAAGTGAACGTGATGAAAGAATGTTACAGTTGTTATGGGAAAGGAGGGCACTGTCGAAGTGATAACAACGGAAAGTTTTATTGTTCAGGCGCAAAAACAGGTATCAAAATAACAGTAAGGTACTAGGATTTGCACATGGTAGATACTTACATTACCTGCATTGTGTTTCATTGTTATCTATTTCATTAATTGTTTTCTTCATTTAGATAAGCTGCATATACTAGGATAGCATCCCATTAAAATGTCCTTGTGCAATGATTGCTCAAGTAGATTTTTATTGGTCTCTTGCCTGGGTTTGGAGAATGCTAGCAAGATCTTTATCATTTTCTGATGGTTCAAACACAAGTTCTCTTGATAGGATTTTCCTCCTTCTCTTCTTCAGTCTATTGTGAAACTAGAAGTGTGAGTGATGTGAGGAATGATGATATGGAGAGAGAAAAATAGGGCCGAAAGACATATCAGCTGGTGCAATCCATTATATATCCATTATGGATATATTGATTCACCATTTATAATGTAATGTTAGGAATCCTGACATTAATCAAACTTAGATCCCAACATGTGACCTGCCAATTTTATTCTATTGACATGTAAATGTAACCCTTGCCAGTCTGCTTTGAAACCCGATAGCTTTCTAATGTATGTTCAATAATGTTCTTTCCACTTTGGACAGTTTTTGATAGGGAAAATGCTGAGTCTGAAACTATTGTGTAGTAACTTTCTTCCTTTTAGTTCATCCTTAGCAGAATTATTGGGCAAAATAGAAAAAACTAAAAACAATCTTTGGTCAATCACATGTGCACTTAAAATATCATTAAAAAACACAAATAATATAGTTGGCATCCCTTTTGGAAAGACACTCCTTTATAATTGATGGGTGGCTTAATCGATAACCTCCTAGTGCCGGAATCCATGTCTGATATGCTTAGAAGTTAGAATATGTGCTCACCATTGAAGTCTATGGTGAGGTATCAGGTGCTCTTTTCCATGAGAAACAGAGAGAAAAGTAGAGAACCTATTTCCAGAAAAGAACAAAGTTTTTGAGATGGTGGATCAATCAGAACCTCAATAATTAGCTTTCCTGTTCACCCAATAATTTTCTCAACACCCCATATAAATAATTACCCGCAAAAGACTTTTCAAAGATACTTTATCCATAGATTGGTGCCTTTGTTACAATGACAAGTTCTGGTGTTTCATCCATTTATTGAGTTTGAGAAATGATGATGCTTGATGACATCAGCTCAACATCACTTTCTTTGGATCCCCACCATGTTTAGATTTTTTTTTTCATAGTCAATTGCTTTTTTTGCTTTCACACCATTTAATTACTTTTGTAGACCCCCCCCCCCCCCCCCCCCCCCCCCCCCCCCCCCCCCCCCCCCCCTTCTGGGGGACCATTTGGTGAAGTGTCTGTTCTGTTTTAAACGATATGCACAATCAATATATGACCAGTATTTTTCATCTATATTCCACACGAGAATCACAGAGCCAAGATTTTTCCATATCTTTTTTTTGGTTTTTGTCTGACGTGTAATCATTCATCGATGGTACCAGCTAACTTAATTGGTAAGATTTTACAGATCAGGATCGAATACGACTAGCACCAAAGTTTGTGTTTAGTTTATGTATGAATTGTATTGTTTTTGTTGAAAAAACATATTTAGGCTACAAAATAAAATCCATAAAATCTTCCATAAAAACCATTTTGATCAATTACAATATAGTTTGATAAACAAAGTAAAAACATTACATAAAAACATAAATAGAGAGTGACATGATCATAAATATCAAAGAGGGAAGAAGAAACATAAGTGACAATTTTATGAAGCATAAAAACACATCCCACGCCCTCTTCAAGTGTTGATGGCTACTCTTTTTCTAATAATGCCCCAAATGGGGTTTATATAGACATAAAAACAACATGAAAGCATGTACACCCATTATTTGGCCATACTTCCCCATACTTTACCCATACTTGCCATATTTGGCCATACTTCATGACATCATTTTTTACATCAATTTACATCACAATATTACAAAATGGGCCATATGCAAAACATTGGGCCATCCATTAATAAGTCCATGAGCCATCAATATGATCCAACTTTATCCATAACCATTGTCTTTTAGAGAACAAATTTCATATTTCTAACAGTTTTGCAAGAAAGTTTAACAAGAAAACAAATTTATATGTCAGACAAGCCAAGGAACAACTTGAATTTTAAATGTTATAGTTATTGAAGAGTCAATGAGTCAAGTCTATCTATTTCTTTGTAAACAAGAAAGGGGAGTTGTGATTAGTCATTACCGACCAATCAAGTAACTTTCCATGCACTTCACATATGTGATTTTCATGTATACCTCATCTTGTAGTTCTGTCGATCTGTTTTGTACAAGTCTTTGCTATCAGTTTCCAAGTCAACTGGTGTGTTTTAAAGGATAAACAACTGATGAAAACTCAAAATAAAAGAAGTGATACAAAGACTTCTAAGTTTTAGCTGTGGATCCTCGGGCATAGCAGTTGTTATTTTTGTTGCCAAATAGGTAATTCTGGAATGGCTCTTGCTTCTTATCTTCTGTTATTCCTTCTCTCTATCCAGTCACTTCTCTCCTTACCTGAAGAAGATTTCAATCCAAGATGCCCACCTATTCCTTGTGGAAATCTTGGATTTCTCAGCTTCCCTTTCTATAATGGAACAAATCCTGAGTGTGGGTTGTTCATAGTGGATAAATGTAATGAACCAGGTAATCAGAAGATTCTGTTGGGGGAAATTGGATTATATCGTGTTAAATTCATCACTCGGGATAATACGCTTTGGCTTCAAGACCAAGTGTCTGAAACAGACCATAACTATAAATCCTTACGAACTTTGACCTACCCTCGTTCTTCTTTTATCTCTTTTGATATCCCATTCAATTCAACCCTGTTTAAATGCCCCCATTCTCATGACATTATTTCCAAAAATTACAGTTTTCTCTGCAATGATTCCACTCACTCCATCTACTTCGATAAATCCATTTTCTCTATCTACTTTAACGATTCCAAACATTCCATTATCCATGTCAATCAGTTTGTTGAGCTAAGTGAAACTTTTCCAAATACTCTCTAGCTTATTGTCATGGTTTGGTTATGTTAGTTTAATTTAATTTGAATTAGTTGTACTATTTAGATTACCTTCTAGATTGTCTTTAAATATGTTAGATTTACTTTTTGATTGAAATGACGTTTTTGGCGACTGTGCCAGATCTTGTGTCAGTAGTTCAGATTTGATAGAGTGCCAGCTTATTGTAGCACATTGTCCGTTGGATGGCAATGATGACGTGCGATCTAATGGTTGCACTTTCCCCTGTACTTTTGTATATATACCTTCTGTCAGTGTTATCTGATAGAGAGATTGTAATGGACGAATGGATATTTGTATAGAAGTAATTTTCAGCAAAAATTGAGTAAAGACTCTCTGTTTATCTCCTCTCAACTGAGAGTATGGTTTTTTATGTTTATTGATGTTTATTGATGGTATGGATGGTTTTTATTGATGGTCTGTATGGATGTTTAATGGTCTAGATTTCCAACAGTGGTATCAGAGCCTGGTTCTTGAGGGGCTGTGAGATTTCATTTTCAGTTTGTTGAGTGCTTGTGAGGTTCAAACACTAGAGAGTCAGTGTTAAACACCCATGAGTGCAGATATGGCTACTGGAAGCAATGCAAGCCTTCATATTCCTCAATTTTCTGGGGAAAACTACCAGATCTGGGTAGCAAAAATGAGATCGTATTTGAAGTCTTTTGGCTTATGGGAGTATGTAGCAGAGGACAAGCAAGTTCCTGCATTGAGAGCTAATCCAACAATAGCTCAAATTAAACAACATGAGGAGGAGAAGATGAAGAGAGACAAGGCTGTCACTTGTCTACACTCAGCATTGACAGACTCTGTTTCACTAGCATCATGCACCTGGAAATAGCAAAATAAATATGGGATGAGCTGAAGGAAAGGTATGAAGGCAGTGAAAGAGTAAGAAATGTGAAAATGTTAACTCTCAATAGAGAGTTTGAAATGTTGAAGATGAAGGAAAGTGAATCTGTCAAAGATTACTCTTCTAAGCTGTTAGGGTTGGTGAACCAGATGAGGCTATATGGTGAGACAGTGGAGGATTATAAGGTTGTGGAGAAGATGTTGATCAGCTTGCCAAAAAAATTTGAAGCTAAAGTTGCAGCTATTGAGGATTCCTGTGACTTGAAAAAGATGACTATTTCTGAGATGGTTAGTAAGCTGCAAGCTCAAGAGTAGAAGATGTCTATGAGAAGCAATGATGCAACTGAAGGTGCTTTTCAAGCAAGACACAAAGGAAAGCAGCCTGTTAAAAGGGACCAACAAAAGCAAAACTTTGACAGGAAAAATGGCGATCAAAAGGGAAAAGGCAAGATAGATGGGGGCTCATCAGAATCTGCAGGAAATAGCAAATTTCCTCCTTATTCAACCTGCAAGAGAACAAATCACTTGTCAAAGGATTGTTGGTACAAAGGCAAGCAATAAATCCAGTGCAATTATTGCAAGAAATGGGGTCACAGAGAGAACTTCTGTAGATCAAAGCAAAACCAATCTCAACAACAACCTGCTCAGCAAGCTAACTTCACTGATGAACAACCCGAAGCTGGAGATCACCTGTTCATGGTTTCTCAAGGACGTTGTTCAGCTTCAAAGGATGTATGGTATGTGGATAGTGGTTGCACAAGCCACATGGTAAAAGATTCAAGCCTCTTCACTTCACTGGACAACACTGACAGAACCAATGTAAAGCTTGGAAACGGAGAAATGGTTCAAGCTACAGGTAAAGGTACTGTCTCTGTTCACACTAGCAATGGTCTAAAATTAATTCATGATGTATTGTTGGTTCCTGAATTGGATCAGAATTTGCTTAGTGTTGCACAACTATTGAAGAAAGGTTATTCATGCTCATTTAAGGATAAATACTGCACTATAGTTGATTCATGTGGTGTAGAAGTTGTTAAAGTAGGAATGCATAATAATAGCTTTCCATTGAACTTAGAACAAGTGAATCACTCAGCATTTGTGTTTAAGCATGATGATTCTGCATTATGGCATAAAAGATATGGTCACTTCAATATGGATGCATTGAAGTATTTGCAAGAGCATGATATGGTCAGGGATATGCAAGTAATAAGTCGCACTTCTGATGACTTGTGTGATGCTTGTCAATTGGGAAAAATGCACAGGAAGTCTTTTTCATCAGAAAATGTTACGAGGGCAAAGAACAAGTTGGAGCTTGTTCATACTGATTTATGTGGCCCTATGAGTGTTCCCTCTTATAACCAAAACAAGTATTTTATCTTGTTCATTGATGACTTGACAAGAATGACATGGGTGTATTTTCTGTCAAGTAAAGCTCAAACTTTCAGTGTTTTCAAGAAGTTTAGAGCTATGGTGGAGTCTGAGAGTGGCTACAAGATTAAGAAGCTACGGTCAGATAATGGCAAGGAGTATACCTCCAATGAATTCAATGTGTTTTGTGAAGATATGGGGATAACACACCAGTTGATAGTCAGCTATACTCCTCAGCAGAATGGTGTCTCTGAGAGGAAGAACAGAACAGTTATGGAAATGGCTAGATGTTTGATGGCTGAGAAGAAGTTGCCGAATAATTTCTGGGCTGAAGCAGTGTACACAGCTATTTATCTCTTGAATATGCTCCCAACTAGAGCTGTTCAAGGGAAAACACCAATTGAAGCTTGGTCAAGAGTGAAGCCCGCTGCCAAACATTTAAAAACATTTGGATCAATCTGTTATACTTATATTGCAGATGCAAAGAGGTCCAAGTTAGATGACAAAGCTGAAATGGGGATCTTTTTGGGTTATGCATCAAACTCAAAAGGTTACAGAGTGTTCAATTTGCAGACAAAAAGGGTTATCATCAGCAGGGATATTCAAGTTGATGAAGATGCATATTGGGATTGGGAGAATGAACAGATTCAAAGGAGTGTAAAGTCATCACAGTTGACAACCATTCCTACTGCAACTGATAGCCAAGATCAAGTTGCAAATGATATTGAAGATGAAGAAGTTGAATCTGGCTCTCTAGTGCTAAAGACTAAGTCTTTGGCCGAAATTTATGAGAAATGCAACTTTGCTGTGAATGAACCCTCTAGCTTTGAAGAAGCATCATTGAAGACCGAATGGAATGATGCAATGAAGGAGGAGATGGCAATGATCAATAAAAATGGCACCTGGGAACTCACTTCAAGACCTGATGACAGGAAAATAATTGGGGTGAAATGGGTTTACAGGACAAAATTAAATCCTGATGGTTCCATTCACAAACACAAAGCTAGACTTGTTGTGAAGGGGTATTCTCAAATGGCAGGAGTTGACTATGGTGATACCTTTGCACCAGTTGCAAGGCATGAAACAATTCGGTTGCTTGTTGTTTTAGCAGCTAATTGTGGTTGGAAAATTTTCCATCTGGATGTAAAGTCAGCCTTTTTTAATGGAATCCTGGAAGAGGAGATTTATGTTGAGAAACCTATTGGTTTCCTAGTTGTTGGCCATGAAGACAAGGTTTACAATCTTCATAAAGCCTTCTATGGATTGAAGCAGGATTCAAGAGCATGGTACAGCAGAATTGATGATCATTTTATGCAAAATGGCTTCAAGAGGAGTCCCAATGAGCCTACACTTTATGTGAAAGCTTGTGGAAATGGTAAGAAACTTATAGTTTCTTTGTATGTTGATGATCTTCTAATGACTGGTGTTGATATTTAAGAAATTGACAAGTTCAAGATGAGCATGCTGCAAGTTTTTGAGATGACAGATCTTGGCATAATGAACTATTTTTTGGGAATGGAAGTGCACCAGTCAAGTGATGGAATTTTCCTTTCACAAAGGAAATATGGAATGGATTTGCTATGGAAGTTCAAGATGGAGAGTTGCAATCCAGTAGCAACTCCACTGGCAGTAAATGAGAAGCTCTCAAAGGCTGATGGGGATGCAAGAGCTGATGTAACTCATTATAGAAGTTTGGTTGGCAGCCTTCTTTACTTGACTGCAACCATACCAGATTTAATGTTCTCAGCAAGTTTGCTTTCAAGGTTCATGCATTCGCCAAGTTTGACACATCTTGGTGTTGGCAAAAGAGTGTTGAGGTACCTTAAAGGCACCATTGATTATGGAATATGGTATGGTAGTGGAAATGGAAAGCTGGATGGGTATGTTGACAGTGATTGGGTAGGTTCTGTGGATGACTCCAAGAGCACAACCAATTATGTTTTTTCACTTGGAAGTGGTGTGTTTTCTTGGAATTCAAAGAAGCAAGAAGTGGTGGCTCAATCCTCAGCTGAGGCTGAGTACATTGCTGAAGCAGCTGCCACAAATCAAGCAATTTGGATTGGAAAGGTCTTGACAGACCTAAATTATGTGCAAGAAGAACCTACTGTGATATGGTGTGACAATATATCGGCAATTTCAATGGCCAAGAATCCTATCCAGCATGGGAGAACAAAGCATATCAATGTCAAGTTCCATGCCATCAGAGAAGTTGAGAAAAATGGTGAAATCCAACTGGTGCATTACAAGTCAGAAGAACAGCAAGTAGATATACTTACTAAGGCACTTGCAGGCAGCTAGTTTAATGTCTTAAGGAGCAAGTTTGGAGTCTTTAAGAAAAGTTTCAAGGAGGAGTGTTGAGCTAAGTGAAACTTTTCCAAATACTCTCTAGCTTATTGTCATGGTTTGGTTATGTTAGTTTAATTTAATTTGAATTAGTAGTACTATTTAGATTACCTTCTAGATTGTCTTTAAATATGTTAGATTTACTTTTTGATTGAAATGACGTTTTTGGCGGCTGTGCCAGATCTTGTGTCAATAGTTCAGATTTGGTAGAGTGCCAGCTTATTGTAGCACATTGTCCGTTGGATGGCAATGATGGCGTGCGATCTAATGGTTGCACTTTCTACTGTACTTTTGTATATATACCTTCTGTCAGTGTTATCTGATAGAGAGATTGTAATGGACGAATGGATATTTGTATAGAAGTAATTTTCAGCAAAAATTGAGTAAAAACTCTCTGTTTATCTCCTCTCAACTGAGAGTATGGTTTTTTATGTTTATTGATGTTTGTTGATGGTATGGATGGTTTTTATCGATGGTCTGTATGGATGTTTAATGGTCTAGATTTCCAACACAGTTACATATTAATCGATCAAGTCCTCCAGCTCAATGTTCAGTTATTCAGCAGTAAGTGACTAAAACTGAGAAAAATGTTGTCTTTAATAATATTTATACCAGTGGTTTTGGGTTCCCTCTTCAAGTAAATGTTACGAGGGAATGTTATGAGTGTCATTGGAGAGGAGGACGATGTCTAGATGATAGCAACGGAAACTTTAATTGTTCAAAACCAGAACCAGGTATCAGAACTCATGCATGGATGCATACATGTTCTACTTTCTGCGTTTCATTGATTTACATATATATTGGCTATCTGTTCCAAGTTATTAGCTGTTTCATACATTTATAGAAGCTGCGTGCATTTTAATACCCTGCCATAAAATATTTTCTTGACTCTGTACATAAATTGCTCTATTGGATTTTTAATGGTCCCTTGGTTTGTTGTAGCAAGATCTATATCAGTTTCCATGAGATGTCCAATTTTGTCTGCTTCTTGTACAATTATGTCAACATGAAGCCAATTTTGTCTGCTTTACTGATGCATGAGATATTATTGAAGATTTTATTGAAGACCTTTTATTTTAAATATAGTCTTGTAATTAGTATTGATTATTATGTTTCTTTTTATTGAATATTTAATTAGGTAGTTAAATATTTTATGATTTGATTTTATTAAATCAAATCTTATTTCCTTATTAGATAGGTTTATAATGTTTTAGGATTCTTTTGATTTTTAGGAGATTTGATATCTTTTCCATTTAGGATTTCTTGTTAGTCAAGTTTTGCAATTCTATTTAAGTAGATTGTATTAGGGTTTGAAAGACAGTTTTTGATGATTAATAAAATTTGAGAGAGAGTATCTCCTTTTATCCAAGTTCGGTATCCTGAGTGGATCAACAATCTTGAAGCCTATTATTCTGGTATCCCTGCGCGGATCAACAGATTAATAGTAGGGTTCACTTCCGGTATTCGTGCGCGAATCAACGGATCTGAATCGGTTACCCTTTCTTTTATCGATTGTTGTTTTGCGTTGAATTTTCCGCTGCATCAGTTGACGGGTTCGCGAGTTCGATATAGTACGTATGATATAGAATTCTATGCCGTGGTCCAAGCGGTAAAACATTGGCGCCATTATTTATTTCACCGAGAATTCATTCTGTACACTGATCATGACTCGTTGCGACATCTTCATAGCCAGGACAAGATTTCTGCTCGGCATGCTTCTTGGTCCGCCTACCTTCAACAGTTTACCTTTGTTCTGAAGCATAAGGCAGGCGTTACGAATCGAGTGGCGGATGCCCTGAGTCGAAGGGTGAATTTGCTGACGACAATGACTGTCCGGGTACCAGGTTTCGACTCTTTTCGTGAAATGTTTGATTCTGACCCATATTTCTCTGGAGTAATAGCAGCTGCCCGAACAGGGGAGAATTCTGAGTTTTTGTTGGTGGATGGTTTTCTATTTCGGGGAAATCAACTTTGTATTCCCGATTGTAGTTTGCGTCTACAAATTATTAAGGAATCGCATGGTGAAGGTCATGTGGGCAGAGATCGTACTCTTCAGTTAGTCAAGGGATCCTATTTTTGGCCAACCATCCGGAAGGAAGTAGAAAAATATGTTGCAAGATGTCGGATTTGTCAGTTATCTAAAGGGAAGGCAACCAATGCAGGTCTTTACATGCCACTACCCATTCCTACCCAACCATGGACGGATTTGAGTATGGATTTTGTCTTGGGACTGCCGAGAACTCAGCGAGGGGTTGACTCCATCTATGTGATTGTTGATCGGTTTTCCAAAATGGCTCACTTTGTTCCGTGCAAGAAGACTACTGATGCTGTAAAAGTTGCCCAATTGTTTTTCCGAGAGGTGTATCGTCTTCATGGATTACCTACTTCAATCGTTTCTGACCGGGACACTAGATTTCTTAGTCACTTTTGGCGAAGCCTTTGGAAGATGGTCAATACCAAATTGGACTTTAGTAGTGCATATCATCCTCAAACAGATGGGCAGACGGAAGTGGTGAATCGAGCTCTGGGTGATTTACTGAGATGTCTGGTAGGGGATAATGTCCGGTCATGGGACCTGAAACTTAGCCAAGCCGAATTTGCCCATAACCATGCTGTCAATAGGAGTACCGGCTTCAGTCCTTTTCAGGTCGTGTACTCAATGGTTCCTCGAAGCCCTATAGACCTGATTCCTCTACCTAGCAAGACTAGAGTTCATGGGAAAGCTGAAGATTTCGTTCAAGGGTTACAAGAGGTTCATAAGCAGGTGCAAGAAAATTTGTTGCAATCAGTAGGGAAATACAAGCTGGCCGCGGACAAGAAGAGGCGTCATTTGGAGTTTGATGTGGGCGATTTTGTGTGGGCAGTCCTCACAAAGGATAGGTTTGCTGTGGGGGAGTATAACAAACTTGCTGCTAAGAAGATAGGACCGCTGGAAATTGTGGAGAAAATTAATCCGAATGCTTATCGCCTGAAACTTCCCAGCCATATTCGAACTCATGATGTTTTTAATGTCAAACATTTGATTCCTTTTCATGGCGACTCCTCTGATGATGATACCGTGGTAAATTCGAGGACGAATTTTCTCCAACCTGGGGAGAATGATGCTGCAACAGTGGATCAACTGGCATTAGATTATTTGGAGGGGTGGGATTTGAAACAAACCAATAAGACCAAACCCGGGCGACGGAATCAGATTGACTTGGAATTTTGACAGCTGATGCGTTTCGGTGTTTCCGGAACTACTACGCAGCTTTGCTGCGCAAGCACGTCCGTTTTTAGGCAATTTCCATCGTTTAGGCCTTGATATTGCAGTTTTTGCCGTTTTAGGAAAGTTTCTTTTTCGCAATAAATTGAGTTTCCCGATTCCGAATCGACTTCCGTCAATTCTGGAGTGTTTAGGATTCTCAGTAGAATTAGTTTTTGCTTTAAATTCGTTTTTTGCTTTTTTTGGTAAATTTCCGTTTTTAAGTCGTTTTCTTGCTTTCCAAGGAATTCGATTAGGTTTAGGATTTGTTTGCTTTAAATTAAGATGTAGGCCGAATTGGCCATTCAGTTTTTGATTTATAAAATTTAGAGTTTTCTCTAATTATCCCAATTTCGGTATTCTTCTTGAATCAACGAATTGAAGCCTAACTTTCCAGTATTTGTGCGCAAATCAACGGAACTTTAGTAGGTTGTTTCTAATCGTTTTCGCAGGTTTTTCTCGACAGAGCTTCCGCTACATCAGTTATTATAGATTTAACTATATAAACCCAAAAACCTTTTGTGTGATTTGCTTGAAATGTATGCTCAATATTGAATCCCCATCCGTTCCATGAGAAACAAAGTTTATAACATTATGGATCAATCAGGACCTCAATCATTATCTTTCCTGTGCATACAATAATTTTTTATACACCCCATTTCCTACTTCACCCGCAAAAGGCTTTCCATAGAAACTTTTTCCATAAATCAACTCAACATCACTTTTTTTTGTGGCCCCGCCATGTTTAGATTTTTTTTTTTTTCGTAGTCGAATCCCTTTTTCGATTTCACACCATTTAATGATTTTCTAGAGGACACCCCCCACCCCAACTCCAAAGTTTAGTTTCAGTTCTGTTTTGAGTAACACGCTCAATCATTTCATGTCTACTATGTTTTCACCTCACAAGAATCACAGAGTCAATATTTTCCATTTACTTTTGGTTTTTGTTTGAACGTAATCATTGTTGGACACTAGTTAACTTAATTGGTGAGATTTCATAGATCACCACTAACTCCAGAATTTGAGTTTAGTTTATATTTGAACTATATTGTTGTTAAAGAAAGTTTATTAAGAAAACAAATCTAGACGTGTGAACAAGCCAAAGTAAACAGCTGGAAAATGTCATGATAATTTTCATGTTATAGCTATTCAAGAGTCAATGAGTCAAGTCTTTCCAGTACTTGTAGACCGGAAAGGAGAGTTGTGATTCTTTTCATTAGTCATTGCGCATTAATAAAATAACTTTTCATACTCTTCACATTTGTGATTTCCATGTATACCCCATCTTCTATTTCTGTCACTCTGTTTCTACAAGTCTTTGGAACCATGTTTTCCAGTTAATAGTAGAATAGTTAGTTGATCCTATGTTGTTGTACTTGGAATGGCTCGTGCTTCATCTCTTCTACTCCTTGTTATCTATCATCTTTCACTACTTTCCTTGGCTGAAGAAGTAACGGGATTCAATCCAAGGTGCCCGCCTCTTTTTTGTGGAAATCTTGGATTTCTCAGCTTCCCCTTCTCCGATGGAACGAATCCTGAGTGTGGATTGTTAAAGGTAGAGAATTGCAATGAATCATTTTGTCAGAAGATTCAGTTGGGGAAGGATGGGCCATGGTTTTATATTAGAGAAATCAATCAGGACAACAGTCTTATACTTCGTGACCAAGTGTATCCAGATCATTTTAAGAACCATATTTGTAGATCGTTCCAAAATTTCACTCTCTCCAGATCTCCACTTTACTCTTTTGAATTCCCAATTCAGCTGGCCATGCTTAATTGTTCTAATTACAGTATCACCACGGGTTTCGAGTTATTATGTAATGAGTCCAATCACTCCATTATCCTCTACAATCACACAACTCATCAAAGTCCACCAGCTGGATGTTCAGTTATTCGGTCCCAATTGACTAAGACTCAAAAAAGTGTCTTCCTTCATAATATATATAATGGTGGCTTCTTTCTTCAAGTGAATGTGACAAAAGAATGTCTCGATTGTTACTCGAAAAGAGGGCAATGTCTGAGTGATAGCAATGGAAAGTTTAAGTGTTCAGGCTCAAAAACAGGTATCAAAGTTATAGTAGGGTAGTAGGATTTGCACATGGTGGATCATACATGACCTGCTGTTTGTGACTGTGTTTAGCAATGGGGTTTCGATATTTATCAACTGATGTTTGTTGTGTGGCGTGAGTGAATCACCTCCTAGACTTGCAGATTTGCCTGAAATATGTGCTCAACATTGAAGTTCAAGGTGATATAAATAAGTCCTCTCTTCCAAGACAAACAGAGAGTATTTCCACAAAAAAAAAAACCGAGTTCCTAACAAGGTTGATCAATCAAGGACCTCAATCATTAGTTTTCCTGTGCATGCAATAATTTTCTCGATCTACACCTCATCTCCTACTTTATCAGCAAAGACTTTTCAAAGAAACTTTATCGATGGATTGGTCAAATCCCTTTTTCGCTTTCACACCATTTAATTACTTTTCTAGAGGACTCCCCCACTACTTCTCCAAAGTTTGGGGGACCATTTAGTGAAATTTCTGTAATTGGTTTGAACAACAAGCACAATCAATCCATGTCCAGTATTTTTCATCTCTCTTCCTCACGAGAATCACATAGCCAAGAAATTTCCATTTATTATTGGTTTTTGTTTGAACGTAATCATTGCTCAACACTAGCTATCTTAATTGGTAAGATTTCATAGGTCAGGATCGAATACCAGTAACATCAAAGTTTGAGTTTAGTTTATATTTGAATTGTATTGTTGTGAAAGAAAGTTTAACAAGAAAACAAATCTATAAATGTGTCGAATAAGCCAAAGGAAAGTGCATCTTAATTTTAAATGTTTTAGGTGTTGAAGAGTCAATGAGTCGTCTTTCTATTTCTTTGTAAACAGGGGAGAGGAGTTGTGATTAGTCATTATTGACCAATTTTCATGTTTCTACAAGTCTTTGCTACCGAGTTTTCAAGTCAACTTGCGTGTTTTAAAGGAAAAAAACTGAACTTATTGAGAAGAAACTATAACAGAAATCACTCAATAAAAGAATCAACGCAATGACTTGTTAATAGTAGAATAGTTGATCCTTTGTTGTTGTACTTGGAATGGCTGATGCTTCTTCTCTTCTGCTCCTCGTTATCTCTCATCTTTCACTACTTTCCTGGGCTGAAGATGTAACTGGGTTCAATCCAAAGTGTCAATCTTTACCTTGCGGAATTCTGGGAAATATCAGCTTCCCTTTCTCCAATCGAACATATCCTGAGTGTGGGTTGTTAATGGTAGATGACTGCAATAAATTACCATTTCATCAGAAGATTCAGTTTGGGAAGGGTGAGCCATCGTTTTATATTATAGGTATGAAGCAGGACAATACTCTTGTAATTCATGACCAACTGAATCCAGAGCCTTGGAATTTCAGAAACGGTAGCTGCTCAACCTTACAAAATTTTACTCTCCCCAGATCTCCCCTTTACTCTTTTGAATTGTTTGTTAACATAACCAAATTTAGATGCCCCCGTACTATTACTAATCACAGTATCCCTGCAAATTTTGAGTTTTCATGTAATGAGCCCAATTACTCCATTATCCACTACAATCACACAAAACATCAACTATTTCCAAGTCCACCGGCAGGATGTTCCATTATTGATCCACTAGTGACTAAGACTCCAAAACATGTCATCTTTCATAATATATATGCTGGTTCGTTCTTTCTTCAAGTGAATGTGAATGTGACGAAAGAATGTGATGATTGTTATCGAAGAGGAGGGCGATGTCTGAGTGATAGCAATGGAAAGTTTAATTGTACAGGCGCAAAACCAGGTATCAAAATAAAAGGTAGTAGGATTTGCACATGGTGGATCATACATGACCTGCTGTTTGTGTTTCAATGTTTTCGAAGTTGGCTTTCTGTTCCAATTCATTAATTGTTTTATTCATTTATATAAGCTGCATATACTTGAACGCCACGCCATAATTCTTTTCTTTCTACAGAATGTGATGATTGTCATCGGAGAGGAGGGCGATGTCTGAGTGATAGCAATGGAAAGTTTAAGTGTTCAGGCTCAAAAACAGGTATCAAAGTTACAGTAGGTAGTAGGATTTGCACATGGTGGATCATACATGACCTGCTGTTTGTGTTTCAATGTTTTCAAAGTTGGCTTTCTGTTCCAATTCATTCATATAAGCTGCATATACTCGAATGCCACGCCATAATTCTTTTCTTTCTACAATGATTGCTTCAATTGGTCTCTGTATCAGTTTCTGATGGACAATTTTGTTCTTCTTTTGTACAAATTTTTTTTTTCTAAATGGATACCAGTTTTGGTCTCATCGCTATATATTTATTGTCTAAACTAATGCCATATTGTTCGTAATTTTTGTTGCAGGAAATGGAAATAACACTGCATTTGGGCTAAAACTAGGTAATCTCTCCCATTACAACACCTTAAAATCATTATCCACTATAATTACACAAAACATCCAAAAGGCAGTAATTTTCCAAGTTCACCGGCTGGATGTTTCATTATTGATCCACTAGTAACTAAGACTCCAAAACATGTCATCTTTCATAATATATATGCTGGTTCGTTCTTTCTTCAAGTGAATGTGAATGTGATGAAAGAATGTGATGATTGTTATCGAAGAGGAGGGCGATTGATGTAGGACAGTTGGCTTTAGAGTTTGAAGAAGAGATGGACAGGAAATTGTCCAAAAGAGGTGCTCCAAGAAACGGGCATAACTTTTGACTCGGTTGTCAGATTTCCTATTATAATATGTTTTCGGAAAGGGTTTTCAGAGATCTATAGCATGGCAACCTGGGTTCCCCGGTTGACGTCATTTGCATCCTCATCGGGGCAGTTTAAGTTAGGCTGTCGGGCAACCGAAGATTTTGTGTTTTTTCTTATTTTTCCGTTTTTAGTTGTTTTTGTTTAGTGAGGATATTTTAGTCTTTTTGCTTATTTTAGGGTTTCAAGAGGCTATTTAAGGCTCTTTGTTATCAGTTTCAGAATCATTCAATAATATTATCAATTTTTGGTTTACATACATTCGTTCTTTACTGGTGGATTCCAGTTTTGTTACTTTAGGGGTTACGCTGGTAAACCCTAGAACTTCCGTTCTGCGTCAGCGATGTCTGAGTGATAGCAATGGAAAGTTTAATTGTACAGGCGCAAAACCAGGTATCAAAATAACAGAAAGGTAGTAGGATTTGAACATGGTGGATCATACATGACCTGCTGTTTGTGTTTCAATGTTTTCGAAGTTAGCTTTCTGTTCCAATTCATTAATTGTTTTATTCATTTATATAAGCTGCATATACTTGAATGCCACGCCATATTTCTTTTCTTTCTACAGAATGTGATGATTGTCATCGGAGAGGAGGGAAATGTCTGAGTGATAGCAATGGAAAGTTTAAGTGTTCAGGCTCAAAAACAGGTATCAAAGTTACAGTAGGGTAGTAGGATTTGCACATGGTGGATCATACATGACCTGCTGATTGTGTTTCAATGTATTCGAAGTTGGCTTTCTGTTCCAATTCATTCATATAAGCTGCATATACTCGAATGCCACACCATAATTCTTTTCTTTCTACAATGATTGCTTCAATTGGTCTCTGTATCAGTTTCTGATGCACAATTTTGTTCTTCTTTTGTACAATTTTTTTTTTTTTTCTAAATGGATACCAGTTTTGGTCTGATCGCTATATATTTTACTATCTAAACTAACGCCATATTGTTTGTAATTTTTGTTGCAGGAAATGGAAATAACACTGCATTTGGGCTAAAACTAGGTAATCTCTCCCATTACAACACCTTAAAATCATTTCAATTCCCTGTTACACATTTTCTGCAACTTTGAAGAAATATTTAATTGATTAGAACTTTTGGTGTTCCTACTCTTTGGTCTGCTGGTCAAAATTTTTATAGCTCTTCTTTCATCTCATCAGGATTCGGAATTGGAGGACCAGTCCTCCTGATTGTGGCTCTGTCCATCTACATTACACGGTGTCGCAGAAAAGGAATATATGCTTCACCAAACTCAAGATATACTTCTTCCGATCCTTCTTCAAAATCAGACCTGGAAGCAGCCAGTGCCTACTTTGGGGTCCCCATCTTCCCCTATAGTGAACTTGCAGAAGCCACTAACAATTTTAATCATGAGAAAGAACTTGGAGATGGAGGTTTTGGAACAGTATACTATGGTAAGAAGATCAACTTTTGTTTGTCACAATTAAATGATCATCTATTGTAAATTCTGATATAACTGTTAAAAATAATGAGAAAAAGAATACAAAAAGTTTTAACAGTTTCCTAAATGGCCCATTTGATCATTACCAATCAGGAAAACTCAGAGATGGACGAGAAGTTGCGGTCAAGCGCCTATACGAGCACAATTATAGAAGGGTTGAGCAGTTTATGAATGAAATTGAAATACTCACACGTTTGCGCCACAAAAACCTTGTTTCCCTTTATGGCTGCACTTCACGTCACAGTCAGGGTCTTCTCCTTGTGTATGAATTCATCCCCAATGTGATGTAGCGGAAGCTCTGTCGAGAAAAACCTGCAAGAAACAATTAGAAACAACCTACTAATATTCCGTTGATCCGCGCACGGATACCAGAATACTAGGCTACTGATAACATTCAACTTCGCGCACGAAGGATTGTTAACAAGCTTCAAATACTACAATATTCGCAAAGAATGTTGTACATGGATATTGAAAAACAATCTCTGTATTTTTTATTAATCGAAAACTGTTTTTCAAACCCTAATACAATCTACTTAAATAGAATTTCAAAACTTGACTAACAAGAAAATCCTAAACAAACGGGAAAGAATCCTAAATGGAAAAGATATCAAATCTCCTAAAATCAAAAGAATTCTAAAACATTAAAAACCTATCTAAAAAGGAAATAATTAATAACCTAATTACATATAAACTAAAAGGAAATAAAATAAACGTACGGAATCATGACGGTAATTAAAAACCATAAAACAAGAAATTGCTGTCTTGGTGCGCCAGAAACTAAACGGCCAGATTCGGATATGCTGCGGCCTGTTATAGAAGACGGAGTCTTCATAACATTTGTAGGGCTCGTCTTGGGCTTTCCGGAAATATATTATAATAGACAATCCGACTTCATATGCCCTCTGTAGAGGTCCACGAAGTTCAGTCCGGATCATCTCGTCCAGCTCACGGCATCCAGCTCTCATCCAGCTCAAGTCTTCGCGCAATAATCTAGATGGCCGAAATTGGATATTCTGCAGCCCGTTATAGAAGACGGAGTCTTCATAACATTTGTAGGGCTCGTCTTGGGCTTTCCGGAAACATATTATAATGTTGATTTTGAGTTCGTTTGCCCTTTCAAAAGACCCCCGAAATTTGCCCTTCTGATAGGGGCTGATCCAAGTCATTGAGCTGACCATTCCGAGCGGGCTGACCAAACCGTCCAGGCTGACCATTCTGATCTTTTCAACCATTCCGAGTGCTTGCCGTATCATCTTTGCTTGCTGCACCACAATGGCACTATAGCTGATCATCTTCATGGTGATCGGACGAATCCTTGTTTACTCACATGGTCTATTCGTATGAACATTGCCATAGAAACTGCTAGCGCATTGGCTTATCTCCACGCTTCTGATATCATACATCGTGATGTAAAAACTAATAACATTCTCCTTGACAACAACTTCTGTGTGAAAGTTGCAGATTTCGGGCTCTCCCGGTTGTTCCCCACTAATGTTACTCATGTTTCGACTGCCCCACAAGGAACTCCAGGCTATGTTAATCCTGAATATCACCAATGCTACCAGCTAACCGATAAGAGTGATGTATATAGCTTTGGAGTTGTCCTTATCGAGCTCATATCGTCAATGCGTGCTGTTGATATATCTAGACACAGAAATGAGATTAATTTGGCTAACTTAGCTATAAATAGGATTCAGAAACATGCAGTCGATGAGTTGGTTGATCCATGTCTTGGATTTCACTCAGATGATGTAGTGAAAAGGAGCAGAGCTGGCTTTTCTATGTCTGCAACAAATTAAAGAAATGAGACCTTCAATGGATGTTGTTTTGGAGGAATTGCAGAGAATTAAAAGCGGAGAATGCAAGTCGGAGAACCTAACAAGAGAAGATGATGATGACAAAAAAGAGTTGAAGAGTACGCAGCAGCCACCACCATCACCACCACACTGTGAAGAAAGTGCCTTGTTGAAGAATATCATGCTGCCACCTTCACCCTTTTCTGTCACTGAAAATTGGATTAGTAATGACACTACACCTACTGTAAGTAACTAAGGTTTTCTCTTACATGCATTGCTCAAATTGATTTCGATGGTGGATGATGATGATGTGAAACATATGTTTTGACACTCATCTACTTGTAACTTTTGTGTTATTTATCAAAATATATCATACATGTAAAGCAGATTATGTATAGGTCAAGGCAAGAGGGAATGTACATAGTACACGGAGCTTTTTTCTTTGATACTATTTTTTTCCCTTTTCTTGTGTCATTGTTATTCTTATAGAAGAGTTCATATTTTGTACAGATTTGTGTAACAATTTACCCAGGGAAAATAGAATTGTATGTATAGGTTGTGGATCCAAGGATGCCTGTTCAAATTCGTGTTAGTTTGGCTGAATCCAATTCAAGATGCTCAGCTCTTCCTTGTGGAAATCTTGGCCATATCAGTTTCCCATTCTCCAATGAAAATCATCCTGAGTGTGGATTGTTCATTGTAGAGAAATGTAATCAACCATCTCATCAAAAGATTCATCTGGTTTTATATTTCAACAACAATCTCTCAAGATAATCCTCTTTTACTTGCTGAGAATCCTGACCAACAACTCTATTATTCAGACCCTTTTCGAAACCATATATACCTGTGGATTCTTCAAGAATTTTACCATTTCCAGATCTCCTTTGTTTTCTTTTGCATTCCCACTCAACATAACCTTGTTTAAATGCCCCAGTCTCGCCACAGCTACTCATGCCTGTAGTATCCCCCCAACGAATCCCCGTTTTCTTTGCAATAGCTCCGAATCTGATTATGCTGTTTTCTACGACAACTCTACTGATCATCTAACTGGATGCTCAATTATTGAGCCCCAAGTCAACTACACTCAAAACAGTGTTGCTTTTCTTAATGTTTATACAAGTTTGTTCCATCTTGAAGTAAATATAATAAGAGAATGTTATGAATGTCACTGGAAACGCGGACAATGTTAAAGTGATAGCAGGGGAAAATTTTATTGCTCAAATGCAGATACTGGTGTCAGAAAAGGTATTTGAATATGACTTGCTTTTTGTGTTTCCATTGTTTAACATATTGGCTAAGTTTTTTTTTTTTTTACAATCTTGTCAATTTTGATCTGATTACTATAGTTTTAACTGTCTAGACTAACACTATGTTACTTTTAACTTCTGTTGCAGGAAATCAAAAACTGCTATTCATGCTAGGACTAGGTAATACATCTCTTAAATTACTTTACCTTGAAATTATTGTGGGTTTCTCTGCCTCGTCGACTGATTCTTTGCAAACTTCACTGACAATATATGGAAGCAATTTGTGGTTATAAACTCATTAGGTATTGGAATAGCAGTACCAACACTCCTAGTTGTGGTTCTATCCATCTAAATTATACGCCATCTCAAGAATGGAAATATGCTTCTCCAAACTTCTACTCAAGATACTCTTCTTCCGATCCCTCATCAAATTCAGACCTGGTAGCAGCCAGTGCCTACTTTGTGGTCCCTATCTTTTCCTATTCTGAACTTGCAGAAGCCACAAACAATTTTAATCATGAGAAAGAACTTGGAGAAGGAGGATTTGGAACAGTATACCACGGTAAGAAGATAAACTTTTCTGTCTCAATGGAATGATCATCTATAATACATTTAGATATAACAGCTAAAGAAACATGATTATTCAGGAAAACTTAGAGATGGACGGGAAGTTGCGGTCAAGCGCTGATAAGCCCGAAGTTGTTGATTATGCCCACAAGCTTGCTTGCTTAAAAATAGGTCAAGCAGTTATTATTTAATTTTAGTTATTATTTAATTTTGAGTAATTTTTGGCTGCCTTGTTGCCACTAGTTGTTAGTGTCCTATTTCTTAGAGACGTGATCTTAGAATTAGGAGCAGTTGTAGCAGCTGTCAATTTCCTTTTGTATTTAAACTCTTTTATAGTCATTAATGAAGGAAGCTGATTCCAATTAAAATTCTTGTGGTCTATTCTCACCCTAAGTAGAATACTATCGTCACTAAACAATTCTTTATAGCTTTGACTGGGACCTATCATTCCTATACGACCACAATTATAGAAGGGTTGAGCTGTTTATCAATGAAATTCAAATTCTCATACGTTTGCAACACAAAAACCTTGTCTTGCTTTATGTCTACACTTCACGTCACAGTCAGGGTCCCCTCCTTGTGTATTAATTCATTCCCAATGGCACTGTTGCTGATCATTTTCATGGTGATCGAGTGAACCCTTGTTTACTCACATGGCCTATTCGTATGAACATTGCCATAGAAACTGCTAGTGCATTGGCTAACCTTCATGCCTCTCTGATATCATACATCGTAATGTGAAAACTAGCAACATTCTCCTTGACAACAACTTCTGTGTGAAAGTTGCAGATTTTGGGCTTTCCCGATTGTTCCCCAATAATGTTACTCATGTCTCCACCACTCCACAAGGAACTCCAGGCTATGTCAACCCAGAATATCAGAAATGTTATCAGCTAACAGAAAAGAGTGATGTATATAGCTTCAGAGTCGTCCTTATTAAGCTCATATCATCAAAGCCTGCTGTTGATATATCTAGACACAGAGATGAAATTAATTTGGCTAGCTTGGCAATAAACAGAATTCAGAAACGTGCAGTTGATGAGTTGATTGATCCATGTCTTGGATTTTGTTGAAAATATGAAAAAAAAAAAAAAAACATTGTTTTACATATCTTACTTGACTGGTTTCAAACGTATGAAACTAAGCAAGTTGAAGTCTTCTATTTTCATACATCTGAAACCAATGGACAAAAATGAACATTTTTCATATTGAAAATTACAGAGAACATTGCTCTGTTACCAGAAAAACATTACATGAAAACATATTTTGTTAAACATTTATAAAAGCATTACATGGAAACATAAATAGAGAGACATGATCATAAATTAAAAGAAAAGAAACATAAGAGAAACATAATTTTGAAAACATTTTTATATTGACATCTCCAGCCATTTTCGGTGATGACTAAACACACACATTCTTCATACAATGCCCGAAGGGGGGTATATATAGAAAATACAGAACAATGTGTGACCATAAGATTGCACATCATTGCCATCCAACGGTTGATGTGCTACAATGAACTGGCACTCTGCCAGACGTGATTTATAGACATAAGGACTGGCACAGCCGCCAACAATAACTGAAAAATCTAAAAGTAAATCTTAACACATACCAAAGCAATCTAAAGAAACTAAATAGTACAATAAGTTTAAATTAAACTAAACTAACATAACCATAGTTACATCATAACTTAACCATAATTAAACCATAAATAACATAACCAAAGTTACAAAATGGGCCATAATTAAATCATTGGGACATCCATACATCAATCCATGAGCCATCAATTTGATCCAAAACCATTTTTTTTAAGAACAAATTTCAGATTTCCAACACTCCTCCTTGAAATTTTTCTTAAAAACTTCCATATTTGATACCATTGGAGGAAAAATCGGAATCATAAAGCATTCATAAATAGATTTCCATTTTGACATGCATCACATAAGCTATTTGTGCGACTTGTTGCTTGCATGCCCTGACCATTGGTGAGCCATATGTGCGACTTGTTGCTTGCATGTCGCTGACTATAGGAGACAATTCATAAATGTGCGACTTGTTTCTTGCACATTGCTGATATAAAATTTTGTTTTTCTCTAGCAACTCCTCCTCAATTTTTAATTTGAGCTTTCTTTGAGCTCTCCATGCAGGAACTTGCTGGCAAATATGTTTCTTCCAAAAATTATATCAGCACAAAACAATTTTTAAAAAAAAAAACATCAATAACATGGCTGCTGTCTTCTTTGGACAAACAGACCATGAACATAAACATCCATTCATAAATTATGTTCATAAATCACGGGTGATGCCTCTGGGTCATGCTCTCCATGGATAGTTGCCTCATTGGGTCAGTCTTACCAAGGGTTATGCCTCTGGGTCATGCTCACCATGAAACATGAACATCCATGAAAAACAATAAAATGAAATTTAGGTCCCAAATGAAAGGGGCTCTGATACCATGTTGAAAATATGAAAAAAATAAATAAAAACATTGTTTTACATATCTTACTTGACTGGTTTCAAACGTATGAAACTAGGCAAGTTGAAGTCTTCTATTTTCATACATCTGAAACTACAGAAGGATGTGCGACCATTTGCTTGCACATTACATTACACATCCAACTGTCAATGTGCGACTATTTGGTTGCACTTCACTGGTTTCAGCCATACGAAACTAGGCAACTAGGCAAGTTGCTCAAGTCTTGATGCAGCGGAAGATTCAACGCATGGCAACAATAGATAAAAGAACTGGGATAAACGATTCAGATCCGTTGATTCGCGCACGAATACCGGAAACGAACCCTACTATTATGCTGTTGATCCGCGCACGGATACCAGGATAACAGGCTACTGATAACATTCAACTTCGCGCACGAAGGATTGTTAACAGGCTTCAAATACTTCAATCTTCGCAAAGAATGTTGTACATGGATATTGAGAAACAATCTCTGTATTTTTTATTAATCAAAAGCTGCCTTTCAAACCCTAATACAATCTACTTAAATAGAATTGCAAAACTTGACTAACAAGAAAATCCTAAACAAACGGGAAAGAATCCTAAATGGAAAAGATATCAAATCTCCTAAAATCAAAAGAATCCTAAAACATTAAAACCTATCTAAAAAGGAAATTGAATTTGATTTAATAAAATCAAATCATAAAATAATTAATATCAAATCATGAAGATAATTGGAAATAATAATTAAAGCAACAATTGTCTTGCCGCGCACGAAAGTTAACAGCCAAATTCGGACATGCTGGAGCGTTATAGAAGATGGAGTCTTCATAACATTTGTAGGGATCGTCTTGGGCTTTCTGGAAACATATTATAATAGACGATCCGATTTCATATGCCCTCTGTAGAGGTCCACGAAGTTCAGCCCGGATCATCTCGTCCAGCTCAATGTGTCCAGCTCTCATCCAGCTCAAGTCTTCGCGCAATAATCTAAATGGCCGAATTTGGGCCTGTTGTGATCTATTATGGAGGACGGAGTCTTCATAACATATGTAGGGCTCGTTTTGGGCTTTCCGGAAACATATTATAATAGACGATCCAACCACATATGCCCTCTGTAGAGGTCCACGAAGTTCAGCCCGGATTTGGTTGGTCCACGCGACCCAAATACGAATTCGCCACCCGCTCCACGTATTCCATTGGCTTAGCTGCTGCTGCATCAAGTCTTCTAGTTTCATACAGCTGAACCAGTAGACAAAATAAACATTTTTCTTCACAGAGATCATTGCTCTGTGTCCATAAAAACATTACATAAAATATATTTTGATAAACATTTATAAAAGCATTACATGGAAACATAAATAGAGAGACATGATCATAAATTAAAAGAAAAGAAACATAAGAGAAACATAATTTTAAAAACATTTTTATATTGACATCTCCAGCCATTTTCGGTGATGACTAAACACACACATTCTTCATACAATGCCCGAAGGGGGGTATATATAGAAAATACAGAACAATGTGCGACCATAAGATTGCACATCATTGCCATCCAACGGTTGATGTGCTACAATGAACTGGCACTCTGCCAGACGTGATTTACAGACATAAGGACTGGCACAACCGCCAACAATAACTGAAAAATCTAAAAGTAAATCTTAACACATACCAAAGCAATCTAAAGAAACTAAATAGTACAATAAGTTTAAATTAAACTAAACTAACATAACCATAGTTACATCATAACTTAACCATAATTAAACCATAAATAACATAACCAAAGTTACAAAATGGGCCATAATTAAATCATTGGGCCATCCATACATCAATCCATGAGCCATCAATTTGATCCAAAACCATTTTTTTTAAGAACAAATTTCAGATTTCCAACAGATTTCATTCAGACGAAGAAGTAAAAAGGATGGCAACTTCAGTAGCAGAACTGGCTTTTCTATGTCTGCAACAAAATAAGGAAATGAGACCTTCCATGGATTTTGTTTTGGAGGAATTGCAGAGAATTAAAAGCTGAGAATGCAAGCTGGAGAATCTAAAAGAAGAAGATGATGATGTCAAAGAAGAGTTGAAGAGTATGCAGTAGCAGCCACCACCATCACCACCATACTGTGAAGAAAGTGTCTTGTTGAAGAATATCAAGCTGCCACCTTCACCCATTTCTGTCACTGAAAATTGGGTTAGTAATAACACTACACCTAATGTAAGTAACTAAGGTCTCTTCTCTGATCACATACAAAAAGTAATTTCGATGGTGGATGATGTGAAATATGTTGTGATGCTGACACTCAAGAGGGATTGTATATAGAGAGTATATGGAGATGTTTTCATTATTCTTTTTCCCCTTTTGCTTGTCATTGTAATATTAGAGTTTATAATTTGGAGATGTTCCTGTATGATTTATTCAGGAAAAAGAAAAGGTAGACTGATATAAGCCTAGTGGATATCAAAGATGATTTACTAGTAAATCTCATGGAGCCTAGAAACTTGGGAGAACTTAGGAGCCATATATGCATATAGAATGCAAGCTGGAGAATCTAAAAGAAGAAGATGATGATGACAAAGAAGAGTTGAAGAGTATGCCACAATACTGTGAAGAAAGTGTCTAGTTGAAGAATATCAAGCTGCCACCTTCACCCATTTCTGTCACTGAAAATTGGGTTAGTAATAACACTACACCTAATGTAAGTAACTAAGGTCTCTTCTCTGATCACATACAAAAAGTAATTTCAATGGTGGATGATGTGAAATATGTTGTGATGCAGACACTCGATAGGGATTGTATATAGCAAGTACATGGAGATGTTTTCTGTATTCTTTTTCCCCTTTTGCTTGTCATTGTAATATTAGAGTTTATAATTTGGAGATGTTCCTGTATGATTTATTCAGGAAAAAGAAAAGGTAAGACTGATATAAGCCTAGTGGATATCAAAGATGATTTACTAGTAAATCTCATGGAGCCTAGAAACTTGGGAGAACTTAGGAGCCATATATGCATATAGTAATCCTGACAAAAGGTACATCATGTTAATGTGCATTCACTATCTCTCAAATTTGACATAATTATAAACTGACATGTCTAGTTTGAAAAATAGCTAAATTGAGACGGTTGAACAAGCCCCTGAAACAACCTTTTATTTTTTTATTGTTTTTGGAAACAACTTGAAACTATATCTGTCATCGTAATTTTCAATGTTCTAGTTGTTCAAGAGTCAAATCTTTCTAGTTATTCAAGAGTCAGTGAGTCAAGTCTTTCTGCTTTTATAAGTGTTTGCTGCCTAACTTACAGGTCAACTGTCGTGTTTTTTTTAAAAAAAAAAAAAAAAAAACAGAAATCACTCAATATAAGAAGTAATGCAGAGACATATTTAATGGTAGAATAGTTGATGCCTGGTGTGTATTGTGTATCAGTTATTTTATTTGGAATGGCTTCTGCTTCTTCTCTTCTGCTTCTCATTATCTCTCATCTTTCAATACTTTCCTTGGCCGAACAAAAGACACTATTCCATCCAAAATGCCCATCTTTTCCTTGCGGAATTCTCGGCCAAATCAAGTTCCCCTTCTCCAATCGAACGAATCCTGAGTGTGGGTTGTTCATAGTAGATAACTGCAACAAACAAAACGGTCAGAAGATTCAGTTGGGGAAGGATGGGCCACAGTTTTATATTACAGACATCAAGCTGGACTACACTCTTCAACTTCATGACTTAGAGTTTGAAAAGCCAAGGCAGCATGGTAGCTGTATATCCTTACAAAATGTAACTCTTCCCACCTCTGCTTATTTGTCTTTTAATGTTCCATCCAATGAAACCCTGCTCAAATGCCCCTCTACTCACACTAATGACATTAAAAACACAGAATCCCATCAACTCTGCAATGAATCCACTCACTCCCTTGTCTACAATAGTTCAGGTTTTCATCCCCCCAACTGTTCACTTATTCCGCTAGTTGTGAATAAGACTCCTAACAGTGTTGAATTTCTGAATTTAAATACCGGGTTGTTCTATCTTCGAGTGAATGTAACGAGGGAATGCCATCGGTGTCATTGGAGAGGAGGCCAATGTCAAAGTGATAGCAAGGGAAACTTTAATTGTTCAAAAGCAACGAGGAAGTGCTATTGGTGTCAGAGGAGAGGAGGCAAATGTCAAAGTGATGACAAGGGAAATTTTTATTGTTCAAATACAACGATAGGTATCAAAACTAAAGATACTAGGACTAGTATGTGAACACATATATGTCCTGTCTCTATGTTTCATTTACATACTGTTTGGTTATTGTTTTATACATATATACGTTACAAGTATGTGCAGCAAAATCTTTATCAGTTTTCAGATGGGTTGTCGTGTGTCTGCTTTCTTTATATAATCTTGTAAAGGATGACATATACTGGAACTCACCACTATATAATTTACTCTCTGAACTAACATCATATTGTTTGTAATTTCTGTTGCAGGAAATGAAAACATGAGATTGAAGCTTGGAATAGGTAATATATGTTTAGTCGGTTCATTTATCGTTTTGATCGTGTTTTTCTGCAATCTCTGTTGGCAATTCCAGACCATAAACATCCATAAAACATCAAACCATAATCAAAAGAGAAAACATAGAAGTTCTTAGATGTGTGTTAGCTGAAACATACGCAGCACACACTTTTACTTTCATTAAAAGATTATATAAAAATACATGAGTGAAAACCAGCTAAGCAAGGCTGTCAAAAAACAGAAAACCTCACCTAACACCACAAACATTGGTAACTGAAACAAGTTAGCTAAAACTAATACAACTTAAACCATTGGAAGCTAACTAAATACATTGCAAACTAACTAAACAAAAGCCATAACATAACTAATAAACCATAAACCGAAAATTAACAATACAGCAAGCATCAGTGCAGCAGTTTGCACCATAAGAAAACAGTATCCATTGAACACAATTAGTCCCAGAAAACAGCAACAGATTTGGAGTCTCTTAGAAAACTTTTAATCTTCAACACTCCTCCTTAAAATTTTTCTTGGAGACTCCAAGCTTTGCCCTTAAGACATTAAACTGACCATAGCCAAGTGCTTTAGTGAGTATATCAGCCACTTGTTCCTCAGTTTTGCAATGAACCAATTTCACTTCTCCATCTCTTTCAGCCTCTCGAATGGCATGGAACTTCACATTGATATGCTTGGTTCGTCCATGTTGGACAGGATTTTTTGCCATCGAAATAGCTGAAATATTATCACACCATAATACAGTAGGCTTAGCTTGAATAAAGTTTAAATCAGCAAGGACCTTTCGAATCCAAATTGCTTGGTTAGTTGCTGCTGCTGCAGCTACATATTCTGCCTATGTTGTTGACTGTGCCACAACTTCTTGCTTCTTGGAATTCCAGGAGAATGCTCCACTTCCAAGAGAAAAAATGTACCCAGTCGTGCTTTTAGAATCATCAAGAGACCCTGCCCAGTCACTGTCCACATATCCAATCAATTCTCCATCAGATTTTTCATACCAAATGCCTAAGTCTAAAGTCCCTTTCAAGTATCTCAAGATCCTCTTCCCAACTCCAAAGTGAGTAAGGCTGGGAGAGTGCATAAATCTTGAAAGAAGACCAGAAGGATACATTAAGTCAGGTCTAGTTGCTGTCAAATACAATAGACTGCCAACTAGACTTCTGTAATTTGATTCATCAGCCTTTGCATCACCATCTGACTTGGTGAGTTTTTCATTGATTGCAAGAGGTGTTGAAACAGGCTTGCAACTTTCCATCTTGAACTTCCTCAATACATCCATAGCATACTTCCTTTGTGACAGAAAAATGCCATCATTGAGTTGATGCACTTCCATTCCAAGGAAGTAATTCATCACACCTAAATCTGTCATCTCAAATTCCTTGAGCATACTTTCTTTAAACTTGATAATACCATCATCATTATTACCCGTAACCAGTAAGTCATCAACATACAAGGAGACAATGATCTTGCTGCCATTTCCATCAGTTTTAACATACAAGGTAGCTTCATTTTGACTCCTTTTGAAACCATTTTGCAGAAAATAAGTGTCAACTCTGCTATACCAGGCCCTTGGGGCCTGCTTCAAACCATATAAGGCTTTGTGAAGCCTATAAACATCACTTTCATGCCTAGAAATCACATACCCTGGTGGCTGCTCCACATAAATTTCTTCTTGTAGATTTCCATTGAGGAATGCTGACTTGACATCAAGATGATACAATCTCCATTCATGTTGAGCAGACAAGGCAGCAAGCAACCTGATTGTTTCATGTCTTGCCACAGGAGCAAAAGTGTCTCCAAAATCAACTCCTGCAACTTGTGAATACCCTTTTACCACTAGCCTAGCTTTGTACTTGTTTATAGAACCATTTGGATTCAATTTGGTTCTATAAACCCATTTAACACCAATAATCTTTCTGTTACTTGGTCTAGGAACCAGCTGCCATGTTTCATTTTTTGCAATCATTTTCAACTCCTCCTGCATTGCAATCCTCCATTCATCCATCTTTGAAGCTTCCTCATAGCTGGAAGGTTCATTCACCATAACATTACATCTCTCATAAATCTCTGCTAAGGATTTTGTCTTCAAAACAGGAGAATCAAACTCAGCTATCAAATCATCATCAACTTCTACATCATCATGTGAATTCTGGTCATTTTGTTGAGCTTGTATAGGCTTCATCTCAAGCTGAATCTCTTTGCTATCTCTCTGCACTTGCTTGTTTTCCCAATTCCAGTGAGCTCCTTCATCAAACTGCACATCTCTACTTACCAAAATTTTCTTGGTTTGAACATTATACACCCTATAACCTTTTGAACTCACTGCATAACCAATGAAAATTCCCAATTGAGCCTTTTCATCAAGTTTTGTTCTCTTCACATCAGCTACATGAGTGTAGCAAATTGAACCAAAAACCTTGATATGCTTCATTGAGGGTTTTAGACCAGTCCAAGCCTCCAATGGTGTCATACCTTGAACAGCTTTGGTGGCAAGCCTATTCAAGATGTACACTGATGTATGGACAGCTTCTGCCCAGAAGGACTTGGGCAATTTCTTCTCTGCAATCAAGCTTCTAGCCATCTCCATTACTGTTCTATTCTTTCTCTCTGAGACTCCATTTTGCTGTGGAGTATAAGGAACAGTGAGTTGATGATTGATTCCCATGTCTTCACAAAAGGCATTAAATCTGTTGGAGGTATATTCCCTACCATTGTCTGATCTGAGCACTTTAAGCTTGCATCCACTTTCCATTTCAACCATACTTTTAAACTTCTTAAATACATCAAAAGTCTGAGCTTTGTTGGCCAAGAAATACACCCACGTCATCCTTGTAAAGTCATCAATAAACAATAAAAAATACAGACTTTGATTCAAGGAGGGTATGCTCATTGGACCACATAAATCAGTGTGGACCAATTCTAGTTTATTTTTAGCTCTTGTTACATTTATTGCTGGAAATGGCCTTCTATGCATTTTTCCATACTGACATGCATCACAAACATCTTCAATTCTACTAATTTCAGGTAAGCCTTCCACCAAGTTATGTGTTTGTACATAAACCAGTGCATTTACATTGAAGTGGCATAACCTTTTGTGCCATATAATTGAATTATCATGCTTAGATAATAAGGCAGCATGCTTGACTTGTCTAAAATTGACTGGGAAGCTATTACCTAGCATTTTAATCCTAGCCACTTCTACATCATGACAATCAACAATAACACAACAATCATCTTTGAATGACAATGAGTATCCTCTCTTCAATAACTGAGCCACACTTAATAAGTTTTGATCTAAATCAGGTATGAGTAGCACATCATGAATAACTTTAGTACCTGAATTTGTGTGAATCAGAACATTTCCTCTTCCTGCAGCTTGTACCACATTACCATTGCCTAGCTTGACTCTTGTTCTGTCAGTTCTGTCAAGAGAGGAAAATAAGCTTTCATCCTTGGCCATATGACTTGTACACCCACTGTCTACATACCACACTTCATTTGAGGCAACATTGCAAACCTGAGTCACCATGAACAGATGATCATCTGGAGTCTGTTCATCAGTGAAATTTGCTTGTTGTGCAGGCTGTTTTGTTTGCTGATTTGGCTTGGCTCTGCAATAGCTCTCTTTGTGTCCCCATTTCTTACAATAATTGCATTGAATTTGTGGCTTCCCTTTGTACCAACAATCTTTTACAAGATGATTGGTTCTTTTACATGTAGAACAAGATGGAAACTTGTTCCTTGCACCAGCTTCTGCAGAGCTACTGTCAAGCTTTGCTTTTCCTTTTTTATCACCATTTCTTGGACCAGAACCTTGTTTTTTTTGGTCCTTCTTGAATGGTTGATTCCCTTTGTGTCTGGCTTGGAAAGCACCCTCCATTTCATCACCATTTTTTATAGCAAGCCTCTGCTCTTGGGCTTGCAATTTGCTAACCATCTCAGAAACTGTCAAAGCCTTGAGATCACAAGACTCTTCGATAGCAGATACTTTTGCTTCAAATTTATCTGGTAAACTCACCAGCATCTTTTCCACAACTTTGTGGTCTTCAATAGTGTCACCATAGAGCCTCATTTGATTCACCAACTCTGACAGCTTGATGATGTTTCTCCTTCTTTCATTCTTAAATAATCCTTGACAGTTTCTCCTTCACTGCCTTCGAACCTCTCTTTTCTTAACATGCAGTTCAAACATAATCTTGTGAAGACTGAATTGACAAAGCTTGAGAGCCTTGTCCCTCTTCATCTTAGACCTGGCAGCTTGACTGATCGAACGGCGGTTCACCCTTTCACTGCCTTCGAACCTCTCTAGAAAAAATTTAACTTAAAAAAAAAAATTTCATCCCATATCAACAGGTAATTTGTTTTTTGAAATTTGCAGTGTCAAGGGCTTGTGGACTTTTCGAGCATAATGCTAAACCTGTGAACCTTTTCCTCCCGATCTGTGCCCGTCTGAATTACTTTAAATCTTGTGTAAATGACAAAGTTTTTGTTTGAAATATTATACTGAATACAGACATGTAACAGCCTTGTCCCTCTTCATCTTTTCTTCTTCATGTTGTTTCATTTGAGCTATTGTTGGGTTAGCTCTTAGAGGAGGAACTTGCTTGTCTTCATTAACATAATCCCATAAACCAAATGCTTTCATATAGGACTTCATTTTGACAGTCCATATTTGATAATTTTCCCCAGAAAACTGAGGCACATGAAGGGCAGCATTGCTTGATGCAGCCATGCTTTCACTCATATGTGTTTGTCTCTCACTCTCAAGTGTTTAGACCTCACTAAACTCTCAAAGAAATAGAAAACAAACCTCACAGACCCTTAAAGAAGAAAGCTCTGATACCACTGTTGGCAATTCCAGACCATAAACATCCATAAAACATCAAACCATAATCAAAAGAGAAAACATAGAAGTTCTTAGATGTGTGTTAGCTGAAACATACGCAGCACACACTTTTACTTTCATTAAAAGATTATATAAAAATACATGAGTGAAAACCAGCTAAGCAAGGCTGTCAAAAAACAGAAAACCTCACCTAACACCACAAACATTGGTAACTGAAACAAGTTAGCTAAAACTAATACAACTTAAACCATTGGAAGCTAACTAAATACATTGCAAACTAACTAAACAAAAGCCATAACATAACTAATAAACCATAAACCGAAAATTAACAATACAGCAAGCATCAGTGCAGCAGTTTGCACCATAAGAAAACAGTATCCATTGAACACAATTAGTCCCAGAAAACAGCAACAGATTTGGAGTCTCTTAGAAAACTTTTAATCTTCAACAATCTCCAATGGAATATATTTGATAAGTAATTTTTTTTTTAGTTTTCCTCCAAAGAGGCTGCTGTGAAAAAGTAAACAACTCTTTCTTTTGGTCATTAGGTATTGGAATTGGAGGATTGGTAGCGCTGATTGTTGTTCTGTCCAACTTTACTAAAAGGCATAAGAAAAGAAAATATGCTTCTTCAAACTTCCATTCAAGTTCCGTTCTCTCATCAAAATCAGACCTGGAAGCTGGCAATGTCTACTTAGGGGTCCCCATCTTCTCTTACAGTGAACTTGCAGAAGCCACTAATAATTTTAGTCTTGAGAAAGAGCTTGGAGAGGGAGGATTTGGAACAGTATACTATGGTAAGAAGTTACAATTGGTATGTTTCGATTGATAGATCACCTATACTACACTTCACAGTTAGCTAAATGGCCTATTTGATCCTTTTTATCCAGGAAAACTTAGAGATGGACGGGAAGTTGCGGTCAAACGTCTATACGAGCACAATTACAGAAGGGTTGAGCAGTTTATAAATGAAATTAAAATCCTCACCGGTTTGCGCCACAAAAACCTTGTCTCACTTTATGGTTGTACTTCACGTCACAGCCAGGGTCTCCTTCTAGTGTACGAATTCATACCCAATGGCACGGTGGCTGATCATCTCCATGGTGATTGAGCGAACCCTTGTTTACTCACATGGCCTATTCGTATGAACATTGCCATAGAAATTGCTAGTGCATTGGTTTACCTTCATGCCTCTGATATAATACATCGCGATGTGAAAACTAAAAACATTCTCCTTGACAATAACTTCTGTGTAAAAGTTGCAGATTTTGGACTTTCCCGATTGTTCCCCACTGATGTTACTCATGTCTTCACCGCTCCACAAAGAACTCCAGGCTATGTTGACCCTGAATATCACCAATGCTACCAACTAACTGATAAGAGTGACGTATATAGCTTTGGAGTTGTCCTTATTGAGCTCATATCATCAATGTCTGCTGTTGATATATCTAGACACAAAGATGAGATTAATTTGGCTAACTTAGCGATAAACAGGATTCAAAAGTGTGCAGTGGATGAGTTGATTGACCCATGTCTCGGATTTCATTCTGATAACGAAGTAAAAATGATGGCAACTTCAGTAGCAGAACTGGCTTTTCTATGTCTGCAACAAAATAAAGAAATGAGACCTTCCATGCATGTTGTTTTGAAGGACTTGCAGAGAATTAAAAACAGAGAATGCAAGCCGGAGAATCTAAAAGAAGAGGATGATGATGACAAAGAAGAGTTGAAGAGTATGCAGCAGCAGCCACCACCATCGCCACCATACTGTGAAGAAGCCGCATTGTTGAAGAATATCAAGCAGCCACCTTCACCCATTTCTGTCACTGAAATTTGGGATAGTAATAACACTACACCTAATGTAAGTAACTAATATTTTCTCTTACATGCTCTGCTCTAATTAATTTCATTGGTGGATGATGGTGATGTGAAATATATGTTTTGACACTCATCTACTTGTAACTTTTGTGTGTACATAGCAATATGGAGCTTTTTAATCTATTATGCGTAACATAAATTAGATTGCCAAATCGGAAGTTGGGTTGCGAGTCAAAATAAGAGTTAGGATATCTAGCATTACTATTTTCAAATTGACAGGATTTGTTTACTATTTTAACACTACGAAAATTCTTAGATGCGTGATTATGCACATGATTTTATGCGCGATCATGAATTTGTATCGTTAATAATATCTTTTACAAATCATACAAAACTGGTACTTCGGGCAAAGTTAAATCTATACAAAACTGGTACTTCACAATCCCCTTAATACAAATCAAACATCTACCCATTTCTCAAACAAAATACTTAACACTTAATAAACAACAAGCCAAGTAAAAGATCAAATCATCATCCATGCACAGTTACACACAGATGCAAACAAACATATCAGAGGTTAAAACGCCAAAGGAAAGAAGAAGACAAAGAGAAAACGAATGAATACCTTTACTTGCGAGTTGCGACAAAGGCGTCTTCTCCGGCATAACAAAGTGCTTTTTAACTCGAACGAGGAATGAAGATGCACTGCAAAAAAAGTGTCTATTAGCGACTAACTATTTTTGACGGCCATAATTACTATCGGTGATTCAGCCTTTTTCGACGGGCATTTCAACACTTTCGAAAATGATGAAAAAAAAATACCACATTGTCGACGACAAAAGGATGTCGAAAATAGTCGAAAATGACCCAAATGACCCACATTTTCGATGGCGAAAATGTGTGTCATTTTCGACAACATTATTTGTACCGTTGAAAATGACCAACATTTTCGACGACACTATTTGCACCATCGAAAATGACCCACACTTCCGACGGCACATATACCGTCTAAATTGATGAAAAAAGTAATATCACAATTCCGACAGCCCAATGGCCATAAAAAATAGTCGAATAATTTGGTACTATTTTTTATATTATTTGTTACGGTATTGTCATGAAAAAATAATTAGTTAAATATTATAATATTAATTAATAAATTATAATGGAATATATTTCTTTATGTGATAATTTATAATTATTATTTTTTGGTCACTATATTTTTTTTTATTGAAATCACTATATGAATTTTTTCACCAAGTTATTTGGTTCAATTTTAAAATATCAATTAATTATAAAAAAAAACTTATAATTTGTGACAATCACTAATAAAAAGTCTACTCTAAAGATACATCAGGCTAAATTAATTGAGTATGAAATATAGCAAAATTATTATAATTACAAGAATATTTAGTTATTTTTAATTATTTTTACTAAACATGACTATATTAAATGCTCTAAAAAACTTTTTTAGAAATTATATCTATTTGTATATTTTACAAAATAATTAGAAAAAAATTTTTGGAATAAGTTTAAATTATTAATTAACAAAAATTAGAAATTTTTCACTAAAATGATGATTATAAAGAAAATCAATATGGATATAATATGCATTACCTATTCAAATATGTAGCTGTAGCGAAATTGTAAAACAAGTCATACTTTTCTATCAAATAAGAGAATATTTTAATCAAATATTAATTTCAAAAACAATATCAAAACATATTATATGATATGCAATATATAGATTCAATTGAATAATGTGTAAAAAAAAATCAATAGTTTATATATAAATAGTATGCAAAATATATCAGATATAAAGTTATAGTAAAATGGTAAAAGCAACACTTACCATCTTTAAGATCCAGGGTTCGAACCATGTAAGTTGCATGAATTATTTGAGATTTAACAAAGGATCTTGTTGATGTGGGGTGTACCTGGTTAATCTTGGGGTTTCCTAAGGGTCTAAGAGGTGGTGGAGCGTCCAAAATACAGCTAATTTTGACCATTTTTTTATTACTATTATCGACGGTAAATGACTGTCGAAAAAGGTGGTATTTTCGACGGCTCGTCGCCAATTTTTAATACTATTACCGACGATCATTTTCATTTTTTACGACGGCAATTACCATAGAAAAAAGTGGTATTTTCGACGGCCCGTCGATGAAAGTTTATTTCCGACTAGCGTATTTCTGACGGCATTCGACGGCCTTTTCCCGTTGAAAAAGCGTATTTTTGACCACAAACCACTTTTTTCGATGGCATTTAGCCCTCACCGATGACCATTTTTTTGTGGTGATGACAAGGACAAAACGTCGAGGCTGGGTCTCGGTATTCGACTGTTCTTTTTCTTCTTCTTCTTCAAGACAGTTTCTTCTACTATCCGTTTCTCTCTTCTCAAAGTTGGTGTGTTATGATTCTTCTTCTTCTTCAAGACCAAAGTTTCTCTCCTCTCAAATGGTGTTTGGGATTCATATTTTTCAATTTGAGTTACTGAATGGCAATGTTTGGGGTTTTAGGGCAATTTGGTAATCTTCCCCTCAAAAGATTTAATATTTAAAGATCACTTAAAAGGGTAATGCTGGAATTTCATATCCCCAAGGGAACAAAAATGCAAGAAAAATAAACTGGGGACATTTTTGCTCTTTCAAACATACAAAGGGACATTTCTTTCCATTTCCACAAATAAAAATCATTAAAAACAAATCATAGGCACATGAGTTTGTTTTATTTATATATATATATATATATATCACATGTAAATGAGTTTTAAAAAAATCACAATAAAAACAAAATCACAAATACCTCAGTTTAATAAAAAAAAATCGAAGTTTAAAAATGAAAAAAAATCACAGATATATGAATTTGGGCTTCTCCCAGTAGACACAAAATGACTTTTTTAAGATAAAGATAAAAACTGTTTTTGAAATATGAAAAAAAAAATCCACATAAAACAGCTTCTAACATTAAATTAAAAAAAATAAAAAATAAAAAAATAAAAAATAAAAAATAAAAAAAAAAATTTACCCCTACAAAAGGCATACCAGAGACTGAAGTTCAAAGATAGCAGAGAAGATTGCAGTCGTGCAAAAGATTGTCTCCGTTCTTCCAGTAATCTTCTATCCCTATGCATATATACTTGAACAAATCGATTCTGCTTCCGCTTTTGTAAGTAAAATTTATTTTAAAATTTTTGCTTTCTCGATTGTAAACTAACAATGACATCTAATTGTTTAGAGAAAAGAAAATCTATTAGGCAAGATTTGATTCATAGAAATTGATCAACTGAAGACACCCTTTAAGCTGTTTGATAATTTGCTTTGCAGACCATTAGATTTCTAATGTATGTTCAATAATGTCCAATCAAACAGATTGATACCCTCCCTTCTCGTACTTCACTAACAAATACTTTTAAAAGAAAATTTATCCACAGATTGATACCCTTATTACAATGCCAAGTTCGGATGTTTCAACCATTTCCTGAGTTTGGGAAATTATGATGATTGATGAATGATGACCTCAACTCAACATCTTTTCTACTGGCTACTGCGACCCCGCCGTGTTTAGATTTATTATCATGCAATGCAAATCAAATCCTTTTTTTTTTTTTTTTTTCTTTTCACACCATTTTATGATTTTCCTAGAGGGACCACACAACTTCTCCAAAGTTTGGGGGACCATTTAATGAAGTTTATGTTACTTTTGGTTTTGTTTGAAAATTAATCATTTCTCGATATCAGCTAACTTGATTGTTCAGATTTCAGAGGATGAGATGGAATACCACTGACATTAGACTGTTATATTTGAATATTGTTGTAATAGAAGTTTAACAAGAAAACAAATCTAGACGTGTAGAACAAGCCCGGGAAAAAACTTGAAGCTTTCATCATAAATTTAAAAGTTATTCAAGAGTCAATGAGTCAAATCTTTATCATACTTGTGATTAGTCATTACCGACTAATAAAGTAATTTTCCATGTGCCCCATATGTGTGATTTTCAAGTATACCCCATTTTGTAGTTTTGTCAATCTGTTTCTACAAGTCTTTGCTACCAAATTTTTAAGTCAACTGGAAGTAAGGAGAAACAGTATATGAAAGCACAAAATAATAGACGTTTTTTGAAAGAACAATTTTTTTTTTTTTTTTTTTTATCAGATACACAAAAAATCCCTTTTTTTTTTTGTTTTCTTTAATTTCTTTTGATTTCCACCGCCCATCTGAAAAGATGGACGATGTAGATCATTTATTTTTTAATGGATTTTTTTTAATAAAATATTTTCTTTTAAGGAAAAGACAATTTAAAATTTTATTATACTTAATTCTTACATTTTCATGATGAGTGGTGCTATTGGCACACTTCTACTTGTCTATTTATACCTCACTTTTTTAATTATCTAGTATTTTGTTTTTCCTTTATCAAAATTATTTAAAGAGATATACAATTTAAAGAAAAAAAATCTTCAACGTAGTAAATCTATTAAAACCCCACATTCTTTTTCTACAAAAAAATAAAATAAAATAAAACCATGTTCTTGTACTCTCTTAAACCCTAAAGTTTGCTTCTTACACACATACAAAATATTATGGAAGGGTTTGAGAGAGATATCAAGCATATAGAATAATTGTTCATTAGAATGATATTAAGCTGTTGTAGTGTTGAAACAACTCTGTTATTATTTTTTTTCTTTTCCACCATGAAATAAGAAGAAAAAAATAACTCAAAAATAAATAAATAAATAAATCGTTCAATGGAGGTGTGAGAGACGTATACAGAGATAGAGATATCAGAGATGTAGACCATGTGGTGTATTAAGTTTGAAAAATAAGTAAACAAGCTAGTTTTGGAAATAAATCAAAAATATTAATTAAAACATTTAATTTTATTTAATTAAATCAAAGTTTTAAAAAGTGAAACGTAAATATACCAGTAGGGGTGTGCCAATGGCACCACTCTTTCATGATATGTGTAGGTGGTCGAACTACGTGGTACGTCAAATGGGTCGGGTTGTACTAGGCCCAAAGCAACTATGTTGGACTGTTGGTTGAATGGCGTCGACTGTCGTCTGGGGATAGTCGTCTCAACTTCGCTGAACCTGCAAAAGAGTGTAGACAGAAACAATACATAGAAAATTAAAGAGGTGGGGGCTGGATTTTTAGCCTTAGGTGTGCTTGGGCTGAGTAATATTTCGTGATGATGACAATGGTTGATTTCCGGTGGCCGGAATGTTTTAGGGGCAAAATTTTGGTACGCCTTAGTAAGCTTTGATTGAGAGAGATTTCAGAGAGACTTTTAGTTGGAGGAGCTTTCTTATTTATAGTGGTATAAGTGACTTCAACGTCCACTGATCATGTTGTGATAGTGGGTGAGATTTGGGGAGGATCAGGTGTGATACTGGGAGAGATTTTCTCTTCCAGTTACCCATCAGATAATGGACGTTTTGACTTGGTCTTTCAAAGACCAAGTTGTGCTGTTGTTGACATATGTGTTAGGTCGACCCAACACAATGGGCCTAGGTAGGATCTTACACTGCAAAGTCTGGGCTTTAACATATTGGGCCAATGGGCCATTTTTTGCTACCACAGTTTGTCCCCCACTCTCTAAAGAATAATTTACTTAGAGAGTGGTTTTCATCGAGTCGACCATAGACTTCGTCGAGGGTATTATGTCAAGTCAACTGTATATTTCGTCGAGGGTATTATGTCGAGTCGATGTAATAATTCCTGCATGTTATATAACCCTCATCGTCGGAATGTCGAAGTCGAACGTCGAGGTATACGTGTCGATCGCCAAAGATCTAGAATGGGATTTGGAGATTAATTGGGAAGTCAAATCGATTTGATGGCAATGTTTCGGTTTCCCACGCTGACGTCATGTGCATTTAATTCGTGCACCTTTTTCCATAAAATTTTGAATTCAAAACCGATTGATTTGTCTTGGTTAACTGGTAATCGATGGGGAAGAGACACGTGTCACCTAGGGTTAGAAAATTGGCTCTATAAATAAACCGTCCCATGTACTGGAACCGTTTTACGTGACTCCATTTCTCTTCAACTTCCTCAATTTCTTCGTTTGAACTCTCTCTTTGTGGAGTACTGGTACCGCTCGTTCCCGTAGGATTTTCTTTGCAATCTTCACTTGAATCTTCTTCAGGTTGGTAAAAAATTGCGATTCCCTTCATGTATTTTTCGCATCGAACTTACATTTATGAATTCCTAGGAAATAGTTGAAACTTCTGCATTTCCTTAAGAAAAGTACGTTCTTCACTGAGAAAGTGTGTTCTTCACTGTTTTTGATATATTTTAACTTGTTTTCAATACACTGTATGTTGATTCTGTTCATATACGTTGTTTGTTGGTACATTTGTGTGTTTGTCGAGATGAGTTGTCTTTTAGATTCAAGAAAGCGTTCGATCATAAGGGTCAATCGTTTACTCATAAGGCTTGGTTGGGTTCTAGGAAATACTTTTTTCTTTTGTAAAGAACCATAGGTTTTGATCTAGAATCATTAGGTTATGATTGTAGTGTCTAGTTTCTGACTTGTGCATTTTTGCATTTGTTAGCTCTTGGAGATACCATGTTGAACGACGGGACAATCTTCGAGCCAGAATTTACTTGGACGGCTAGCGATGTGGAAGTCACCGGTGGGGAGGTCGACAGCGGAGAAACTAGTGTCGATCGAACGATCTCGGTTGAAGATCCATCGAAAATAGTTAACATAAATGTAAAGGGTATGTTAGAGGATGGTGCTGTCCGTGCTGTAGCCGGGTTAGTGGCTTTTTCGGAGAACAAGGAGGTCGCTAAGGCATCCACTTCTAGTCGTTCGGTGGATGTCTTGGAGGGAATTCCAGCAAGTCTAATTTCAAAAGATAACTTGCTTTATTTGCGGACGGTATATGGCATCCCTAAGTCAATCGAGCTACGCTCTCCGTTGGAACACGAACGAGCAGACTGGGATATACCTGATTGGACGTGCTTTTATGAATATACTCTAAGACCGGGTTTTAGATTCCCAATTCCTACTTTGGTACGACGGCTGTTGAAACATTTCGATATTGCTCCAGGCCAATTGATGCCAAATAGTTGGAGAATATTGATGAGTCTGACCGTGTTACGTGAGAGATACAAAATCGATTTTGGGTTAGGATGTGTCCTGCATAACTATTACTTGAAGGAACATGTGGGCGACCATGGTCGTTATATACTGATACCAAGGGATAAGAATAAACGACTTATCGTTGATACTACTACGAACGATCGTAATTGGAAAGATACCTTCTTTTTTGCAAAGGGTCCTCCAATCAACGGCCCTTGGGGACAGTCGAAATATGTATTGTGTCGAGTGTGGAATCGGAAAGGTTAATGTCGACTGACTCTTTATTGTATTGATATATTCGTAATTACTTATTAACTAGCATGTGTTGTGTAGACATCAAGCATGTGGATAAAGACGTGTCGAGCGACAATGCGTCCACGCTTACAGAGCAGATTTTAAGCATCCCTACCGAAGATAGGAGTTGTAAAACATTGCTTGTGGATGGTAAGCTTGGGCCTAGCAGTCTATGCGATGGTCGACCTTGAATTGGACAAGAAGGCCGTATCCTCTTGTGAAAGATTTCGTGTCATATGTATGGATTATGAGGAGTTTTGAAATACTTGGTTATAATAGGATTTTCCTGCCACCTGTTACTGACGTTGAGCGTCGTTTCGCAGTTACGTCGATGTCGAACGTGAAGATGAATTTGCCAGATCATACTAGAGCTTTAAAGCGTTACAGGGATGAACTCGCTAAGAAGCGGTCGGCAGCGGAAAAGATGAAACCAGAAGTCGACAAGTCGAAGGTGGACATTGCTGCTACATCGGAGCAAATTTACACTTCGTCTCCTGAGCACAATCTGACTCGGAAGAGGCAAAGAAAAGATTCGACCAGAGACAATGTAAAGAAGGTCGAATCGAGTTCAAAGATGAAGTCTGATGACGTTTTTGAACCTGATTCGTCGATGAAACTTCTTGCTTCCGGAATTTCATCGTTCAATGATCCGGTCGGCTTTCTAGAACGGGCGAACGAATTTCTTCTTTCCGATAATGAGTTGTTTTTGAAAAAGCAGAAGACGGAGGAAGTTTTCAACACGACCGTTCTGTCGGCGTTCCAGGTGATCTTTTAAACTTTTAATCCAATTTGATAGTATTGCTATTTGTTTCTCTGATCTTCATGATTTTTCTCTTGTAGGCTTTGCAGGGGCACCTACATCTTCATGATAGGTATAAACTGATCAACGACAAATGTGTGACATTCAGGAAGGCGAACGACACTCTCAAGGTTGATAAGGCCAAGCTTGACATTACTCTGAAAGAGATGGAGCAGAGATGCACCGCTCTAAAGCAGGTTTTGAAAGACAAGGAGGAGGAGAGTGATCGTTGTCTCGAGGAGTCGACAAAAGCCAAAGCGGATGTTGTAGAGAAGGATCGCCTTGTCGTAGACCTGAAAGATCAACTGGAGTCGATTGCTACGGCAGCGATGTGCAAGGCAAGGGCGGAGGTTTTCAAGGAATACATGTCAGGCAACCATGTGAACTAGAATCGTGAGGAGATGAAAGAGGTGATCGACACTTACGAGGAGATGCTCAAGCTTGAGGGGTCATCTCTTGGAGAGGCCGCAGGTGCAGAAGAGACTGATAAGGGATATGTCGATAAGAACCACGAAGAACAACCTCATGATACCACGAGTCCAAACGATGATATCGTCGACCCGCCAGCAAACTGATAACTTTTCCTCTTGTTTTTTCTTCATGCATAACTTTATTTTGTATTTATGGATGATTTAGTCGAAGCGACCTATTTTTATTCTGAATATTTATTTGGAATCAACTTTTCTTTCATTATATTGATTTGATATTGCGAAAACAAAACAACCATCATGAAATGGGGTTTGCACAATGATGAATTCTAATTGAATGAGATAATCATGTAAACTCATGCTCATTCGTAAGTCGAACGACACAAAATATTTGATAATGTTGTATGGGGAAATTGCATATATGTGTGATTGCATGTTTAGTCGACAAGATTGTTTTCTTTGAAATTTCGCGTACGAGCGTTAAATGGTCGACATGACCTTTTACATTGAAATTTTGCATGTGTGCATTAAATGGTCGACAAGACCTTTTACATAGAAATTTGTCGCGTACATGCGTTAGGTGGCTGACAAGACCTTTTTACATAGAATTGTCGCGTACATGCGTTTGGATGGTCGACAAGACCTTTTTACATTGAAATTTTGCATACAAGCGTTGATTGAAATTTCGCATACGAGCGTTGATTGGTCGACAAGACCTTTTACATAGAAATTTGTCGCGTACATGCGTTAGGTGGCTGACAAGACCTTTTTACATAGAATTGTCACGTACATGCGTTTGGATGGTCGACAAGACCTTTTTACATTGAAATTTTGCATACAAGCGTTGATTGAAATTTCGCATACGAGCGTTGATTGGTCGACAAGACCTTTTACATAGATATCTCGTGTACACGCGTTTTGAATGGTCGACATTTGTCTCCTGTCCCCATTGCTATTCCCCCTCTTAATATGCGATTTTCGAATGAGGATATTGAGTTGAACATTGATGTCGATTAGTAGCAGACGTCGAGCGAAATCTGAAATAGAAAGATTGCTTGTCGAAGTCAACAGCTTGTGTGTAGCAAGAATGTGATAAAAAATAATTTTGTGAGCTCAGTTTTGCACTTAGTTGCACTAAGTTTTCATCATTGCTCCTCGCGGGTCGACTTGTTAGTAATGAAATGTCGATAGAATACGGAAAATAGTATAATAAAGAATTGTAAAAATAGTAAGTTCAGAAATGGTACTGTTTTAGATGTAGAGCGTTCCAACTGTTGTGTAGTTCTCGACCGTCGAGTCCTCTTAGTTTGTATGCTCCTCGTCCGACTACATCTGTTATTTGATATGGATCTTCCCATGTCGGCCCCAATTTTCCAGCGCCTTCCTCCCTCCCTCGTGTTTTGGAAGACTCGTCGTAGTACCCAGTCGTTGACTTTAAAAACTCTTGCACGCACTTTCTTGTTGTAATGTCGTGCGACTTGTTATTGGTACAACTGAATTCTTAGTGCAGCACGATCTCGACGTTCATCTAGGTGATCGAGTTCGAAATTGAGCTCCAGAATGTTTTGTTCTTCGTTTGGGTTTTCACTACGAGCGGTCGCGAGCTGTGTTTCTATTGGGATGACTGCTTCTGAACCATAGACAAGGGAGAAGGGAGTTTCACCAGTCGACCATCATGGAGTAGTCCTATACGACCATAAGATTTGTGGTAGTTTTTCTGCCCATTCGCTTTTCTCTACCTCCAGTTGTTTCTTTAATGTATTGACAATTATTTTATTAGTCGACTCTGCTTGTCCATTGGCTTGAGGATATCGTGGAGTTGAGAAGCTAAGCTTTATTCCATACTTGTCGCAGAAATTCTTGAAGTCGTACGAAATGAATTGAGATCCATTGTCGGTCACTATCTACCATGGTACTCCAAACCTGTAAATTATGTTTTTCCATACAAAGTTGCATACCTCAATGTCACGTACTTGTTGATATGCTCCGACTTCGACCTATTTGGTGAAGTAGTCCGTTAAGACTAGCATGTAGACGACACCGCCAGGCGCTGCAGGAAGCTTACCTACAATGTCCATTCACCATTTCATAAAAGGCCAAGGGGCTGAAATTGAATTTAACATACCTGGGGGGAGATGCGATACAGGTGCGAATCGTTGACACTTGTTGCACGACTTCACATGATTTTGAGAATCAGTCCGCGTGGTCGGCCAATAATATTCTGCTGTGATGGCTCTATTCGACAGACTACGGGTGCCAGAATGGTTTTTGCATTCCTCGTAGTGTAGGCTCTTCAAGACGTCATACGCTTCTCGGTTGGTGACGCATCTCAAGTAGGGTCCTGTGAACGACTTCTTATAAAGTTTACAATATAAGATGCAGAATTTAGCAGCTTTTGCTTTGATCCTCCTTGCTTCTGCTCTGTCTTCTGGTAGAATGTCGGCCTGGAGGTAATTGAATATGGGCTCCATCCAGTTTCTTCCATGGTCGATAGGTGCCAACATTTCTGCCTCCTGAGTTGTTGGAGACATAAGATGCACGATGGGTATCGACTTCGAACCATTTGTTGTCGTCGACCCAAGACTTGCTAATGCATCTGCTCGTGCATTTTTGGATCTGGGTATTTGTTCGATTGTGAATTCGTTGAATGTCGATTGAAGTTGTTTGGCTTTGATCAGATAAGTCGACATTCGCTGGTCCCTTGCTTCGTAGGTGTCATTCATCTATCAGACGATTAGTTGGGTGTCGCTTAATACTTGGATGTTTTTCACGTTTAGGCTTTTCGCAAGGTCGAGCCCGACGATCAAGGCTTCGTATTCGGCTTCGTTGTTTGTCGCACGAAAGCCACAGTGGATCAACTACTCTAATATGTCCCCTTGTAGGGATTTGAGTACCAATCCTAGTTCGCTTCCTTTGATATTACTAGACCCGTCGACCGACAAGGTCCATTTCTCGGCGGAGGATTTTTCTGTGAGTGCCATCAGTTCCTGTTCAGCCTGCACATTCTCACAAGGGGTAAAGTCTGCAATAAAGTCAGCTAGTACCTGTGATTTCATTGCCGACCTTGGGTGGAAGCTGATGTCGTACTCGCTAAGTTCTACTGCCTATTTCGTCAGTCGACCTAATAATTCTGGTTTGTGAAGTATACTTTTAAGGGGGTAAGTAGTTAATACCTTAATCGAGTGGCATTGGAAGTAAGGCCTGAGTTTGTGGGCTGCCACCACAAGAGCTAGTGCAAGCTTTTCCAGTCGACTATACATTTTCTCGGCGTCGAGCAGAGTCTTGCTTACGTAGTAAACTGAATGTTGATTGTTGTCTTCTTCTCTGACTAGGACTGCACTTACGGCTGTGTCGGATACTGCTAGATATACGAATAGTGTCTCGTTGTCCTTCGGTTTCGACAGTAGTGGGGGCGACTTCAAATAGGTTTTCAAATCCTGTAATGCTTTCTCTCAGTCGTCGTTCCACTCGAACGTTTTGTTCTTTCTGAGGGTGTTAAAAAATGGTAGGCACCTTTCAGACAACTTTGAGATGAACCGGTTCAGCGCCGCTACTCGACCAGTAAGCTTCTGTACGTCTTTGATGCACCTAGGTGACTCGATGTTCTCGATCGACCATATTTGATCTGGATTGGCTTCGACACCTCTTTCGGTGACCAGATAGCCTAGAAACTTCTCTGAAGATACACCAAAAGAACATTTAGTAGGGTTAAGTTTCATACCGTATTCGTCGAGTACGTCGAACGACTGTCTGAGATGGTCGATGTGTTGTTGTGCGACTAAGGACTTGACCAACATGTCGTCGATGTAGACTTCCATTGTCGATCCAAGCATCTTGGCGGACATTTTGTTGACTAGCCTTTGGTAGGTTGCGCCTGCATTCTTTAAACCAAATGGCATTACTTCATAACAAAAAGTACCTCACTCAGTGATGAAGGCTGTTTTCTCTTAATCGTCAGGATGCATCAGTATTTGGTTGTAGCTAGAGTATGTATCCACGAAGCTCAATAATTCATGGCCTGCAGTCGCGTCAACCAACATGTTGATGTGAGGTAGTGGGAAGGAATATTTGGGACACACTTTGTTGAGGTCCGTGAAGTCGATGCAAACTCGTCATTTTCCGTTCTTTTTTTTTACTACCATGACGTTTGCTAACCAGTCGGAGTATTTTACTTCTCTAACGGAGCCGATGTCGAACAACTTCTGGATCTCATCGTTGATCACCTTGTTTCTTTCTGGAGTGAATTTTCTTCGTTTTTGTTTTACCGGTGGGTACTCTAGGTCGACCTGTAGTCGGTGGACGATTACTTCTGGGTCGATGCCGACCATGTCTGAATGTGACCAAGCGAAGCTGCTGCGTCATTCCTTCAAAAATTCGATCAACTGCCTACGGATGTCGCTTAGTAACCTGGACCCAATGTAGACTTTATGGTCGGGATGATCCGGGTCGATCGACACCTCGTCGAGCTCCTCCAGGTTTGGCTTGTTTTGCTTGCTTTGTGTCGGCTGGACTTTAGCATCTTGTAATTGTTGTAAATTTTGTCGCTTCTTTTTCATGGCATTCTGGTAGCATTCCCTGGCTGCTCTTTGTTCCCCTTTGATCATCTGATGGTATGTTGATGGGATTGCCTTAAGTTCGTGTATCCACGGCCTGCCAAGGATGGCGTTGTACGGGGATTGAAAGTCGAGCACCAGGAAGTTGATGTATAAGTTGACTCCTTCAGCATATACGGGTAGTACGATTTCGTCAAGTGTGCTTTTTTACTCTCCACTGAATCCTGTCAACATAGTCGTCCGACGACTAAGTTTTGACTCATCGACCAGCATTTCTCTCAAGGCACTGTTAAATAAAATATTGCAGGAACTGCCATTGTCGATTAAAATGCGTTTAGTTAAACAATTTGCAATATATAAATATATAAATATATAACTAAAGCATCATAGTGAGGAGAAAACAAATCTGATTTGTCTGTCGACTTAAAAATGACAGTCTCGTCGACTTTTGATGGATGCTCCTAGTTTGGTTGAATTTTCGCGTTCAACACTTGTCGTGTGTGCCTCTTGGCCGCAGAGTAGCTTACGCCACTGACATTAGATCCACCTGCAATGTGGTTGATCACTCTGTCTTGTCTAGGTGGTTCTGAAGAACTGTCGATGGCGTCGGTTTGCCTCTAGTCGTCGCGTCTGGCGTAAGTTTGTTTTCCCTTATCTGTTAGGAATTCCCGGAGGTGTCCCTGTTTTAAAAGCTCTGCAACTTCGTACTTGAGGGCAATGCAGTCTTCCGTGCGATAGCCATGGTCTCCGTGAAACTCACATCGAAGCTTGGGGTCCCGGTGTTCAGGAAGTGCGTTCATCTTTCGTGGCCACTTAACCATTTTGCCTATTTCCTTCATTATTGCTACGAGGTCGACTGGCTCGATGTTGAGGTTATATTTTGGTGCTTCTACTCGTGGTCGACTGGACCTTGCGTTGCCACGCCCATAGGAATTTCTCTCGTTGGAACCCTCGTGTCGCGACTGGGTATTTCTTCTGTTGCTTGTTGGGTAAGGTTCCGACCTTCTGTCGTTAGACTTCCTTTGTACTCGATCATTTCGTCGATTCCCATAGTAGGTATTGTTGGCTTTTCTGATGAAGTTTGCCTCGTCTTCTTCCCATTTGATTTGCACCCAAGCCTTTGCTAATACGTCTTCCATTGTCCTGCAAGGATACTTGGTAAGTTCTTTATATAAATCAGAATCAAACCTGAGACCTTTTCTAAAGGCATAGATGGCGGTCGCTTGGTTGCAATGCGGGATCTGCACTTTTTCTCTATTGAACCGTCCGACATAAGTCCTTAGGTTTTCGCCAGGTCTCTGAATTATTGTATAGAGGTCGTCTGACTACTTTTCCAGCTTACGACTGCTAGCAAATTGCTCCACGAATGTGTCCGTCAGCTGCGCAAAAGAATCAATTGAGTATTTAGGTAAATTTGTGTACCATTGTAAGGCAGGGCCGCTGAGACTAGACCCGAAGGCTTTGCACATGCACGCTTCTCTTAGGTCGTGTGGAATTGTAGCAGTGAACATTCTCTGCTTGTATTATGCTATATGGTCGTCCAGATCTGTCGTCCCTTTGTATTGCTTCATGTTTGGGAAGTTGAACTTCTTGGGCATTTCAATGAGAGCAATCGCGTCGACGAATGGCGAGTCGGCGAAGCTGTTGGCGATGCTCTTCTTTATTGGAGCTGGAACTCCTGGAATTCTTTGGATGAGAGCTTCCATTTCTGCAAACCTGCGAGAGAATTCTAGATTAGCAGACAAATGTAAATTAGACCCGGGTTTTACCATTCCGGGTGTCGACTAAAGCGACGCGGTCGTCCTGTGGACGTTGTTTGGCTGTTGATCCATTATTGGATCTTGTTCGTTCATCATTTCGTTCCGAGCTAGCATATTGTTGAGGTCGATTTCAACTCTTGCCGTCTGAGGTGTCGGTTGATTTTGGGGGTCGACCGGATTCATCTCTGGTCCGACGGGGTTGCTTGGTGCTCTTGGAGTAGTTCGGTCGACAATATGTTCGCCGTTTGGTGCCAAGACTGGACGCTCCGACGTTGCTGAATCGGGTGCCACTCCGTCGACCAACGCCCTCAATTCTTCATTTACCGCTTGGATTGCCGCATTTTCTGCTTTAAGCGCCTGCAGCCTCTCAGCGCTTGCGGACATTTGGGCGGTCAAGGCAGCAATCTACTCCTCGACGGTAGGGACTGATCCATTTCCAGACATATTGAGTGATAGTTGAAATGGCTTGACTTGAATTTGAAGGTAGTTGCAATGGGCCCCACGGTGGGTGCCAAACTGTAAGTGGTCAAACTACGTGGTACGTCAAATGGGTCGGGTTGTACTGGGCCCAAAGCAACTCTGCTGGACTGTTGGTTGAATGGCGTTGACTGTCATCTGGGGATGGTCGTCTCAACTTCACTGAACCTGCAAAAGAGCGTAGACAGAAACAATACGTAGAAAATTAAAGAGGTGGGGGCTGGATTTTTAGCCTTAGGTGTGCTTAGACTGAACAATATTTCGTGATGATGACAATGGTTGATTTCCGGTGGCCGGAATGTTTTAGGGGTAGAATTTCGGTACGCCTTAGTAAGCTTTGATTGATAGAGATTTCAGAGAGACTTTTAGTTGGAGGAGCTTTCTTATTTATAGTGGTATAAGTGACTTCAACGTCCACTAATCACGTTGTGATAGTGGGCGAGATTTGGGGAGGATCAGGTGTGATACTGGGAAAGATTTTCTCTTCCAGTTATCTATCAGATAATGGACGTTTTGACTTGGTCTTTCAAAGACCAAGTTGTGCTGTTGTTGACATCTGTGTTGGGTCGACCCAACACGATGGGTCTGGGTAGGATCTTACACTGTAAAGTCTGGGCTTTAACATATTGGGCCAATGGGCCATTTTTTGCTACCAAAATATGTATTATATTAGTTACAATTTGTATGAAAGTACCAAAATACCCTTTAATCAATGGTCAACAATTTGATTTAAGATTTTGACTAACTTTTGGGGAGGTTATTGTCAATCAATGATAAATTTGTTTCCAATTGTTAAAGACCAAACCTCAGGGAGGTTGGCTGCAAACCAAACTCATGACACCTTTAAGCTGTTGAATGCCAATTAAAAAAGTGTCAATGATGTAGTCGTGCGATTGATACCCACAAATACTTTTGAAAGAAACTTTATCCACAGATTGATACCACCCTTTTCTGCTACAATGCCAAATTCGAGTGTTTCAACCATTTTCTGACCTCAACTTCAACATCCCTTTATTTGTGTCCCCGCCATGTTTAGATTTTTTTATTTTTCATATTCAAATCCCCTTTGCGATTTCACACCATTTAATGACTTTTCTAGAGGAGTTTGACAAAAAAACAAATCTAGACGTGTAGAACAAACCCAGGAAACAAATTGAAGCTTTCATCATAAATTTAAAAGTTATTCCAGAGTCAATGAGCCAAATCTTTATCATACTTGTAAACAGGGAAGGGGAGTTTTGATTAGTCATTACTGACTAATAAAGTAATTTTCCATGAACCCAATATGTGTGATTTTCATGTATACCCCAGTTTATAGTTTTGTCAATCTGTTTCTACAAGTCTTTGCTACCAAATTTTGAAGTCAACTGGCGTGTTTTAGAGGACAAACAACTGGAAGTATTGATAAAAAAACAGAATATGAAAGTACAAAAGAATAGAAGTGATTGATACAGAGACTTGTTAGTTTTAGTAGTTGATCATCGGCATAGGAGTTTTTATTTTTGTTTCCAAATAGACAATATAATTCTGGAATGGCTCTTGCCACTTATCTTGTATTCTTCCTTATCTGTCACCAGTTACTTGTTTCCTTATCAGAACAAGATCCCAATCCAAGATGCCCACCATTTCGTTGTGGACATCTCAATATTGGCTTCCCCTTCTCCAATCGAACACATCCTGAGTGTGGGTTGTTCGTAGTAGATAACTGCAATGAACAAGAAGGTCCGAAAATTCAGTTGGGGGAAAATGAATCAGTTTTTCATGTTCAGGAGATTTTGCAGGATACTACCCTTAAGCTTCATGACCAACTGTTTTCAAAGACCTCTGACAATACTAGCTGTAAATCTTTCAGAAACTTGAGCCTCCCTCGTTCTCCTTTTATCTCTTTTAATATCTCCAAGCAACTCTAATTCATTTTTTCAAAAATTTTATTATTTTTTTTAAATTTGAATTGAAGGGTCGCTTTTGTAATTAACCAGGTGACCATGGGGATAAAAAAAAATCCAAAACTTTTAAAAATTATATATATTTTTAAATCTTTTACAATTGTTTCCAATTATACCCTAACCTAACATTTTCCTATAAATACCCCCATCACTCTCACCTCATTCTCTACATTTTCTCTACTTCCCTACTCTCTATTCTCTACAATCTCCAACATCTCTCACTTACTCTTTCAACTATTTTGTAATTTATTTTATTTATTTAATATATTATATACTATATATTTTTTATATTAAAATTGTTACATTAATAATTACAAAAAATTATTACAACGTATAAAAAATAATATTGTATAAATAAAATGTTTTTAAAAAAAAATTCGAAGCCCATTTGGCCCTACCCATTAAAGGCCCATTAAGGTCTTAACAGGCCGGCCCGCCACAGGCTGGCCGTGGGCATGGCCTAGCACACCCACGCAAAGGCCATGTGCCCAGGCTAGGCCCACCCTCCCCCCAAACAAGCCGGCCCGGCACGGCCTGTCTCCCTAATAGGCTGTGCCTGGCACAACCCATTACACTAACGGGCCTAACGGGTGGGGCCGGTCTGTTTTGACACCACTACTAACTTGATTGTTTAGATACTGCTGACATTAGAGTTTGAGTTTAGTTTATATTTGAATATTGTTGTAAAATAAGTTTACCAAGAAAACAAATCTAGACGTGTAGAACAAGCCCAGGAAACAACGCGATAAATTTATAAGTTATTCAAGATTCAATGAATCAAATCTATATCCATCAAAAAAATAAAAAAAAAATGAATCAAATCTTTATCATACTTGTAAACTGGGAAGGGGAGTTTTGATTAGTCATTACCGACTAATAAAGTAATTTTCCATGCACCCCACGTGTGATTTTCACGTATACCCCAGTTTGTAGTTTTGTCAATCTATTTGACTATTTCTACAAGTCTTTGCTACCAGAATTTTTAAAGTCAACTGCAAGTAAGGAGAAAGCACAAAATAATAGAAGTGATTGATACGGTGACTTTTTTGAAAGACCAATTTTTTTTTTTTTCTTTTCAAATACACAAAAAATCCAATTTTTTTCTTTAATTTCTTTTGATATCCACCGCCCATCTGAAAAAGATGGACTATGCATATCATTTATTTTTTAATGGATTTTTTAATAAAACATTTTCTTTTAAGGAAAAGACAATTTAAAATATTATTATACTTAATTCTTACATTTTCATGATAAGAGCTTCTCCTTACAATCCACAAATTATCTATTTATACTCTAATTTAATTTTTTTTATCAATAACAATTTTAAGCTGAATTAAAATGACTAAATTAAACAAGAAGAAAAAAAATTCTAAATACACTCCAAACTAATTAAATTATTAAAAAAGGAAATTCTCTCTCTTACTCCTAAATCTATTATTACCATATTAAACACACTCTCTCTCTCTCAATAAAAAAATCATATCTTCATATTTTCTCGATCAATCTCTGATTAATAGTTTAAAAAACAAATTATAAATATTTTGGTTTTTTACTAACAGTAATATATATATATATATATAAGTCAATACAAATACCTTGTTTTTCAAAAAATATATGTATAGATATATGAAAACTTCAACTATATTCGATTAAACTCGGAATTTCTGATACTAATGAAAGAATTAAAGTTCTGTAGGTAATTACATACCTACAAAAGTAACAAAAAACATTTTTATATTTCGATTTAAAAAAAAAAAAAAAAAACAAGGGTACTTGTTTTTTTTTTGTTTTTTTATTTTTATTTTTATTTTTTTTAATGTATACGTATATACAGTTTCTAAAAATCAAGCTTATTCGTAAGTTTTTTTTTCTTAATTGTTAGTCTTGCTTGAGAATAAATGGAGATAGAAAATTAGAGATATGTATCGGATGTGAGAGAGTTTAATATGGTAATTAAAAATTTAGGAGAGAGTGTTTAATATGTAATATTTAATCTAATGATTTATGAGAGATAATTTCTTCTTTTAATAATTTCATTCAAAAAAAATTATTCCTTTGATGAATCCAAAGGCTATGATGGTTCGTCATAACTTTTATTAAAATAAAATTGAGTGTCTTTAGGAATTTATTTTTAGTGGAATGTCTTTAGAATAAGAGTGTCAAAAGATAAAAAGGATAATCTTAGAATAAATTGTAGTGTCTTTAGAATTTTTTTAAAATTTAAATTTTGAGAATGGAATGTCTTTAGAAAATAAGTGTAAAAAGATAAAATTGGATTGTCAAAAGAAGTTTTCTTTCATAATATGTACTATATTAGTTACAATTTTTATGAAAGTACCAAAATACCCTTTAACTAACGTTCAACAATTTGATTTAAGATTTTGACTAACAGTAAGAGAGGCTATTGTCAATTAATGATAAATTTGTTTCCAATTGTCAAAGACCAAACTTCAGGGAGGTTGGCCGCAAACCGAACTCATGACACCTTTAAGCTGTTTGATAATTTACTTTGCAGACCGTCATTAGCTTTCTAATGTCTGTTCAATAATGTACATGGTTCCTGAGTGTATCACATGTACTTGTGACAGAACTGTGATTCTTCATTTAATTGAATTAGACCCAAATTCTTTCTTTTTTAATTTATCTTGTTGAATGCCAATTAAAAAAATGTCAATGATGTAGTCGTGCGATTGATACCGACAAATACTTTTCAAAGAAACTTAATCTATAGATTGATACCCTTAGTACAATGCCAAATTCGAGTGTCAACTCAACATCCCTTTTTTTTGTGTCCCCGCCATGTTTAGATTTTTTATTTTTCATATTCAAATCCCTTTTGCGATTTCACACCATTTAATGACTTTTCTAGAGGAGTTTAACAAGAAAACAAATCTAGACGCGTAGAACAAACCCAGGAAACAACTTGAAGCTGTTATCATAAATTTAAAAGTTATTCAAAAGTCAATGAGTCAAGTCTTTATAGTACTTGTAAACAGGGAAGGGGGTTGTTAATCTTGTGATTAGTCAGTTACCTACTAACAAGTCTTTGCTACCAAATTTTTAAGTCAACTGGCGTATTTTAAAGGATAAACAACTGGAAGTACTGATAAGAAACAGTATATGAAAGCACAAAATAATATAAGTGATCATCGACATAGGAGTTTTTATTTTTGTTTCCAAATAGACAATATAATTCTGAAATGGCTCTTGCCACTTATCTCGTGTTCTTCCTTATCTCTCACCAGTTACTTGTTTCCTTATCGGAAGAAGAATTCAATCCAAGATGCCCACCATTTCGTTGTGGACATCTCGGCAATATTGGCTTCCCCTTCTCCAATCGAACGCATCCTGAGTGTGGGTTGTTCGTAGTAGATAACTGCACTGAACAAGAAGTTCCGAAGATTCAGTTGGTGAAAAATGAATCATTCTTTTATGTTCAAGACATTTCTCAGGATAATACACTGAAGCTTCATGACCATCCGTTTTCAGAGTCCTTTGACAATTCTAGCTGTAAATCCTTCAGAAACTTGACCCTCCCTCGTTCTCCTTTTATCTCATTTAATATCACATTCAAGAAAACCCTGTTTAAATGCCCACATACTCATTACAGTATACCCAAAAATTACAGTTTACTCTGCAATTTTTCCACCCACTCAGTTATCTATCACAATCATTCGCATATTATTCCACCAAGTCCTCCAGCTCAATGTTCAGTTATTCAGCAGCAAGTGACTAAAACTGAGAAAAATGTTGTCTTTAATAATATTTATACCGGTGGTTTTGGCTTCCTTCTTCAAGTAAATGTAACGAGAGAATGCTACGAGTGTCACCGGAGAGGAGGCCAATGTCAAAGTGATAGCAAGGGAAACTTTAATTGTTCAGAACCAGGTATCAGAATTCAGAACTCATGCATGGATGCATACATGTTCTACTTTCTGCGTTTCATTGATTTACATATATATTAGCTATCTATTCCAAGTTGTTAGTCGTTTTATACATTTATGGAAGCTGTATGTATTTTAATCCCCCACCATAAAACATATTTTTGTCTGTGTACATAAATTGCTTTACTGGATTTTGAATGGTCCCTTGGTTTTGGGAGAATGCAGCTTAGTTTGTTACAGCAAGATCTATATCAGTTTCATGAGATTACAAGTTTTGTCTACTTGATCTGTACAATCTTGTGAACGATGAAGCCAATTTTGGTCTCATTCCTATAGTTTAACTATCTAAACTAACGCCATAATACTTGTTACTTTTGTTGCAGGAAATAAACAGTTGACAGTGAAATTCAAGCTGCAACTAGGTAATATACGTCTTTGATTACAATTCATTAAAATCATTTCAGATTTCTCAGCCTCATCTGCTAGATTGCTTCTTTGTCAACTTCAATGCAAAATTTCTGTTCAGTATTCTGTAATTTTCTTCCTAAGCAATCAGTGGCTTAAACTCTTCCCTTTGTTCATTAGGTTTTGGAATAGGAGTACCATCAATGCTAATTTGGGTTCTGAGCATTTACGTTACACGACGTTGCAAGAAAGGAAAATATGCATCTCCAAACATCCACTTAAGATACACTTCTTCGGATCCCTCCTCTAAATCAGACCTGGAAGGAGCCATTGCCTACTTTGGGGTCCCCATCTTCTCTTACTGTGAACTTGCAGAAGCCACTAACAATTTTAATCATGATAAAGAACTAGGAAATGGAGGTTTTGGAACAGTGTACCATGGTAAGAATACAACCTTTTGTATTTCTCAATTAATGATCTTTCTATAATACATTTAGATATGATTTCTTAAAAAGGCAAAATAGAATACAAAAGAGTTATAACAGCTGGCTAAATGGACTATTTGATCATTGTGGATTAGGGAAACTAAGAGATGGACGGGAAGTTGCAGTCAAACACCTATATGAGCAACACAAAAAAAGGGTTGAGCAGTTTACGAATGAAATTAAAATCCTCACACGTCTACGCCACAAAAACCTTGTTTCCCTTTATGGCTCCACTTCGTGTCACAGCCAGGGTCTCCTCCTCGTGTATGAATTCATCCCCAATGGCACTGTTGCTGATCATCTCCATGGTGATCAAGCTAACCCCTGTTTACTCGCATGGCCTACTCGTATGAAGATTGCCATAGAAACTGCTAGTGCATTGGCTTACCTTCATGCTTCTAATATCATACATCGCGATGTGAAAACTAACAACATTCTTCTTGACAACAATTTCTGTGTGAAAGTTGCAGATTTTGGGCTCTCCCGACTGTTTCCCACTAATGTCACTCATGTCTCCACTTCTCCACAAGGAACTCCAGGCTACGTCGACCCAGAATATCAGAAATGTTATCAGCTAACAGATAAGAGTGATGTATATAGCTTCGGAGTCGTCCTTATTGAGCTCATATCATCAATGTCTGCTATTGATATATCTAGACACAAAGATGAGATTAATCTGGCTAACTTAGCAATAAACAGGATTCAAAAGTGTGCAGTCGATGAGTTGATTGACCCATGTCTTGGATTTCATTCTGATGAAGAAGTAAAAATGATGGCAACTTCAGTAGCAAAACTGGCTTTTCAATGTCTGCAACAAAATAAGGAAATGAGACCTACCATGGAAGAGGTTTTGGAGGAATTGCAGAGAATTAATAGCGGAGAATGCAAGCCGGAGAATCTAAAAGAAGAGGATGATGATGACAAAGATGAGTTGAAGAGTAGGCAGCATCAGCTACCACCATCACCACCACACTGTGAAGAAAGTGCCTTGTTGAAGAATAACAAGCTGCCACCTTCACCCATTTCTGTCACTAAAAATTGGGTTAGTAATAACACTTATTAACACTACACATAATGTAAGTAACTAAGGTTTTCTCTTACATGCTCTGCTCAAATTCATTCCAATGGTGGTTGATGTGAAATATATGTTTTGACACTCATCTACTTGCAATTTTTGTGTTATGTGTGTGTGTGTATGTGTGTAAGGCAGATTGTGGGTAGCTTAAGGCAAGAGGGAATGTACATAGCACATGGAGCTCTCTTTTCTTTTTCTTTTCTTTTTTACTATTTTTTCTCCTTTTGTTTGCTGTGTCATTGTTATGCTACAGTTCATATTTTGTACAGATTAGTGTAATAATTTATCCAGAAAGAAAAAAAAGAGATTGGTATAAACTATACAGGTTCTAGGTCCAAAGATGCCTTATAACATTGGTGGAAATCAAATATCAAGAACTATTATTCTCACTATTATAATTTCTTTTTCTTAAAATTATTCTGCCATCTACTTCAAATAGGATGGTTTCTGGGAAAAGTTCAATCATCCAAACATATATCTATTTACAGTCCACAATACCAGACATATATGCAAAAGTAGAAAGAACAAAAAAAACACAGAAAGAAATATATTGGCACCCAAGTAGATTAATTATTGTAAAGCTTGTTAGAGCATAAAAACTTATGAGCTATATACTGCCTATGAGTTCTTATACAAATATACAATCCTTAGAGAAATTGCTAAAAACTTTCAATGAGATTTCAGATAAATATGATGAAATTCAAACAAGTCTTTGATATTTTTCAAGGGAGTTGATTCTTAAATTTTCAAAAAAGTTTATTATGTATTTTCAAAAAATAATTCCACATATCTTAACTCTATTCCAGATTGTATTTCAATCTATCACGTGTCATATAAATTAGATTGTCAAATTGAAAGTTGGGATACAAGTCAAAATTAGCATTTACTCATTTTCCAAATTTCAATATATACAAATTTCAAGATTAAAATGAACCTTGCACTAATGGGCCAATGAAGCCCATTTGACTCCTTCGAAATGAACAATCATTTTCTTTGATTTGATTCAGTCATTACATTTCCTCAGTGGATCCCTTCTCTCTCTTTAAAGAATCAAAGACCAGTAGACAGACCACCCACAATTCCAATCATCATCTTCAAAATAACATTCAAAACTCAAAAACCCCCTTTTTTTTTCTGTTTTTTTTTTTTTTTTTCATTTCATCACAGAAACAGAAAGCTTTCAACAAAAAATAAAAATAAAAATGGCGACTTGGCAGAAGGATACATTGTATGTTTCTGCCCCATTAGAACCCACCTTCAAAACTGCAATCATGGTATGCAAACTTGATCTTTCTTTTGTTTTTAGGACACGACAATGACACGTGGAACACCGTACAGTAGATTATATATGAAATATGATTGTACCGGATTGAAATGAATAGTATTGGATTAAATTTAGTATTCTATGATGTTTGGTAAAGGATTGGACAATTATAGAATCAAATTTTTAAAAATTAGTGTAACCCACTTTGGTTATTGTTTTGTTGCAAAAAAGTTAAATTTATTGAAAAAATTAATTAAAATAAAATGTTAATTATTTTGAGGTGAAATTAAATTTAATTGAAAATTAGTGGGACCCGCATCAGTCAGCTTTTTAATGCAAAAAAGCAAATGAAACAAGAGAAATTACCTATTTAGTCCAGTTAAGGACTCAAGGCGTGAGTTGTGTGACAAAGGCCCAAGTCCGGCTGTGGCAGGTGCTTAATGGCTAAACGCCTAAACGCCTAAATTATTTACTTATTTAGTCTGTCGGATAAAACAATACACAGCATTATCCTCTTTCTAGTTATTTTTATCCACCATGTAAACAAAATTTGTTCAAAACCCAGTTCATTTTGGCATATTCTTTGCCCAAATTTGGTATCCAAATCTGGTGGCCAAATGATGTGGCATCATTCTAATCCATTTATTTAAATTGTATTAAATTTGCATGATTTAAATGAATATATTAGAATGTTGCCATATCATTTGTACACTAGATTTGGGCACCAAATTTGGACAAAGTAACATTACTTTTTAAGTATTCTTAAGTTAAAATTTATTTATTTGTACAAAAAAATGTGAATAAATAATTTTAAATAATAATAAAATTGATTAGCTAACAAAATAAGTGTATGAGTAATGCTATAGGATCCAAAAAAATGACCCAAATTTTGGACCCAAATTTTGGACCCAAATCTATGTGACAATATCACATGGGATATTTGGGAAGAGTGACGTGGGCCCATGTTGTTTGTGATGTTGCCACATAGGTTTGAGTCCAAAATTTGGGTCACTTTTTTGGGTCCTCTAGCATTATTGTAAGTGTATATGTGTGTATTCACTAAAATAAAGGGTAACTTTCACATTAAATAGGGTTTATTTACAAACTAATTATTTTTTAAAAATTTTAATGAGGTACACTTACGAAAGGGGTGTAGATATAGTTTTTGAGGTGTGTAAATATCATCACTCATTAAGTAATTCAGTTAAAAATTATTATCAAACATTGGACAGTATTAAATTAATACTGTCCTGCCCATTTATCTTGTCCAATAAGGTGTACCAAATAGGCCCTTAGTCTACTGAATATAACCCTTTTGCTCTCGAGAGTTAAAAGGATTAAATTTTTTTGAAGATTTTTTTCTCTGTTTCTGGATTCCTAAAATAACATGCTCGATTAATTTAGAGCCAGTTTGGTATTGATGTAATTGTTATAATAATCACTGTTAGCTGTACTGAAGGAATAATCAGTTGTGAAGTTAATCAGCAGATGTTTGGTTAATTGTAGTTTTAAAACTACTATATAACTCAAGAGCAGTATACATATGTTTGGTAATTTTGTTGTTCTGAGATTATTTACAATGACTAAAATATACATGAGTTTAGAACCCTATTTCATTTTTTTTTTCATTAACTATATATATTAAATCAATATTTAAGTAATTGGAAAAAAAAAATCCATAAGAACAATAAAAATATTTTTAAAAGATTTTATAAATCAAATCAATATTTAAATAGAATATTTAATTTTGAGATGAAATAAGGTATACAAATGATTTTAATTTGATTTTATAAGGATAACAATGATATTTTAAAAGATGCATCAAATATTGAAATAGATTATTCAATAATTACTCTCAAAAAGTAACCTCCACCTACTTCTCAAAATCAATGTCAAAACTTACTAGTTTATTAATTAATCACTTTTAGAAGTTTTACCAAACATCATTTTATATTATTATTATAAAAAGCAATACCAAACCAGCCCTTAGTATAATTTATGCTTTTAGAGATAGATAAAGATAAACGGCAAAAGCTTAGCATAAAACATTGTTGATTGGATATGACTTTTCTAAATGACCAACCCATCACTTTTCCAAAGTTTGGGGGACCATGTAGTGAAATCATTTCATGCCAGCTATGTTTCATCTCTTACGCACGAGAATCACAAAGACAGTATTTTTCATTTCTCTATCACATCATAAATTTAAATATTATGGTTATTCGAGAGTCAATGAGTCAAGTCTTTCTTACCATTGTAGAAAGGAAAGGAGAGTTTGTGATTAGTCATTGCCTACCAATCAAGTAATTTTCCATGTACCTCACATTTGTGATTTTCATGTATACCCCATTTTGTACTTCTGTCACTCTTTTTCAACAAGTCTTTGCTATGGAATTTTCAAGTAACTGGCGTGTTTTAAAGGACAAAATAAAAGTGGGTGATACAAAGGCTTGTTAGTTTTAGTAGTTGATCATCGATCAATCAATATATGCTTAGCCGTTCTTATTTCCAAATAGGCAATTTTGGAATGGCTCTTGCCACTTATCTTGTGTTCTTCCTTATCTCTCACCAGTTACTTCTTTCCTTATCTGAACTGTTAGGTTTTGGCTTGTATTCTCGAATGAACCCGAAGTAAACCAAACAAGGCTCAACTGATGTGGAGCTTCCTAGAAGACGTAGGATACGTTTGAAAGTTGAATTATGGTGTTTGAGGGAGGTTGAAGAACGGAAGAAACGAAGGACAGCTCAAACCGAAACCGCTGCCGCTGTGGCTTTGGCAGCGGTAATGGCAGCGGTACCACACCGCTGCGAATTTTCGGCAGCGCAACGAGAGCGGTCCAAAGACCAGTGAAGAACGTTGTGATGTGCGCTGTGGGTTCAACAGCGGTAATGGCAGCGGTCGTGGCTGGACAGCGGCGACAAGAGCGATCAGGAGCTGACGTGTTTCGACGTGTTAGGAGCGGGGTGCACACCGTGACCAATACGGTAGAGACGATGTATTGCTGAGATCGGGAATGTTTAGCGGAATAGGAAAAGGTATTCTTCTGGAAGTTCTTATGCTTGAAGGAAAAAGATTTACTCCCTACAAGAAGACTTGTCATAAAAGGAAATAGTATTTATGTGGAACAAGTAAGTCTTGTACGTTTAGGAGTAGGATTTCCTTTTATATTAAACTCCCTGTAACTAGTATAAATAGTCATAATATTTATGTTATTAGATTTTAAGGCTATGGAGCAAAAAGAACACCATGTAAACATCAGAGAGTGTGAGTGAGATCCGGGGAGACCCAAAAGGAATATCCGATGAGGGATCCAAGGGAATATCGGTGGATCAAGTTAGAGATCCGTGGTGATATTTAGGGGAGACCTAGGGGATATTGTGGGGTACTCGGTGAGGATCTTGTGAGTGGGGTTTGGGGTTAGGTGTAAGAGAGAATCCTGGAGTATATGGTTGTAACAATTTATCATATAGTGGAACTTTCTCTATCGTCCTGACGGCCCGTGGTTTTTTACCCGTTTTGGGTTTTCCACGTATATCTTGTGTTGTGATTGTTTTATTCTCTCTCATCTATTTTTCTGCTTATTGACGTTATTATTTGCTATGGGTTATGGGCATATATTAGGCACGGCGTTTCCGCGTTCATCGGTAGTAGAGGATTATCCCCAACAATTGGTATTAGAGCCTTATGGTTTGGCGATGGCGGTGACAAGTCTTTACGGGAGATCGTATGGAGGACTTGGTGGCATTGGGATAATGATGATCATGGTTGCCTAGTATGGTTTAGCAAAGGAGATACGTCTTGAAGGTGGTATTTGAACTCGTTAGGGTTTGATGAAAGGAAGAATTTGATAGAGGAGAAGTTTGGATTGTGGTGACAGGTACAAGTCATGGAGATTCAATCAGGGTTACACAAGGAGCTAATTGACTATCAAAAAAAAAAAAAAAAAAAATCTCTCTGTGGTGTGGTGTGGTGTAGGGCTAATCCGGCAGAGCACTCCCAGTTTCTAGTAGCAAGTCTTTCACTAGGTATGTGATGCAAGGACAGGATGTCTTTCACAGGGTTAGGTGATGTAAGGACATGTTTATTTTTTTTGGCAGTTTTCCCCACTGGCCATAAAAGAGGATATGTTGCTGCTAGTGGTCTATAATTGTGCACATGGCATTGGTCAGAAAATGATACAAGGTGTATGGTGGACAAAAATGTCGATGGCTGACGAACTCCCTGGAAATCTGACTTGAGGAGTTGCACCACAATTTCAGCAGGTTATTTCGACATGGTGCCGGAACAACGAACACAAAATTGTGTGAAGAAAAATCTTAGGATGGTTCGTTCCTAAGTGGTTATACCTTGTGGTGGGGTATGTTGATTCTCGGTGATGAGAATTGTGGCTATGGACAAAGTTTTGAGAATTCAAGCCAAATGGGAGAATTGTTAGGTTTTGGCTTGTATTCTCGAATGAACCCGAAGTGAACCAAACAAGGCTCAACTGATGTGGAGCTTCCTGGAAAACGTAGGATACGTTTGGAAGTTGAATTATGGTGTCTGAGGGAGGTTGAAGAACAGAAGAAACGAAGGACAACTCAAACCGCTGCCGCTGTGGCTTTGGCAACTGTAATGGCAGCGGTACCACACCGCTGTGAATTTTCGGCAGCACAACGAGAGCGGTCCAAAGACCAGTGAAGAACGCTGTGATGTGCGCTGTGGGTTCAACAGCGGTAATGGCAGCGGTCGTGGCTGGACAGCGGTGACAAGAGCGATCAGGAGCTGACGTGTTTCGACGTGTTGGGAGCGGGGTGCACACCGTGACCAATACGATAGAGACGATGTATTGTTGAGATCGAGAATGTTGCGCGGAACAGGAAAAGGTATTCTTCTGGAAGTTCTTGTGCTTGAAGGAAAATGATTTACTCCCTACAAGAAGACTTATCATAAAATGAAATAGTATTTATATGGAACAAGTAAGTCTTGTACGTTTAGGAGTAGGATTTCCTTTTATATTAAACTCCCTGTAACTAGTATAAATAGTCATAATATTTATGTTATTAGATTTTAAGGCTGTGGAGCAAAAAGAACACCATGTAAACATCAGAGAGTGTGAGTGAGATCCGGGGAGACCCAAAGGGAATATCCGAGGAGGGATCCAAGGGAATATCAGTGGATCAAGTTAGAGATCCATGGGTGATATTTAGGGGAGACCTAGGGGATATTGTGGGGTACTCGGTGAGGTTCTTGTGAGTGGGGTTTGGGGTTAGGTGTGAGAGAGAATTCTAGAGTATATGGTTGTAACAATTTATCATATAGTGGAACTTTCTCTATCGTCCTGACGGCCGGTGGTTTTTTACCCGTTTTGGGTTTTCCACGTATATCTTGTGTTGTCATTGTTTTATTCTCTCTCATCTATTTTTCTGCTTATTGACGTTATTATTTGCTATGAATTATGGGCATATATTAGGCACGGCGTTTCCGCGTTCATCGGTAGTAGAGGATTATCCCCAACATGAACAAGATCCTAATCCAAGATGCCCACCATTTCATTGTGGACGTCTTGGCAATATTGGCTTCCCCTTCTCCAATCGAACGCATCCTGAGTTGTTAGATATGGCTTGAATATTCCAATGGTTACCAAACACGATTTACTAATGTGGAGACTTCCTGGAGACGTGAGAGCATTTGGGAGTATGAGGTTATGTTTGAGGGAGGCTTGAAGGACATGAAGAACAGAAGAAACGAAGAACAGCTTAAACAGCTGTCTCTGTCGCTGTGGCTTTGGCAGCGGTAATGGCAGCGGTAGGATACCGCTGCTAATTTTTCGGCAGCGCAATGACAGCGGCTTCAATTCTAGTGGATATCGCTACGGTGACCGCTGTGGCTGTCACAGCGGTACCGGCAGTGGTCGACGGGGATGAAGCGCATGGATCACGGTTTTCTGAGTGGTCAAGTTTAACACGGTTTAGGAAGCGGGTGGCCAATTGCAACTTGAATCGTAATCAATCATAAGCATGCATTGAATTAGGAAATATTCATGGAAGAGGAAATAAGTTGTTTCTTGAAGTTCGAATAGAAAAAGGATTTCTCCTTGAAAGAAGACTTGTCTTAAATAGGAAATAGTATTTATGTGAAACAAGTATTCTTGTATGACTAGGAGATAGATTTCCTTGTTAGTTTAAACTCCCTGTAATTCATATAAATAGACCATAATAACTAGGTTATTAGTTTGTGAAAAACACTTGTGAGTGGTGGAGCAAAATAGCAAATAATAGAGAGATCTCAAAGTGAGCATTGGGTGTAATTGAGTTTGGGGTATTATTTAGAGAGAGATCCTGAGTGTGTGGTTGTAACAATTTACTACATATTGGAACTTTCTCTTGTCGTCCTGACGGCCGTGGTTTTTTCCCTGATTTGGGTTTCCACGTAAATTCTTTTATGTTGTGTGTGTAAGGTTCCCATTTGTTGATTGGCTCATTTCTTGGTCAAACCACATGTTGGGGTTCTTTGTAAGGGTAGCTTAGGTGTTGGTTTTATTGTTCGAAGCCCTTTGAAAACCTCGTCTTGATAAGCACCGAAGGTAAATTTCTATGTGCTTACTTGTCTTGAAGAGATAATTGCACACACTCACAACTCATGCATATGTTTAATACTTGTATGTTGTGTGTCTTATTTTTGTGCATTCATGTTCATTAACATCTCTTCTTGCTTGTTTTCATGATTGCATCTTGCATTGTCCATTGCCTTGTCTTGCATAGTCTTGGATTTCTTGCATTGCAAAGGGCGTTGTTCAAAGCGCTCTACAAGGCGCTGTTCGAACAGCGCCCAAATGACCTGATGCAAAAATGGTCATTTTAATGCATCAGGTCTGATGCATTTTGGTGAGGCGCTGTATGAGCGTTGTATACAAGCGCTGTTCGTACAGCGCCCGATCAAGACCTGATTGAAATTGTATTTTAAATGCATCAGGTCTGATGCATTTTGTTGAGGCGCTATACGAGCGCTGTACAGAAGCGCTGTTCGTACAGCGCCACTCTGTTTTCCCGAGAGAACAGAGTTGGGGCGCTGTACAGGCGCTGTACACAGAAATAATATGAATAGCGAGCCAGCACTATATTTATTGATTGGAAAGAATGGACTCTTCAAAAAGAGGCCCGAGCGGAATGAAGTTGTGCTAAATGAACGAGTTGTCCTAAATGCCCCTTGTTAGCTGTCGCAGGAAGTGGTGAGGGCTCAGGAAGTGAAGCAAACTCGACCAAACAAATAAAGTAGCCCTATGTTCGGATATGACAATACCATACCATAATCAAAAGGTACAACGGCCAGAGCGACCAGACTTAACACTCGTTGAAAATAGAGTGGAAAACTACGCCAAAAAACGATCCTTTTCAAAGTGAAAGGTCCTACTTCTTGACCCATTCAAGCCATGAAAGTGACCTTTTGGATTAGAAAACATGGTGGGTTGATCGAAGAGCTGCTAACCATCAACGTACCTTTCCCTTCCTACAAGGTCGTCTAGTCTAGCAGTTTTGGCATGTAATTACGTTCTTCAGTGCAGTCAAAGGCGAAGGTTGAATGAATATCCATCTGCATCTGTACCAGTTCTCTCTGAATAGCATCAACCAGTAAACGTTAAGGTTAAGCAATATGGGCGAAAACGGCAAGCTAGACCCAGGGAATACTTAATATGTACTGAATCTGGGCGTAGTAGGGCACCAACGTCTCAACTCAACCTCAATTACATCGCTACTAAGTGAAAATCTATGTATTCTAGGTGGTCCTATGTCATGATGAGCCCCGGCGTAGTGTAAATAATCATGATCCGGGCATCATCAATGGGGTGGTGCAACCATTTTCGAACATCGACAAAGACAGGGTACACTGTCACTGATTGAAGCAGCGGTAGGTAGTTGATAGTCCAAGACCAGGAAAAGCATAAAGATCAGATCAGTTATCTATCTGAGTGGAAAAGTCATCCAAAACACAGCTTCCTCTCCTTATTTATACTTACTATAGGGCGAGTTAGCAAAGAAACCGTTAGGGTCTTTCTGGTTTCGGGGAGTGACTGACGTCATAGCGGGAAAGAGGATAAGGAGCTTGCGCCTAACTGAGGCTAAGTGTTCTCCTGGTAGGGTAGAAGCTCTGGCTTCCGAAAGGGCTGCTTTGCTGGTTGAGTGAGGGAAAAACATTTGCGCACCCTTCCTTTACTATGATGGATGACCCACGAGAGACCTTGACTGGGAAAGCGGGAAGCTAATCACTAGATTGATCTGGGCTAAGCTTTTTTTTTACAACCTCACGAAAGCAGATCAAATAAAGACTTAAGGAACGAAACGAGATAGCGTTGTTCAAGTGCAGATGTAGCGCACAGGCGAGTCGAGGTAGAGGCGCTCTACGTACAGCGCCCAAGGCAATATTGTGGTGTCACTTATCAAAACGACCACACTTCATATTGACTCCCTATATATATGCCACTTTGACTTTAGGTCAATCAAGAGAGTTCATATTTAGATTTCATACTTAGGATATTTTTCAAGAGAAGAAAAAATTCCAAGAACTCAATTTTTATTCACTCAAACACTTTTTCATGATCATCAATCATCATCTAGCATCATCCTAGATCATCTAGATGTCTCTTTACATGGATTCTTCATCACACTTTGCTTGGTAAGCTTTTCACTAATATCTTACATATTTTGTGTTTTTCTTAACAAGCAATCTCAATTTATTTCTTGTATGATTTTCATATATCTTTTGATACAAGATTGAGATTAGTGTGTTGTATGTTTGAGAAGTTGTATTGTGATAACTAATTAGGTTTTGTGCTTAATCTTGATTAGCTAAACTATTTGATTGAACATGTCATTTAGTTTTAATATCTAGGATTGTTCTAATTGCATATTAATCATCTTAGATAAGCATATAGGGTTTCCATTGCTCTATGTTGCATTTGGATATTCATATATTCACTTAGGGTGTTATTCTCTTCATTGAGAAAGTAAGTCTTGTGTGTAGCTTCCGGGATTAGGTTGCTTAGATCGCAAGCAAATCGGACTAGGTTCACTCATACCGGGATTAGGTAGGTGTGTGATTACTTCCGGGATTAGGTTGTAATCGTTTTACACATTTAGTGGATTCGAGGTTCGAGTGTGGCTTACTTACTAGCCCGTGGTTTTTCCCGTGAGGGTTTCCACGTAAAAATCAAGTGTTATTTAATTTCTGCTTTTTATACTTGATTTATTGCTTTATCTATTTAGGGGTAATTTCGTAATTTTGACTAAACACGAAAAATTAGGTAATAAGCTTAAAATCTATTCACCCCCCTCTAGATAGTTTTATACACACCATGCTATAATTTGTGTCAGTGTGTTTGGATTTAATTACTTCTCTTTATCTTATCTTTTCTTTGTTATCGTGATTGTTTGTGTTCTATCCGGCAACGCTTCCGCGCGCTTAGTGACGTTTGTTCGCTAGCATGAGTGTGGGCTGTTCGTAGTAGATAACTGCACTGAACAAGAAGCTCCGAAGATTCAATTGCTGAAAAATGAATCATTCTTTTATGTTAAAGACATTTCTCAGGATAATAGGCTGAAGCTTCATGACCAACTGGTTGAGAATTATAGCTGTAATTCCTTCAGAAACTTGACCCTCCCTCGTTCTCCTTTTTTCACTTTTAGTATCACATTCAAGTTGCCCCTATTTAATTGTCCACATACTCATGACAATATCCCCAAAAATTTTAGTTTACTCTGCAATTATTCCACTCACTCGGTTATCTATGACAAGGATTTCTTTAATTTCAATCATTCTAATTATCACAATTGGTCAAATATTAGGCAACCAAGTCCTTCAGCTCAATGTTCAGTTATTCATCCCCCAGTGACCAAGACTCAAAAACATGTTGTCTTTCATGATATGTTTACTGGTTGGTTCAATCTTCAAATGAATGTAACGAGAGAATGCTACGAGTGTCACTGGAGAGAAGGCGAATGTCAAAGTGATAGCAAGGGAAACTTTTATTGTTCTAAAGCAGAACCAGATACCAAAATTACAGAACCAGGTATCAGAACTCATGCATGGATGCATACATGCTCTATTTTCCCTGTTTCATTGTTTTTTACATATATATTGGCTATATGTTCCAAGTTATTAGTCGTTTTATACAATTATAGAAGCTGTGTGTATTTTAATATTCCGCCATAAAACATATTCTTGTATCTGTACATAAATTGCTCTACTGAATTTTTATTGGTCTCTTAATTACCTGGTTTTCGGAGAATGTGATTTACTCTATTATAGCAAGTTCCAACTCAGTTTTATTAGAAGGCCAGTTTTGTCCCTTTTTCTTAAAATTTTCTTGAGGATGATACCAATTTTTGTCTCATTCCTCTATAGATCTGTTTGTTTAAACTAAAGTCATGTTACTTTTAACTTTTGTTGCAGGACATCAAAATCTGCCATTGAAGCTAGGACTAGGTAATACACCTCTTTGATTACAATACATTAAAATCATTTCAGATTTCTCTGCCTCATCATCTGCTTCCTTTTTTTTCCTTTTTTTTTTTTTGTTGCAAACTTCAATAGAAAAATCTCTGTTCAGCATTCCATGATTTTCCTCCAAAGCAATCTGCAGTACTTACAACTCTTCTTTTTGCTCATTAGGTTTTGGAATAGTAGTACCAACACTCCAAGTTATGGTTCTGTTCATCTACATTGTATGGCATCGCAAGTGGTGCAGCAAGCAAAGATGATACGGCAAGCACTCGGAATGGTCGAAACGATCAGAATGGTCAGCCTGGACGGTTTGGTCAGCCCGCTCGGAATGGTCAGCTCAATGACTTGGATCAGCCCCTATCAGAAGGGCCAATTTCGGGGGTCTTTTCAGAGGGCAAACGAACTCAAAATCAACATTGTAATATATTTCCGAAAAGCCCAAGACGAACCCTACAAATGTTATGAAGACTCCATCTTCTATAACGGGCTGCAGAATATCCAATTTCGGCCATCTAGATTATTGCGCGAAGATGGACGAGAGCTGGACGAGATGATCCGGCCTGAACTTCGTGGACCTCTACAGAGGGCATATGAGGTCGGATCATCTATTATAATATGTTTCCGGAAAGCCCAAGACGAGTCCTACAAATGTTATGAAAACTCCGTCTTCTATAACGGGCCGCAGCATATCCGAATCTGGCCATTTAGTTTCTGGCGCACCAAGACAGCAATTTCTTGTTTTATGGTTTTTAATTACCGTCATGATTCCGTACGTTTATTTTATTTCCTTTTAGTTTATATGTAATTAGGTTATTAATTATTTCCTTTTTAGATAGGTTTTTAATGTTTTAGAATTCTTTTGATTTTAGGAGATTTGATATCTTTTCCATTTAGGATTCTTTCCCGTTTGTTTAGGATTTTCTTGTTAGTCAAGTTTTGAAATTCTATTTAAGTAGATTGTATTAGGGTTTGAAACACAGCTTTTGATTAATAAAAAATAGAGAGATTGTTTCTCAATATCCATGTACAACATTCTTTGCGAAGATTGTAGTATTTGAAGCCTGTTAACAATCCTTCGTGCGCGAAGTTGAATGTTATCAGTAGCCTAGTATTCTGGCATCCGTGCGCGGATCAACAGAATATTAGTAGGTTGTTTCTAATTGTTTCTTGCAGGTTTTTCTCGTTATAGCTTCCGCTACATCAGTTTGGTATCAGAGCGGAAGCTATAACGAGATGTGCACTGTTGTCAGCTTCCGCTGCATCAGCTTCCGCTGCATCAGCTTCCGGGTGTGCACTGTAGATCAGAATGTCGTCAAAGTATACGACAACGAATTTCCCGATGAATGGTCGCAAAGCTTGGTTCATTACTCTCATAAATGTACTCGGGGCATTAGATAAACCGAAGGGCATGACCATCCATTCATACAGACCCTCTCGCGTTTTGAACGCAGTCTTCCATTCATCTCCGGGTCGAATTCGGATCTGATGATATCCGCTTTTCAGGTCCAGTTTGGTAAACACCGTCGCGCCATTAATCTGATCAAGTAAATCATCCAAACGAGGAATAGGAAATCGATATCTCACCGTGATTTTGTTGATCGCACGGCTGTCAACACACATCCTCCAGGACCCATCTTTTTTTGGAATTAGAAGGGCTGGTACCGCACACGGACTAAGGCTCTCACGGATGTGGCCTTTATTCAACAACTCCTCAACCTGCCTTCGCAACTCCTCATGCTCTACGGGGCTCATTCAATAATGTGGGCGGTTAGGTAACATAGCTCCGGGTTCCAAGTCAATCTGGTGTTGAATGTCCCTCAGGGGTGGAAGCCCTTCAGGTAATTCGTCAGGAAACACCTCTGGAAAGTCTGACAGTAGTGGCACCGCATCTTGGGGAATCTCAACCGTGGCTGCCTTTTCTTTGTTAAGCAACACAAAGACTGTCTCTGCTTCCTCCATCTCTGTTTCAAACCTAGCAAAAGAGAGTAGATTTGCACTATCGGGTGATTTGGGTTTCTCCGGACTCTTACCAGGTAATAGCACAATATTGGTATTGTTGAATCGCAGTGAGTATGTGTTCAAAAACCCATCATGCTTTACTTTTCGGTCATATTGCCATGGTCTTCCGAGTAATAGGTGGCAGGCGTCCATATGGACCACATCACACCACGTTTGGTCCTTGTAATTTGTCCCCATCGAAAAAGAGACAAGAACCCTATGGTTCACTGTTATCTTCCCTCTTTTCTGTAGCCATACTAACGTGTACGGTCTTGGGTGCTTTTCTGTTGTCAGTCCTAACTTCCGAACTGCATCATTGGCTATAATATTCTCACAACTGCCCCCGTCAATAATATATCGACACACCTTGCCTAAAATCGTACAAGTGGATTGAAACACATTATTTCGGAGCCAATCACTTTCCTCAGCTCGTGGTGTCAAGAACGTGCGTCGAACCACCAATAACGGACCAGAATCACCATCTACCTGATCTTCTTCGACAGCCATTTCTTCGTCGAACTCAGCCTCTTCCCCAATTTCTGCATCCCCTTCGCCACTATCATCCGTCTCATTAAACAATACTGGCTTCTTTCCTATCTTTCGGCAATCTGTTTGACGGTGTCCTACCTCGCCACAGTTGAAACATCTCACCCCACCTACTGCTGTTCGCGGCTGGAGCTGATTCGACGTTGGTTGGGCCTGATTGGTGACCGGACGTGGAGCGCCTCCGCTGCTGTTGGCCACTGTCCGCTGTTGCCACCTAGAATTGCTGCTACTTGCCCCTGTTCTGCCTATTGACCCGGCACTGCTGCTACTGAACGGACCACCTCCCATTCTCCGAGTTGTTGTCTTCTCTACCTGCAAGGCTCTTTGATGTGCCTCTGAAACTGAAGTTGGGTCAAAAAGGTTTACCACATCTAAAATTTGTTGACGCAATCCGCCACAGTACCTGGACACCAACTGATCATTGGTTTCTTCAATATCATTGCGCACTAACAACTGGTAGAACTCTGTTGTATAATCATCAACAGTTCGCAATCCTTGTCTCAAATTCTGCAATTTCTGATACAATAACCTCTGAAAATTATGTGGTAGAAATTCAGCACGCATCTTCCTCTTCATCTTCTCCCAATCAGAGATTTTTGCCTTTCCCGAACGATTTCGGGTGAGTTTCATCTGCTGCCACCACGCAGCTGCTCGTCCCCGAAGCCTAGTCGCCACCAAGGCTACTTTTGAGTTATTCGGAACGCTTTTGAACTCCAAAATTTCTTCCACGACTCCAAGCCATTCTAGGAACTCCTCCGGTTGTAGATTGCCCTGAAATTCCGGAACCTTCGTCCTCATACCTGATTCCCACCTACGATTTTCTTCTGGTTGCACTAGCCGTCTGTAATCTTCCTCATAATGTTCCCGCACGGGTGGTCTCCGCTGCGGAACTCCTCCATCCAGGTGTTCTCGCGCTGGTCTTCTGCGCTGCGGAACCTCTTCCTCCGGGTAACTGTCCTCGTCAGTTTCCTCCTCATCTCCACTCACGCGAGGGTTTTGAGTCGGTACGTTCATGGTTTCTAGGTTGGCGATTACCCTAGTCATCTGCTCGGCTAACAACGCCATCTGCTGCTCTAGTTGCGTCATACGGTCACGTTCGACGGCCTCTTCTACAGGGATCCGGTTAGGTTGTCGTCTCTTCGGCGGCATATTGATGTCCCGAACGAACCAGGCTCTGATACCAACTGGTGTAGCGGAAGCTTATGAGAAAAACCTATAAACGACAATAAGATACCAAACTGATGTAGCGGAAGCTATAACGAGAAAAACCTGCAAGAAACAATTAGAAACAACCTACTAATATTCTGTTGATCCGCGCACGGATTCCAGAATACTAGGCTACTGATAACATTCAACTTCGCGCACGAAGGATTGTTAACAGGCTTCAAATACTACAATCTTCGCAAAGAATGTTGTACATGGATATTGAGAAACAATTCTCTGGTATTTTTTTATTAATCAAAAGCTGTGTTTCAAACCCTAATACAATCTACTTAAATAGAATTTCAAAACTTGACTAACAAGAAAATCCTAAACAAACGGGAAAGAATCCTAAATGGAAAAGATATCAAATCTCCTAAAATCAAAAGAATTCTAAAACATTAAAAACCTATCTAAAAAGGAAATAATTAATACTAATTACATATAAACTAAAAGGAAATAAAATAAACGTACGGAATCATGACGGTAATTAAAAACCATAAAACAAGAAATTGCTGTCTTGGTGCGCCAGAAACTAAATGGCCAGATTCGGATATGCTGCGGCCCGTTATAGAAGACGGAGTCTTCATAACATTTGTAGGACTCGTCTTGGGCTTTCCGGAAACATATTATAATAGATGATCCGACCTCATATGCTCTCTGTAGAGGTCCACGAAGTTCAGCCCGGATCATCTCGTCCAGCTCTCGTCCATCTTCGCGCAATAATCTAGATGGCCGAAATTGGATATTCTGCAGCCCGTTATAGAAGATGGAGTCTTCATAACATTTGTAGGGCTCGTCTTGGGCTTTTCGGAAATATATTACAATGTTGATTTTGAGTTCGTTTGCCCTCTGAAAAGACCCCCGAAATTGGCCCTTCTGATAGGGGCTGATCCAAGTCATTGAGCTGACCATTCCGAGCGGGCTGACCAAACCGTCCAGGCTGACCATTCTGATCGTTTCGACCATTCCGAGTGCTTGCCGTATCATCTTTGCTTGCAGCACCATTCTCTCCAGGTTGGAGAAAATTCGTCCTCGAATTTTGGAAAGGTAAACTGAACACACCAACCTATACGGCGTCGGATGCTTCTCGGTCTTGATTCCCAAATTTTCGTCAACTACCTGCTCATCCACATTAGTAATTGTTGCAAAGGCTGCACGTGGAGTCTCAACACACAGGTCTCTCCACCATGGTTGTCCCTTGTTCTTCTGCTGTGTCGCCTCTTCCTATTTCTGTTGTGTTGCCTCTTCCCAAAACCACCTCCTTGTCAAATTTTGGTGCGGAATAACACTTCTCTTCAACAAATATGGGTTCAGCTCCAATGTTTACGCCTCCATCCTCTTCATCAAATTGCGGTTCAACTCCAATGTCTGCGTCTCCATCCTCTTCATCAAATTTATGTTCAGCTCCAACGTCTACGCCTCCATCCTCGCCTTTGTCAAACTGCAGCTCGTCCCCTACTTCAACTTCTCTTTCTTCTTCTTCCGTTTCGGCGATCAATACTCTCTTGCTCAATTTCTTGCACTTGGACTGTCTGTGTTCAACATCACCATAACTGCAGCATCTCAACCCACTCGACGACCTAGGTTGCTGTTTTGGGTTAGAAACTGGACGTGGAACAACGCCACTACTGCCCACCGCTGCTCGGCTGGTTGCGTTGCCACTGCTGGTGCCTGATCGCAGTCCGCCTCCACCCTTACGTGTGATGGTCTTCTCCACTTGCAAGGCTCTTTGATGGGCTGCAGATACAGTACCCGGGTCAAAGAGTTTCACCACCTCAACGATTTGTGAACGACGGCCACCGCAATACCTCAATTTCTGAAAATTGAGGGGCAAAAATTGAGTGCGCAATTTTTGAGCCATCTTCTCCCAATCCGTGATTTTTGATTTTCCCATTCGAGTCTGTGAGAGCTTTAGTTGCTGCCACCATACGGCTGCCCGTCCTTGAAGCCGAGTTGCCACCAAGGCTACCCTTGCATTCGTCGGCACTTTTTTAAACTCCAAGATCTCCTCCACATCTCTTAGCCAATCAAGGAATTCTTCAGGTGAGAGGTCTCCCTGAAATTTCGGAATCTTTGTCTGCATACCCAACTTCCACCGCTGGCTATCTTCACACGCTCGAGCTCTTCGACGTGGCTGCAGAACCAAGTCTTCATCACTTCCTTCCTTGTCTCCATCCGAACTTGAGTCTAGGGGACGAAAGGTTTTTTGGTTGGCCATTAACATAGCGATTTGCTCAGTTAATCGCGAAACCTGTTGCCCCAATCGTGCCATGCGGTCACATTCGATGGCTTCGTCTACGGGAACCTGGTTTGGACGTCTTCTCGGCGGCATGATAATGTCCCGAACGAACACGGCTCTGATACCAAACTGATGTAGCGGAAGCTCTACGAGAAAAACCTGCAAGAAACAATTAGAAACAACCTACTAATATTCTGTTGATCCGCGCACGGATGCCAGAATACTAGGCTACTGATAACATTCAACTTCGCGCACGAAGGATTGTTAAAAGGCTTCAATTACGAATAATAACTGGAAATTGAGAAACAATTCTCTGGTATTTTTTTATTAATCAAAAGCTGTGTTTCAAACCCTAATACAATCTACTTAAATAGAATTTCAAAACTTGACTAACAAGAAAATCCTAAACAAACGGGAAATAATCCTAAATGGAAAAGATATCAAATCTCCTAAAATCAAAAGAATTCTAAAACATTAAAAACCTATCTAAAAAGGAAATAATTAATAACCTAATTACATATAAACTAAAAGGAAATAAAATAAACGTACGGAATCATGACGGTAATTAAAAACCATAAAACAAGAAATTGCTGTCTTGGTGCGCTAGAAACTAAATGGCCAGATTCGGATATGCTGCGGCCCGTTATAGAAGACGGAGTCTTCATAACATTTGTAGGACTCGTCTTGGGCTTTCCGGAAACATATTATAATAGATGATCCGACCTCATATGCCCTCTGTAGAGGTCCACGAAGTTCAGCCCGGATCATCTCGTCCAGCTCTCGTCCATCTTCGCGCAATAATCTAGATGGCCGAAATTGGATATTCTGCAGCCCGTTATAGAAGATGGAGTCTTCATAACATTTGTAGGGCTCGTCTTGGGCTTTTCGGAAATATATTACAATGTTGATTTTGAGTTCGTTTGCCCTCTGAAAAGACCCCCGAAATTGGCCCTTCTGATAGGGGCTGATCCAAGTCATTGAGCTGACCATTCCGAGCGGGCTGACCAAACCGTCCAGGCTGACCATTCTGATCGTTTCGACCATTCCGAGTGCTTGCCGTATCATCTTTGCTTGCTGCACCAGCAAGAGAGAAAAATATTCTTCTCCAAACTTCCACTAAAGATACACTTCTTCTGACCCCTCAAAATCAGACCTGGAAACAACCAATGTCTTCTTTGGAGTCCCCATCTTCTCTTATAGTGAACTTGCAGAAGCCACTAATAATTTTCATCATGAAAAAGAACTTGGAGGCGGGGGATTTGGAACGGTATACCATGGTAAGAAGATATACTTTTGTATGTCTCAATTGAATGATCATGTATATTAAACTTAAACACAACTGCTTAAGAAAAAGGAAAATAAAAGAGTACAAAGAGTAATATCAGCTTGCTAAATGACCTATTTGATCCTTATAAATCAGGAATACTCAGAGATGGACGAGAAGTTGCGGTCAAATGCCTATATGAGCACAACTACAAAAGGGTTGAGCAGTTTATGAATGAGATTAAAATCCTCACACTTTTGCGCCACAAAAATCTTGTCTTGCTTTATGGCTGCACTTCATGTCGCAGTCAGGGTCTCCTCCTTGTGTATGAATTCATCCCCAATGGTGCCGTTGCTGATCATCTCTATGGTGATCGAGCGAACTCATGTTTGCTCACTTGGCCTATCCGTATGAACATTGCCATAGAAACTGCTACCGCATTGGCTTGTCTCCATGCTTCTGATATCATACATCACGATGTGAAAACTAACAACATTCTCCTTGACAACAAATTCTGTGTGAAAGTTGCAGATTTCGGGCTTTCCCGATTGTTTCCCACTGATGTTACTCATGTCTCAACTGCTCCACAAGGAACTCCAGGCTATGTTGACCCGGAATATCATCAAAGCTACCAGCTAACCGATAAGAGTGATGTATATAGCTTTGGAGTTGTACTTATTGAGCTAATATCATCAATGCCTGCAGTCAATATGTCTAGACATGCAAATGAGATTAATTTGGCTAACTTAGCAATAAACAGGATTCAGAAACGTGCAGTCGATGAGCTGATTGATCCATGTCTCGGATCTCACTCAGATGAAGAAGTAAAAAGAATGGCAACTTCAGTAGCAGAACTGGCATTTCTATGTCTGCAACAAAGTAGGGAAATGAGACCTACCATGGATGTGGTTTTGAAGGAATTGGAGAGAATTAAAAACAGAGAATGCAAGCCAGAGAATCTAAAAGAAGAGGATGATGATGACAAGGAAGAGTTGAAGAGTATGCAGCAGCCAGAACCATCAACACCACTTCGTGAAGAAACTGCTTCGTTGAAGAATATCAAGCTGCCACCTTCACCAATTTCTGTGACCGAAAATTTGGTCAGTAATAGCACTACATCTAATGTCTGTAACTAAGGGTTCCTCTTACATGCTGCTCAAATTAATTTCAATGGTGGACGATGTGAAGTATGTTTTGATAGCCATCTGCTTGTAATTTTTGTGATGTATATCCGTAAAAAAATATATACCATTTAGTTAAGTTTATGTGTTGTTATGAACAGCAATCTTAACCATTTAATTGCCACAATGCCATTATTATCTGATCTTTCTTCTTCATGAGGACAAGCCTAGGGATTGAAAAAATTAATGAAAAAAAATGTAGACGTGTTGGACAAGTCTTAGGATTCAAGACTCTCAGGACTCTTACGGATATCAATCCAACTCCAACTCAGACTTTGTTTTATATTATACTGCTGTTTTTAATCTTATCACTTGTTGTAATTATCTTTTAGTTTATAGTTATCTTTTAGCTTAATCTTATACTGCAGTAGTTTTAGTTTAACTTCACTTGTGTTCCACGACATGTGTATATATATATTTTGTAGTTTAATTAGAGTAGATGACAACTACTGTCCACGACATATGTATATATATATTTGTTTGATTCGTGAATAATATAACACAGCAGAACAATTGTTCTACAATATCTCCTCATTCAAACATTAATATGGTATCAGAGCGCCTCTACTTCTAATTCTATTTTTTTTTCATCACGTTTTTTTATCAGCTCTTCTCCTTCCGCAAAATTTCAACCATGACTGACCCAAAGGATTCCAGTTCAATGAATCCAACTTCTGATTCACAAAGATCCAACGATCTTTTCTCCGCTCAGGGACCCAATGATCCCTTCTTCGTTCATCACTCAGACAATCCCACAGCTGTTCTAGTCTCTCCAAAGTTGTCAGGGGACAACTACAACTCTGGATCTCTGACAGGTATTGCACCACAAGCAAATCTGACAGGTATTTCCCTCTCATGTTCCTATAAATCCGTATGCATCATTGACTCATGAGCGACAAATCATGTGAGCTCATCTTTGAATTTGTTCTCTAGTTATTCTACTTGCTCTAAACATTCCACACTTAAACTCCCAGATGGAATGGACCATTAAATTACTCATGTAGGAACTGTCACTCTTTCACCGACATTATGTCTCACAAATGTCTTATTTGTTCCCACTTTTCAATTCAATTTAATTTCCATCAGTGAACTTGTCAAGACCCGAAAAATTTATGTCTCCTTTTCTAATGATGAATGTGTGTTTCAGGATCTGTTATCGAAGAAGAAGATTGGATTGGGACGCCTACATGAGGGACTCTACCATCTTCAAAATCCTGCAACTATTTGCTCTTTTCAAAATTCAGCTCAAAATCAATTGTGGCATTGCCGATTAGGACATGCTTCACCTAGTTGTTTACAACTCTTAGCTAAGCAATTCTCTTTTATTCATTCTTCAAATAATGTTGATTGCATGATATTCCCTCAAGCAAAGCAAACTCGTTTGTGTTTTCCAAATAGTTCAATAAAAACTAGCAGACCATTTCAAATTATTCACGGTGATATTTGGGGACCTTTTTCATTACCATCACATTCAAATTCTAGATTTTTTTTAACTATCGTTGACGATTTTAGTCGTGCCACATGGATATATTTAATGGCTGTTAAATCTGAAACATCTCACATTTTACAATCATGTTTTGCCATGGTTCATACTCAAATTAATTCTCAAATCAAATCTGTTATTTCTGGGGTTGGAGACATAAATGAACATTTTAAAATCCAAGTTGTTCGAACTGACAATGGCACTGAATTTTTATCAAAAAACATGCAGCATTTTTTTTCATTTAAGGGTGTTGTTCATCAACGTAGTTGTGTTGCTACACCACAACAAAATGGTGTAGTCGAACGCAAACACCGTCACCTTCTAAATGTTGCCCGAGCTTTACGTTTTCAAGCCTATCTTCCATTATCTTTTTGGGGAGAATGTGTCCTCACTGCTGTATATCTCATAAATAAACTACCAACTCCTTTATTAAAAGGCAAGTCACCTCACGAGATGTTATTTCAAAAACCACCGATTTTTACTAACATTAGAATTTTTGGTTGCTTATGTTTTGCTTGAAACCCTCATGTCACAAATAAATTTGATCGGAGAGGTACACCAGGTGTTTTTGTTGGCTATCCTTACAGCCAAAAAGGATACCGTGTATTCGATTTTCAGTCTAAAAAGATTTTTACATCTCGTGATGTCATATTTCATGAACATGTTTTTCCTTTTCAAAATATTTTACTCACTCCTTCAAACATGCCGGTTCATACCTTACCCATACATGATGATGGCACTTTTAAATTTTCTCCACCCACTTCATCCGTTCCACATGAGACCGAACCTCATGAGCATTCGATTTTATCAGTTGCTTCTCTTGACAATGAGATGTCACATGATGCCCCTCCAGTTTCGGATTCTTCCCCAGTGTCCACTGGTGCACAACCCGATCCTCCTATTCGATCGGTTCAGTCAAGGCAGCCACCATTATATTTGAAAAACTATCACTGTCCTACTCTCCTTCATGTGGTGAATCTGGTCCAATCTGACTCTAAGGTAACTAAAGTTTCCACCTCTTATCCAATGGCTTTATATGTTTCTGACAGTAATTTCTCTTTATCACATAAAGTTTTTTTGTCCAAGGTTTGTTCTACAGTTGAGCCTAAGTCCTTTTCCCAAGCCATCAAATACCCACATTGGAGAGCGGCAATGACAACTGAAATTGAGGCATTAGAAAAAAATAACACATGGGATCTTGTTTCTTTGCCATCATCAAATAAACCTATTGGGTGTAAATGGGTTTTCAAGGTTAAGTATCACTCTGATGGTTCAATTGAACGTTACAAAGCTCGCTTAGTTGCGAAAGGCTACAATCAAATTAAGGGCCTTGATTATCATGATACGTTCGCTCCTGTGGCAAAGTTAGTCACTATCCGATTATTGCTTTCCATCGCTGCCATTCACTACAAAAAAAAACCCTATCAGTGACGAACTATTTCCGACGGCGCTAATTGCCGTCGGTAATAGTACCTTTTCCGACGGCCATATCAGTGCCGGCGGAAATGAGTAAAAATCTGATACGACATTTCCGACGGCCAAATGATCGTCAGAAATAGTCTTTGTGCCGTCAATGTTGTTCCCATTTCCGACGGCATAAAAAGTGCCGTCGGAAATAATCTTTGTTCCGTTGGAAATGAGGAAAAAGTAATCAAACATTTCCGACGGCCTAATTGCCGTCGGAAATAGTCACATTTCTGACGGTAAATGGTCTTTTCCAAAGGCATTTAGCCGTCGGAAAAGATTAATTTTTTTTTTTTTTTGGAAAAGATTAAATTTTTTTTTAAGTGTCAAAAACATATTTTTATATAAAGTTTCTTCAAATAATTTGTATAAATAAAAATTTCATGATTTATTTTTTCTTGAAAAATAAAAAGTTAGATAAAATGATTATATAAACTCTATTTCGTAGTAAGCATTTAATACACCTGATTTTCCATAAATTGCTATCTGGACAATGACATATATGTGCAAAAATCAGGAGTGAACACTTTGATGCAATAAAAATACACAAAACATTTGTCAGGGTTATGATGCAGGGATTTGTGAGATATTGACATCATTCTTTAGGAACTCCCTCTTATTATAAGCAATTTTATCTTGAGAAATTGCCTGATGGCAAAATATAGCCAGTCAACTGTCTAGAAAGTCACGTAGGGATGTTAAGGAGCATTACGACACCCTCGTACATGACATCTACAAGATTGATATGAGTTGTGACAAGTTGCCGAGTTATGCCGATGACTTGTGGGACTTTTTGTGCCGTCAGTAATAAAAAAGTAAATAAATAAATAACAGTACTGCATTTCCGACTGTTTTTAGGCCTTCAAAAATAGTCAAATAAGCCATCAATATTACTCACTTTTCTAACAACATAAAAAGTATCATCGGAAATGCTAAAATTTAATTCGAATTACTTTATGGAAACATTTTACTAAATTAACTAAATATAAAATATAGTAAAATTATTAGTAATCACAAGAACATTTAGTTATTTTTAGTTATGTTTAGTGACATTATATCAGATTTTTTAAAACAAACTCTAATAATTTCAATAAAATATTATTTTAAAAAACAATATCTCAATAGTTATATTTAAATAGTATAAAAAAAATATTTAATTAGATATTATACAAAAATATCAATAGTTTATATATAAATAGTATGCAAAACATATTAGATATAAAGTTATAGCAAAATGGTAAGGGTAACCCTTATTGTCATTCAAGTCAAGGGTTCGAACCCCATTAGTTTCATGGATTTAACGTTGCTGGGTGATGTGGCGCGTGTCTGGTGAGGTGGCACCTATCAAGTAGAGTCGCACTATTTTTTTTTTTTTTTTTTTTTATAATTAGACTATTTCCGACGGCAATAAGCCGTCAGAAATAGTGGTAAAGCCGTCGGAAATGCAAGTAATTTTGACCACCCTTAATTACTATTACCGACGGCATTTTTATCTTTTTCGACAGCCATAGCCGTCGAAAATGGTAGTATTTGTGACTGCTCGTCGGTAAATGGTTTTTTCCGACAAGCGTATTTGTGACGGCCTCCGACGGCCTTTTCCCGTCGGAAAAGCGTATTTCCGACGGGAAATGATCTTTTCCGACGGCATTTAGCCGTCGGAAAAGACCATTTTTTTTGTAGTGATTAAAGGTTGAGACATTCAACAATTCGATGTTCAAAATGCTTTTCTACAAGGGGATCTGAATGAGACAGTGTGCGTACATGACTCTCCCACCTGGGTTTTCGAAAAAAGGGGAGCAACGAGTATGTAAACTCAACAAATCATTATATGGTTTGAAACAGGCTTCAAGGCAATGGTTTGCCAAATTCTCTACCACCTTGACCACATTCAGCTTCACTCAGTCTAAATCTGATTATTCATTGTTTACTAATATATGTGGTTCCTCTTCTGTGTTTGTTCTTGTTTATGTTGATGACATTATTGTCACAGGAAATGACTCCATTCGAATTCAACAACTGAAAAGTTTTTTGGAACAAAAATTCTACATCAAAGCCTTGGGAAAATTAAAATATTTCCTTGGCATTGAGGTGGCTAGATCACAACAGGGGTTGTTCCTTTCCCAACGTAAATACACTATGGACATTTTGGAGGATGTTGGTGTTACAGGTGGTCTAATTGCCGAGTTCCCCATGGAACAGAACATCAACCTTGCGGCTAATGATGGGGTTTTGTTGCCGGAACCGACCACATACCGTCGGTTAGTTGGTCGGCTGCTCTACCTCACTGTCACACGGCCTGACATTAACTTCGCTGTCAACTACCTTAGTCAATTCATGCAGTCCCCTCGCTCTTCCCATTTGGATGCAGCTCATCGGGTTCTTCGTTACTTAAAAGGTTCTATCAACAAAGGTATTTTGTTATCAGCCTCATGTTCTCTTCATATCTCAGGTTTTTGTGACTCTGATTGGGCCGGTTGCCCCATCACTCGTCGTTCCACTAGTGGTTATTGTACCTTTCTTGGCTCAAGTCCGATTTCTTGGAAGACAAAGAAGCAATCTACGGTCTCTCGTTCTTCCGCTGAAGCCGAATATAGATCAATGGCTTCTCTCACATGTGAACTTCAATGGTTAAAGTATCTTTTGACAGACTTGGGTATCTCCCATACTTCTCCAATGACAATGTTTTGTGACAATCAGGCGGCTATTCACATATCTCAAAATCCAGTGTTCCACGAACGCACAAAACACATTGAGTTAGATTGTCATTTCGTACGTGACAAAATTCAGGACCGGTTATTGATCCCCCGGTACATCCCTTCTTCATCTCAAATTGCCGATGTGTTCACTAAACCAATAGGCAAGGATCTGTTCTCTCGTCTGATACGCAAGTTGGGCGTTCTTGACATTCACTCTCCAACTTGAGGGGGAGTCTCAGGATTCAGGACTCTCAGGACTCTTACGGATATCAATCCAACTCTAACTCAGACTTGAAATCCAACTCCAACTCCAACTCAGACTTTGTTTTATATTATACTGTTGTTTTTAATCTTATCACTTGTTGTAATTATCTTTTAGTTTATAGTTATCTTTTAGCTTAATCTTATACTGCAGTAGTTTTAGTTTAACTTCACTTGTTGTCCACGACATGTGTATATATATATTTTTTAGTTTAATTAGAGTAGATGACAACTACTGTCCACGACATATGTATATATATATTTGTTTAATTCGTGAATAATATAACACAGCAGAACAATTGTTCTACAATATCTCCTCATTCAAACATTAATAACAAGCCTAGGAAACAACTTGAAACTACCATCATAATTTTTGAAGTCTTTCTAAATGCTTACAAATGGGAAAGAAGAGTTGTGATTGTTTTCATTAGTCATTGCCGACCAACAGTGTAATTTTTTACCCCAACTTGTACTTCTCTGTGGGTCTGTTTGTAAAAGTCTTTGCTGCCCAATTTTCAAGTCAACTAGCGTGTTTTACCATTTGATTAAGTGCAGCCTTCTAAGCAGTAGCTGATCATGAAGAAATTGTGTAGCAGCTGTTGTTTTTGTTGTCGATCGTATAGGCATTTTTGATCGTATAGGCATTAAGCAGTAGTTTGGTATTGTTGTAACTTTTATAATAATCACTGTTAGCTGTGCTGAAGGAATAATCAGCTGTGAAGTTAATCAGCAAATGTTTGGTTAATTGTAGTTTTAAAACTACCGTATAGCTCAAGAGCAGTATGCATATGTGTTGGTGATTTTTTTTTTTATTCTGAAAATAGTTACAATGACTAAAATATACATGAGTTTAGGACTCTATTTCATTTTTTTTTAATTAACTATATATATTAAATCAATATTTAAATAGAATATTTAAATTGGAAAAAAAAATCCATAAGAACAATAAAAATATTTTTAAAAGATTTTATAAATCAAATCAATATTTAAATAGAATATTTAATTTTGAGATGAAATAATGTATATAAATGATTTTAACTTGTTTTCATAAGAATAATAATGATATTTTAAAAGATGCATTAAATACTGAAATAGATTATTTCATAATCACTTTTAAGTAACACTCACTTATTTCTTAAAATTTCTGTCAAAACTTGTCAGATTATCAATTAATCGCTTTTGGAAGTTTTACCAAACATCATTTTATATCAAAATTATAAAATAATCTGATTTTAACTTTTCAAAAACAATACCAAATTGGCACTCGGTATAATTTATGCGCTTTTAGAGATAGATAGAGATAAACCGCAAAAGCTTAGCATAAAACATTGTTGATTAATGGATGTGACTTTTCTAATTGACCACCCCATCACTTTTCCAAAGCTTGGGGGACCATCAACCATGTAGTGAAATCATTGGATTGGGATCCCCTGCTCATCTCATTTGTGCTCATCTTTTTAACATCGAGTGACATGACATCCAAACAAATGAATGGTTAGGATTAATTTGTCTTTTTTTTTTCTCTCTCCCTTAACAAACGACATCGTATCTCTCAAAAAAAAAAATTATTCTTCTTCTTTATTTCAGATCAAGCTCCATTAAACTCCAAAAAATAAATAAATTCAAGAAAATAAATAAATAAATAAACTAAGGATCATCCATCTTTACAATCCTAGATTCATCAACACCCAGAAACCCAAAAAAAAAAAAAAAAAAAAACCAAGGATTTCCTTTCTCTTTCCTTCATTTTATCAGCAACCAACAAAATAAAAACTCATTTCACAAACCCATAGACTAAATCCAATCAAAAAAATATGAAAAAACAAAAAATAAAAAATAAAAAAGAACATTGATGGATCTTCAGATCTTCATCAATGGCGAAATCACACCACCACCCAAAAACGAAATCGCACTAGTCAAACCACCATCAAAATCCAAACACGAAATCGACAAATCGCACCACCACCAAACCCGAAATCGCACCGGTCAACCACCACAAAACCCAAACACGAAATCACATGAAATAGGAGAGAAAGAAGGCAGCGAGAAGATGAACCGGAGATCAGAAATGGAGGAGATTGATGGAGATGGATTCGCGGAGAAAGAGAGAGTGATGAACCAAATGTGAAAAGAGAGAGAAGACGCTGCCGCCGCCGCGACTGCCGAAGGAAATCGAACGCGATGCGAAGAGAAGACGCGGCGGTTTAGGTGTTGGTGTTGGTGTTGGTGGAAGATTATGATGATGACCGATGAGTGTGGTAGAGTGGTGTCTTGTGGTGTTATTTTTTTTTAAATAATTTTTTTTTAATAGATTTGTTAACTTTTTATGTTTGGAAATATTTTATTTTCTGGCTTGTGTATTGTAATTCAATTTGTGTTTGTGAAAAATGAAGATTAATTATATGGGTTTGTGAAGAAATGAAGATTAATGATATGTTATTTTTTGAAAAAAAAAAATCATTTAATATGTATTATGAATCAAACATGAAGAAAAAAAATGTTTGCGGTGATGAGATTCATAAACGTTGTCGTTTGACAAATGGAGAGAAAAGAAAATAAGACAAATTAATTTTAACCATTCATTTGTTTAGATGCCACATGTCACTGGATGTTAAAAAGATGAGCACAAATGAGATGAGCAAGGGATCCCAGTTAAAAAGATGAGCACATTGATGAAGATCTGAAGATCAATGTTCTTTTTTATTTTATTTTATTTTATTTGTTTTTTCATATTTTTTTGATTGGATTTAGTTTATGGGTTTGTGAAATGGGTTTTTATTTTGTTGGTTGCTGATAAAATGAAGGAAAGAGAAAGGAAATCCTTGGTTTTTTTTTTTTTTTTGGGGTTTCTGGGTGTTGATGAATCTAGGATTGTAAAGATGGATGATCCTTAGTTTATTTATTTATTTATTTTCTTGAATTTATTTATTTTTTGGAGTTTAATGGAGCTTGATCTGAAATAAAGAAGAAGAAGAATTTTTTTTTTTTGAGAGATACCATGTCGTTTGTTAAGGGAGAGAGAAAAAAAAAAGACAAATTAATCCTAACCATTCATTTGTTTGGATGTCACATGTCACTCGATGTTAAAAAGATGAGCACAAATGAGATGAGCAGGGGATCTCAGTTCGAAATTATTTCATGCCAGCTAGTTTCATCTCTCTTACACACGAGAATCACAAAGACAATAATTTTCATTTCTCTATCACATCATAAATTTATGGGATATTATAATTTCCCCCCTATAGTTTGCCATATTTATAAATTTACCCCCATAGGTTCAGAATTGGTTGATATTCCCCCTAAAAATCAAAATATTCAAATATATACCCCCCTGCCATTAGGATATCTGTTAAATAAGGCAACTCTGACAAATAAAAAGAGGTTTAAATACCTTTTTGCCCTTGACATAAAAAAATCAGAATTACAAAAATAAAAATTCATCCTTTCATCTCCAAATTCAATCTCCACCATCCATCTCAGACATGGACGGTGGAGATGATTATAAAAAAAATATTAATATCAAAAATAATAAAATAATATAATTGTAAAAAAAAAAAAACTAATCAAATAATAATTGTGACATGAATGGGATTTTTTTTTTTAAAAATTAATCAATTTTTTTTTTCATAAATGGATCTCCACCATCCATCTCATAGATTGGATGGTAGAGATTACAAAATAATTTATAAAGCATAAAAGAAGACAAAACAAAAAATAAAATCAACCAAATGAAAAAAAAAAATCATTTAAAAAAAAAATTCTCCATCCCTATCTCGATCTACAAAAAAAATCCCGATCACCACCACAAAACACAGAATCGGGAATCCAGATTGGTGAAGTACCCAACAACCACACCCGTCTCTTTCAACCCTAACTCTCTCTATCTTCTCGTTCTCTCACCCCAATTCTCTTCTCTTCTCTTCTCTCTTCGCCGCCTCTTTTCTTTCTCTTCTCTGTTTCGCTTCTTCTGTTCTCTCTCCTTGGCGGTTTGTGTTGATTTAGGGGTGGTTGCTTGATCTGTGGGTATGGTCGATTGGGTTTTGGGAATGTTTGATTCACGGATTTTGATGATTCGTGTGTGGATGGTGGCTGATGTGGTGACCATTAGTGGTGGGGATGTTTGATTTGTGGATTTTTGGGGTTTTATGTGATTTGCGAATTTGGTGTTTTTGTGTGATTCATGGATTTGGGATGGTGGTGAAGAACCCAGTTTTGGTGGTTCGATGAGAAAGTGAGAGAGTTGGTGGTTCGGTGATAGTGGTTTGGTGTGTAAAGATGGCAGTTTGGTGTGTGTGAGAGAGAGATTTCTGGGTTCTAGGTTCTAGATCGGTGATAGTGGTTTGGTTCTTGTTTTTTATTTGAGTTTGTGTGATGAACGGATGAACAAGGTGATGATGAATGAAAGCTGGAGAGAGGGAGATTTACAATTATATTATTATTGTAAATCATTTAAGCTGGAGAGTGATGATGGTGATGAAGATTTTGGTGTTTGGGGGCTTGGTTTGTGTTTGTGGTTGTTGAAATTGGTTTGATTTCAATTGGGGATGGTGATTTGATTTCGATTGGGGCTAGATTTTGGGTGTTGTGTGGTGGTATGATTTTTTATGGGTTTTGGTATTTCAGATTGATGATGGAAGTTTTGATGATTTCGTTTTTTTCAGAGATTGATTTCTGGGTTGGTGTTTGATTGTATTGATTTGGTGTTGGGATATTACTATTTAATATTTATTTATTGTTTAATTTTTAAAAAATATTTATTATTTAATTTGATAATATTTATTAATTTATTGTTTAATATTAGTTGTTTTATTAAATAAATTATTATTAATTGCCATTCAAGTCCTCCAAGTGGAGTTACAAGATTGCCCTCGTTGTTTCACAGTCAAACCCCAATTTAATAGAAATCCTAAGTGCAAGGTGTAAATATTTGAATACTTTGATTTTCAAGGGGAATATCAACCAATTCTGAAACTAAGGGGGCAAATTTATGAATATGGCAAACAATAGGGGGGGAAATGATAATATCCCTAAATTTACATGTTATGGTTATTCAAGAGTCAATGAGTCAAGTCTTTCTTGCCTTTGTAGAAAGGAAAAGGGGAGTTTGTGATTAGTCATTGCCTACCCATCAAGTAATTTTCCATGTACCTCACATTTGTGATTTTCATGTATACCCCATTTTGTACTTCTGTTACTCTTTTTCAACAAGTCTTTGCTATGGAATTTCCAAGTAACTGGCTTGTTTTGAAGGATAGAAAACTGAAAGCACAATATAAAAGAAGTGAGAGATACAAAGGCTTGTTAGTTTTAGTAGTTGATCATCGATCAATCAATATATGCTTAGCCGTTGTTATTTCCAAGTAGGCAATTCTGGAATGGCTCTTGCCACTTATCTTGTGTTCTTCCTCATCTCTCACCAGTTACTTCTCTCTTTTTCTGAAGAAGAAATCAATCCAAGATGCCTACCTTTTCATTGTGGATATTTCGGTAATATTGGCTTCCCCTTCTCCAATCGAACGCATCCTGAGTGTGGGTTGTTCGTAGTAGATAACTGCAATGAACTATTTGATCAGAAGATTCAGTTGGTGAAAAATGAATCATTCTTTTATGTTAGAGACATTTCTCAGGATAATAGGCTTTGGCTTCATGACCATCCGTTTTCAGAGTCCTTTGACGTTAATCCTAGCTGTGAATCCTTCAGAAACTTGATCCTCCCTCGTTCTCCTTTTATCTCTTTTAATATCACATACATGCAGCGCTTGTTTAAATGCCCACATACTCATTACAGTATACCCAAAAATTACAGTTTACTCTGCAATTTTTCCACCCACTCAGTTATCCATTTCAATCTTTCTAATATTCTCAAGGGGGATTTCCTTCTTTTCAATCTTTCTAATTATCAAAATCAGTCACATAATAGTCTACCAAGTCCTCCAGCTCCATGTTCAGTTATTCAGCAGCAAGTGACTAAAACTGAGAAAAATGTCGTCTTTAATAATATTTTTACTGGTGGTTTGGGCTTCTTTCTTCAAGTGAATGTAACAAGAGAATGTTTTGAGTGTCACTGGAGAGGAGGACGATGTCTAGATGATAGCAAGGGAAACTTTAATTGTTCAAAAGCAGAAACAGGTACCAAAATTACATTACCAGGTATCAGAACTCATGCACGGATGATGGATGCATACATGTTCTACCTTCTTTGTTTCATTGATTTACATATTGGCTACCTGTTCCAAGTTATTAGTCCTTTTATACAATTATAGAAGCTGCATGTATTTTAATATTCTGCCATAAAACATATTCTTGTATTTGTACATAAATTGCTCTACTGAATCTTATCTGGTTTTCGGAGAACACGGTTTAAACTATTATAGCAAGTTCTAACTCAGTTTTATGAGATGGCCAGTTTTGTGTTTTTTTCTTACAATTTTCTTAAGGATGGATGATGCCAATTTTGGTATCATTCCTATGGATTTAGCTGTCTATACTAATGCCATGTTACTTTTAACTTTTGTTGCAGCAGATCATAAACTGGCATTGAAGTTAGGACTAGGTAATACACCTCTTTGATTACAATACATTGAAATCATTTCAAATTTCTCTGCATCATCATCTGCTTTTTTTTTTTTTTTTCCTTTCTTGCGAAGTTCAATAAAAAAAATATCATTCTGTATTCTGTGGTTTTCCTCCAAAGCAATCTGCAGTTACAACTCTTCTTTTTGCTTATTAGGTTTTGGAATAGTAGTACCAACACTCCTACTTGTGGTTCTGTCCATCTACATTGTATGGCATCGCAAGAGAGAAAATTATGCTTCTCCAAACTTCCACTCAAGATACACTTCTTCTGATCCCTCCTCAAAATCAGACCTGGAAACAACCAGTGTCTTCTTTGGAGTGCCCATCTTCTCCTATAGTGAACTTGCGGAAGCCACTAATAATTTTCATCATGAACAAGAACTTGGAGGCGGAGGATTTGGAACGGTATACCATGGTAAGAAGATATACTTTTTTATGTCTCAATTGAATGATCATGTATATTAAACTTAAACACGACTGCTTAAGAAAAAGGAAAATAAACGAGTACAAAGAGTAATAACAGCTTGCTAAATGACCTATTTGATCCTTATAAATCAGGAATACTCAGAGATGGACGAGAAGTTGCGGTCAAACGCCTATATGAGCACAACTACAAAAGGGTTGAGCAGTTTATGAATGAGATTAAAATCCTCACACTTTTGCGCCACAAAAATCTTGTCTTGCTTTATGGCTGCACTTCATGTCGCAGTCAGGGTCTCCTCCTTGTGTATGAATTCATCTCCAATGGCACCGTTGCTGATCATCTCTATGGTGATCGAGCGAACTCATGTTTGCTCACTTGGCCTATCCGTATGAACATTGCCATAGAAACTGCTACTGCATTGGCTTGTCTCCATGCTTCTGATATCATACATCGCGATGTGAAAACTAACAACATTCTCCTTGACAACAAATTTTGTGTGAAAGTTGCAGATTTCGGGCTTTCCCGATTGTTTCCCACTGATGTTACTCATGTATCAACTGCTCCACAAGGAACTCCAGGCTATGTTGACCCGGAATATCATCAAAGCTACCAGCTAACCGATAAGAGTGATGTATATAGCTTTGGAGTTGTACTTATTGAGCTAATATCATCAATGCCTGCAGTCGATATGTCTAGACATGCAAATGAGATTAATTTGGCTAACTTAGCAATAAACAGGATTCAGAAACGTGCAGTCGATGAGCTGATTGACCCATGTCTCGGATCTCACTTAGATGAAGTTGTAAAAAGAATGGCAACTTCAGTAGCAGAACTGGCATTTCTATGTCTGCAACAAAGTAGGGAAATGAGACCTTCCATGGATATGGTTTTGAAGGAATTGGAGAGAATTAAAAACAGAGAATGCAAGCCAGAGAATCTAAAAGAAGAGGATGATGATGACAAGGAAGAGTTGAAGAGTATGCTGCCAGAACCATCAACACCACATTGTGAAGAAACTGCTTTGTTGAAGAATATCAAGCTGCCACCTTCACCAATTTCTGTGACCGAAAATTGGGTCAGTAATAGCACTACATCTAATGTCAGTAACTAAGGGTTCCTCAATGATGAATGATGTGAAGTATGTTTTGATAACCATCTGCTTGTAATTTTTGTGATGTATATCCATAGAAAAATATACATCATATATGTAAGATAGTGGACAGATTAAGGCAAGAAGGAATATTTATAGTAAATGGAACTGTTTTTTCACTTTGTAATATTTATATGCCAATTTTTCCACTTTTTTCTGTTTCATCGTTTTACTAGATTCATATTTGGGAGAAGTCCCATTAAGTTTGAAAAATAGATGTAGATCTCTTGTAAGAGAGGTTTCTGAAAAATGATATGAGACTTCAATATTGGAAAAGTTTGGAATTTTTCAAGGGATGTGACAATTTTAAAACCAACGATATCTGTTTGTATGATAATAAAATCTCTATAGAAATCAAAGAACTTTTTCTAGCATGTTTGTTTTGGGACCATTTAGTTAAGTTTATGTGTTGTTATGAACAGAATTCTTAACCATTTAATTGCCACAATGCCATTATTATCTGATCTTTCTTCTTCATGAGGACAAGCCTAGGGATTGAAAAAAATTAATGAAAAAAAATGTAGACGTGTTGGACAAGCCTAGGAAACAACTTGAAACTATCATCATAATTTTTGAAGTGGAGTCAATGAGTCAAGTCTTTCTAGTGCTTACAAATGGGAAAGAAGAGTTGTGATTGTTTTCATTAGTAATTTTCTACCTGTCTACCCCAACTTGTACTTCTGTGGGTCTGTTTTTGCTGCCCAATTTTCAAGTCAACTAGCGTGTTTTACCATTTGATGAAGTGATCATATTGAGAAGAAATTATAACAGAAATTTCACAATAGCGAGTATGAGAAAGACTTCTAAGGAGTAGCTGATCCTTTGTTATCGTATAGGTGTTAGAAAGATAAACTTAAACTCTGATGTTTCCTGTTTTTAGTAGTAGTCTATTTGTGTATATTCCCTTTCCTATTGTAACTCCTACCTTATAGCTAGATACTTAGTTTAGTAGTTTACGGTTTCCTACTTGTAATAGAATACAAACTCTTGATGTAAAAATACTGGTTCTGAGATCAATAACAATTATCAGAATATATTTTTCTCTCATCTTTTCATGGTATCAGAGCTAGGTTAAAAACATCCTGACTCAAAACATCGCTGCACCTTAAGTTCTCGTGTAGCTTCTCCTTATTCTTTTCACTATTATGGCCAACGATCAAGAAACTCCTTCCGCCTCTAGCACATCCAAATCAGCAGAAATTGCAGCCTCTAACACAACAAAAACAGCAGAATTTACAGATGTCTTTAAAGTAGACATGTCCAATCCCTACTTCACTCATCATTCAGATCATCCAGGTTTGGTCTTGATTTCCAAACCTCTAACTGGAGACAACTATTCTACTTGGAAACGGGCCATGACTCTGGCTCTGAATTCTAAAAACAAGCTAGGTTTTGTCAATGGCTCAATCAAAACCCCTTCCAAAGAAACTGATCCTGAAGGTTATGCAACCTGGTCCCGGTGCAATGATATGATCCATTCCTGGATCGTCAACACTCTTAGTCCGGAAATTTCAGACAGTGTGATATATTATTCATCCGCTCACGAGGTTTGGGAAGACCTTCGTGAGCGATTCTCTCAAGGCAATGCTCCTCGTATCTTCGAAATTCAGCGGGACATAGCCTATTTTCGACAAGAGCAACTTTCAGTTTCTGCTTATTACACAAAATTGAAAGGCCTATGGGATGAACTTGCTTCTTACAACGACACAATACATGGAACACAGCAAGATCAACAAAAATTAATGCAATTTCTGATGGGATTGAATGACTCTTACAGTGCTGTTCGTGGACAAATCCTCCTTATGAATCCTCTGCCTTCCATCCGTCAAGCATACTCCTCTGTTTCCCAAGAAGAGAAGCAGCGACTCCTGAGTTCAACATCTGCTGCATCTGATTCTACCAGCAGCGCTGCCATGACAGTTCGAAGCAACAATGCCGGCAGCAGACCTACTTCAGCAAGGTTCGAACGTCCCAATCGTTCATATGGTTCATCGGATTTTCGTTCGCAAGAGAAGCCAACAGAAAATCTCAGTGGAGGACGTCAAGATCGGCGCCGTTTTGGTTCGGGCAGAGGACGCCCAAATTGTACTCACTGTGGCGATGTGGGTCATTGGATCCAGACTTGCTATCAGCTTCATGGGTACCCAGCAGGTCATCCAAAGGCCAAGCACAATATAGGCCCAAACCCAAAACGTTTCAGCACTGATAATACCCATGCAGCGAATCATGTATCAGAATCCGTTTCTACAGTGGACAGGAATCATATGGTTGGAATTTCGGAAGCCCAATTGCAGCAACTTTTATCGCTTCTTGACAACAAAAATGAAGGATCCGGCACACAAGCTAATGCCGTAAACAAACCAGGTTTGTCTACAATTACCTCACGTAATTGGATCATTGACAGTGGTGCGACGGACCATATTGCTTCATCATCCAAATTATTCTTCCACAAAGATAAAAAATGTTCATTATCTCCTGTATTGTTGCCTAGTGGAGAAAAAGCCAATATTGCTGCAAAAGGATCACTACCTTTGAACTCTATTTATTATTTGCATGATGTATTATGTGTACCTACATTCAAAGTAGATTTAATGTCAGTGAGTCGTCTGACGAAGGGCCTGAATTGTTCAATAACTTTTTTCCCTTATTGGTGTATTTTGCAAGATCTGGCTACGAAGAGGATGATTGGTTTGGGTAAACAGCGTGATGGATTATACTATTTGGTGGCATTAGCAACGAAGCAACCTATGACCAACTCTCATTCACCCACAAATCAACCAGCCTGCAATGTCATCGTCTCATCCACCAATCTCTGGCATAACCGTTTAGGCCACACATCTTTCTCTTGTTTAAATTTCATTGCAAAGAATTTTTTAAAATTTTCTGTTTAGTCCAATAATGTTTGCCATATATGTCCTTTGGCTAAACAGTGTCGTTTACCTTTTAGTTCTAGTGTAATCTCATCTATTAAACCTTTTGAATTAATTCATTGTGATATTTGGGGTCGTTATCGACTCCCTTCTATTTCTGGTGCTTATTACTTTCTTACTATTGTTGATGATTTTACTCGTTTTACATGGATTTTTTTGATGCGCCACAAAGATGAAACACAATCTTTTTTAAAACGATTCTTCAGTTATGTTTTCACTCAATTTGACACCCACATTAAAACTATTCGCAGTGATAATGGTGGGGAATTTATCTCACTTCAGTCGTTTTTTCATGATAACGGTGTCATTTTTCAGCATTCTTGTGTTTACACGCCTCAACAAAATGGGGTTGTGGAACGCAAGCATCGCCACATTTTACAGGTTGCTCGAGCTTTGAAATTTCAGGCTCATCTTCCTACCCAATTTTGGGGGGAATGTGTTCTTACTGCTGTACACATCATCAATCGTCTCCCTTCTCCAGTCCTCTCCTTCAAAACACCTTTTGAACTTCTCTACTCCAAACCACCTTCTTTTTCTCATCTTCGTGTCTTTGGTTGTTTAGCTTATGCTACTAATGTCAATGTTTCCCACAAATTCGACCATCGTTCCATACCCTCAATTTTAATTGGCTATCCGGTTGGTCAAAAGGCATACAAATTATTTAATTTATCGACCAAGAAAATTTTTACCAGCCGTGATGTCAAGTTTTTTGAAAATATTTTCCCTTATGCATCCATGTCTGCCCAGCCCATGTCTCCTTCACTTCCCAGTTCTGGCCCAAGTCCCTTTGTAGCCCATGACTTCCCTTACCATGTCTCACCCAATCCACCCACATCTCCACCTGACAGTTCAGCCACCACAGTCCCAATTCCCCGTCACAAATCGCCCACACCTTCTCAGCCGGGATCCCCATCTCGTCACCTCGCCGTTTCCTCTCCGTCGGTTTCATCTTCTCCTCGTCCCCTGACCCATTCCAATTCACCCGATTGGATTGACCCATCCTCTGTCACCATCTCTGCCAGCCCTCTTTCACCACCGCCGGCTTCCAATCTGCTTCCCGACCCAAGTCCCGAACCATCCCCACCGTCGCCTATCTCACCCTCTGACCCTGACCCAACTTCCGTTCCCCTTCGTCGCTCCAGCCGCGCCACCGGTCCACCAATCAAGCTCAAGGATTTCGTCTGTAACAGTGTTTACTCCGACCAATCATTCTCACTCTCGCCGGGTCCGATCAAAGGTACTCGTTATCCGTTGGCTAACCATGTCTCGTACCACAGATATCTGCCTCAATACAGATCCTTTGTTGCTCAGCTCGGTTTGATTGTGGAACCCAGGTCTTATTCAGAGGCAGTTGTTCATCCTCAGTGGCAAGAGGCCATGCGTTCCGAGTTACGGGCTCTCCAAGACAACGGCACCTGGACTCTTACTCCGCTCCCGGCTGGTAAAACTCCCATTGGCTGCCGGTGGGTGTACAAGATCAAGCTCCGATCGGATGGTTCGGTTGAGAGATACAAAGCCCGATTGGTAGCCAAGGGCTTCACTCAACTGGAGGGTATCGATTATCAGGATACGTTTTCTCCTACTGCCAAGATTATTTCAGTTCGTTGCTTACTTACCTTAGCTGCAGCCCGTGGATGGCCCTTACATCAGATGGACGTTAACAACGCCTTCCTTCATGGCGATCTGGCTGAGGAAATTTACATGTCTCCACCACCTGGACTTCGGCGACAGGGGGAGAACAACTTGGTATGTCGCCTACATAAATCACTTTACGGTTTGAAACAAGCCTCTCGCCAATGGTTCGCTAAGTTTTCAGAGGCTATTTGCTCGGCTGGTTTCGTACAATCTCGGGCTGATTACTCCCTATTCACCAAAACAACAGGCAAGCTCTTTACTGCTCTTTTGATATATGTCGATGACATTTTAATTACTGGAAATGATCTTGATAGCATAGCTGCCACTAAGAAATTCTTGCATAGTCATTTTAATCTTAAAGACCTGGGTAATCTGAAATACTTCCTTGGCATTGAGGTTTCTGCTTCTAAGAAGGGGATTTTTATCTCCCAACGCAAATATGCATTAGAAATCATTGAGGATGTAGGTTTGTTAGGTGCAGCCCCAATTAGTACTCCTATGGACCGGAACTTGAAATTATCAGACGAGGGTGATTTGCTCAAAGATCTGAGCAGGTATAGAAGATTGGTTGGTAGATTAATTTACTTGACTGTTTCGAGGCCAGACATAACATATGCGGTGCACGTCTTGAGTAGATTTATGCATCAACCCCGAAAACTTCATATGGAGGCAGCTCTTCGGGTTGTTAGGTATTTGAAAGGTGCACCTGGCCAAGGCCTGTTTTTCTCTTCGAATAGTGATTTCAGATTAAGGGCTTACTGTGACTCAGATTGGGCAGGCTGCCCACTCACTAGGAGATCCACCACAGGTTACTGTGTCTTTCTTGGACCTTCATTAATATCCTGGAGGTCAAAGCGACAGAAAACAGTATCTCTTTCTTCTGCCGAGGCAGAATATCGTGCAATGACAGGAGCCTGTTGTGAGTTGACATGGTTACGTTGTCTACTGAGAGACTTGGGACTAACACATCATGAATCTGCTTTATTATTTTGTGACAATAAGGCTGCCTTACACATCGCAGCCAACCCAGTTTTTCATGAAAGAACTCGACACATTGAGATGGATTGCCATTTCATTAGAGACAAAATCCAAGATGGTTCAGTGATTACAAGATATGTAGGTTCAGCACACCAGCTAGCAGACATCTTGACCAAGCCTTTGGGCAAGGAGAATTTTGTCCCTATGATTCGCAAGCTGGGAGTGCAAGACATCCACTCTCCAACTTGAGGGGGAGTGTTAGAAAGATAAACTTAAACTCTGATGTTTCCTATTTTTAGTAGTAGTCTATTTGTGTATATTCCCTTTCCTATTGTAACTCCTACCTTATAGCTAGATACTTAGTTTAGTAGTTTACGGTTTCCTACTTGTAATAGAATACAAACTCTTGATGTACAAATACTGGTTCTGAGATCAATAACAATTATCAGAATATATTTTTCTCTCATCTTTTCAATAGGCATTTTCAGAATGACTCCTGTCTTTTATCTTATGTTCTTGTTTTTATCTTGTCTTTTATTTCTTGCAGTGGCTGAAGAAACAGGATTCAATCCAAGATGCCAACCTTTTCCTTGTGGAGACCCCGGTAAGATTACCTTCCCCTTCTCCAATGAAACGCATCAATGTTATAAAGAATGGTCATTCTTCAATGTTATAAAGATCTCTCAAGATAATTCTGTTTTACTTGAAGACACAGATTTTCAGAAAAATCCTTCTTCTTACAACATAAGGTGTGAATCCTTCAAAAATCTGACCCTTCCTAGCTCTCCTTTTATCTGTTTTAGTATCCCAGTCAAGCCAACTCTGTTTGAATACCCAGGTACTCTTGACAGTATCCCCACAAATTTCAGTTTAGTCTGCATTGACTCCAATCACTCCATTATCCACCAGAATTATTTCTCAACTGATCAACCATTACCAAGTCCTCTAGCTGGATGTTCGGTTGTTCATGACTTTCTTAATATGTATGGAAGATGGTTTGATCTTCAAGTAAACGTAACTAGAGAATGTTACGAATGTCGTTGGAGAGAAGTCCAATGCAAAAGTGATAGCAAGGGGAAGTTTTATTGTTTAAACACAAGAAAAGGTACTAAAAAAAATTACATAAAGGTATTAGGACTTGTACATGGATACATACATGAATTGATTCTGTGTTTCTTTATTTTGCATACCAATTTTATCTGTAACTTCTGTATATATTTTACAGTCTGAACTAATACTATATTATCTGTAACTTCTGTTGCAGAAGATGGAAATTTGGGATCAAATCTAGGACTAGGTAAATTTAACTCTTCAATCAAATATCTTCTTGATATGGAAAATTTTGACTAGGCAACTCTTTGGTAAACATGTCCATTTATTTATTACAACACCTTAAAATCATTTCAATCTTTCTCTATAACTTTGAACGGAAAATAATGGATTAGAACTTTTTGGTGTTACGTTCCTCCCAGCTACTTCTATTCAAAAAGTTTATAGCTCCTTTTTCTTTCAATTTTTTTTTTCTTTTTCGTTAGGTTTCGGAATAGGAGGATCATTCATCTTGGTTGTGGCCCTCTCAATGTTTATTACATGGTGTTGTAAGAATGGAAAATTTTCTTCTCCAATCTTCCATTCAAGAAACACTTCTTCTGATCCCTCCTCAAAATCAGACCTGGAAGCAGCCGGTGGATACTTTGGGGTCCCCATCTTCTCCTATAATGAGCTTGCAGAAGCCACTGACAATTTTCATCATGACAAAGAACTTGGAGAAAGAGGTTTTGGAACTGTATACCATGGTTAGAAGATAAACTTTTATTTGTCTCAATGGAATGATCATCTATAATACGTTTAGATATAACAACTAAATGGCCTATTTGATCCTTATCAATCAGGGAAACTTAGAGATGGACGGGTAGTCGCTGTCAAGTGCCTATAGAAGCACAATAACAGAAGGGCTGAGCAGTTTATGAATGAAATTGAAATCCTCACACGTTTGCGCCACACAAATATTGTGTGCCTTTATGGCTGCACTTCGCGTCATAGTTAGGGTCCTTTCCTTGTGTATGAATTCATCCCAAATGGCACAGTTGCTAATCATCTCTCTGGTGATCAAGCAAACTCTTGTTTACTCATGTGGCCTATTCGTATGAACATTGCCATAGAAACTGCATGTGCATTGGCTTATCTCCATGCTTCTAATATCATACACTGATGTGACAACTAATAACATTCTTCTTGATAACAACTTCTTCGTTAAAGTTGTAGATTTCAGGCTTTCCCGATTGTTCTCCACTGATGTTACTCATATTTCAATTGCCCCACAAGGAACTCAAGGCTATGTTGATCCAAGAATATATCCAAAGTTGTCAGCTAACCGATAAGCGTGATGTATACAGTTTCGGAGTTGTCCTTATTGAGCTCATTTCGTCGATGCCTGATGTTCACTTATCTAGACACAAACATGAGATTAATTTCACCAACTTAGCGATAAACCGGATTCAAAAACATGCGATCAATGATTTAATTGATCCATGTCTTGGATTTCAATCGGATGAAGAAGTAATTAAAGAGGATGGCAACTTCAGTAGGAGAACTGGCTTTTCAATGTCTGCAACAACATAAGGAAATGAGGCCTCCCATGCATGTGGTTTTGGAGGAATTTAAGGGAATTAAAAGTGGAGAATGGAAGCCGAAGAATCTAAAAGAAGGTGTTGATGAAGAAGACGAAGAAGAGTTGAAGAGTATGCAACAGCCACCATCACCTGCCTTGTTTTTTTTTTTTTTTTGAAACGGCAGAAATTTATTAAAAAGGGACCAAAAAAACCCAAGAAACCAAAGGAGTACAAACGCCAAAGAGCCACAATACCTCAAAGAACAACATACCCCCGAACAAAAGAAGGAACAAAACATAATCCCAATCAGCCTAACAACGCAGTCAAGTTACAACACAAAAGTAGAACATAAACCACTGCCTAAAAGGAACGAACAAACAGCACAACTACAAGCTCCAATGAACAACATCCCCTTCCATATTGGAAGCCTTCTTTGCCAAAGTATCTGCATATGAATTCGAAGCCCTTGAGCAAAATCGAACCACCATATTCCCATGCTTCCTCACCATTTCCCTAATCTCAAACACCAGCTGCACATGCTCAATACTCCCAAAGCTATCAGAATTGATCCAATTTACCACTACTAGAGAGTCACTAGCTATTTCAATTACTTGTCCATGCAATACATGATTCGAAAAGCAAAGAGAACATGCCTTATTAATTGCCAACAATTCTGCACTTAAGGAATCCTGAGTACCAACAAAAAATGAGAAAAAACATAGGACCATACCGCAATTATTTCTCAACACCCCACCTATACTAGCCAAACCTGGTTGACCTCTAGCCGAACCGTCAACATTAAATTTAACCAATCCCACTCCAGGCGGAGACCAGGCTTCAAACTCTTGCTTTCTAACTTTCGAAGGATCCTTACAAAACTGGCTAATGTTTTGGATAAGAGTTGATAAAGGATCCGAAGAACCACTACCCTGATGCTTGAACCACCAAGCCACCCGAAATTGAATAGAATCCAAAGCTGTAGACACAATCGGCTCCCCATCCTTAAAAACCTTACTATTCCTAACCTCCCAAATTGTCCATACTATGGCAAAAAATAACGTAGTCCAAGCACGTCTACTTTCCCACTCAGGACATAAAAATACCCATCCATGAGCCCATTCTTCAACTGATTTAGGAATGCACCCATTAACCCCCCACCATCTCATACCTGTAGCCCATAATTTCCACACCCACCTACAGTGAATAAACCAACTTCGGCTTGACAAATACAATCGTGTCATCTGCGAATTGCAAGTGAGATATACTGACTCCACACCTCCCAAAATCCTCCCCTTGGAGCATGCCTAAGCTGGTTGCTTTCTCAAATAACCGACTCATTGCTTCCGCTGCTATGTTGAACAAAAAAGGGGACAAAGGATCCCCTTATCTCAGGCCTCTCTTCATTCCAAATTGCGGTGTCGGGCTTCCGTTCACCAATACAGACAACATTGGTGATGATACACACTCTCTAATCCAACCACGCCATCTTTCCCCAAACCCCATGCTACCCATAACATCATCCAGAAAGCCATGATCAATACTATCATAGGCTTTTTCGAAGTCAAGTTTTATCACCACTCCTCCCTTTTTTTCTCGCTTCCACTTGTTAATGATTTCTTCCGCAATAACAACACTGTCCAATATTTGTCTCCCCTCCACAAAGGACATCTGAAATTCTCCAATCACCGAATTCAACACCCGTTTGAGTCTGTTAGATAGCACCTTAGCTAGAATTTTATACATTGACCCAACCAAACTTATGGGTCTGAAGTCGCTCAACGTTGAAGGTCTCTTGGTCTTTGGTATCAATGCAATAAACGTTGAATTCACATCTTTTACTACAAATCCATCCTTGTGGAATTCTCTAATAAACGCCATAAAATCCTCTCTAATCTCCCCCCAAATTTTTCTTAACAAAATTCAGGTTCAATCCATCCAGGCCTGGAGCTTTGTTACCATCACATCCACTAATGGCATCCCAAACCTCCTCACTAGAAAACGCAGCCTCCAGACCTTCCCTTTCGGCCACAGACAAAATCTTAAAATTCAATTCTCCAACCTTCGGTCTAAGCCAATCCACACACTTAAAATGATCCTGAAAATACTGAAGAACCCCCTTCTTGATAAGATTCGGATTCTTAACCACAACCCCATCAAGAACCAAGTCCCCTATGAAGTTTCTTCTCCTCCTACCGTCAGCCATCATATGAAAAAATTTTGAATTTCGATCCCCCTCTTTCAACCATTTCACCCATGATTTCTGTCTCCAGGCTTGTTCTTCTTTCCTAATTCCTCCCCATATTTCCGACAGTAAAGAGAGCCTCTCCATCCTATAGTTCTCATTCCAACCTACCTGCGTGGCCTCTTTGTCTAGACAATCCAGTCGCTGCTCTGCCTTGCTAACCAGTTCAGCTTTAGTTTTATTATTGCCCAACCACCTTGTTGGGCAATATCAAGCTTGAAGAATATCAAGCTTCCACCTTCGCTCATCTCTGTGACCGAAAATTGGGTTAGTAATAGCACTACACCCAATTGTCATGAGTAACTTAGGTCTCTCCTCTTACATACAACTCAAAATAATTTCAATGGTCAATAATATAAAATATGTTGTGACACTCATTTGCTTGTATTTTTGGTGTTATATGACATATAGATAGAAAAATATATCATATATGTAAGCCAGATTCTGAATAGGTTAAATGGAAGAGAGATTGTAAGTACTAAACAGTGTATTTATTGATCGATCTTCATATGCATATAAGTGTCCTCATTTGTTTGAAGTGAGTTGGTTTCTTATTTTACACTCAAAACAAAACTACTGTCTACACAAAAGACAATTGTCTTAAGAGTAAAGTGTGGTGTACCTTATAAGAGAAGCCCTCAAGCATATAGTAATTGTGACAAAAGGTACATGATGTTAAGGTTTATTTGCGTTCATTATCTCAATTGGACATAATTATAGACCAACTTTTCTAGGTTGTGGTTGGGACAGTGTATGTCCTCTCACACTTACACCGTTTTTTTTAGTTATACCGTTAAAGTTATGAGTTCGAGTCGTATTATTCCCTTGAACCCAAAATCAATTGAAAAATGAGATTTATAACATATTCATTGGAACTTTAAAAGGAAGTAAATGAATTCTTCATAATACAAGACATACTTTGATGGGCCTTCAGCCCATTTAACAAGTCTAGACTCGCATCACAATCAGTCAATTATTTTGGATGCAACTACTATTTGCCACTAAAATAGTGGAGCACTACTGTATACTGTTTATTCTTTGAACACTTTAGATCTGTTTTGATTCTTTTCTTTCTAGAACAAAAGTTGAAACCATCCAGACTTGTCAATCAATCAATGCACTCAAAACAAGACAATAATATATAAATGAAAGACTGTCCCTCTCTTTGATTTGGTTCAGTCATTTTAGAAAATTTTCTCGGATAATCCACCACCACTTTCTCTCCTTTTCCTACTCCATTCAAACCCACCACCACCACCTTTTGAAAATTCTTCACATGTTAACACTCAATCTCTCTCTCTTATAAGAATCAAAAACCACCCACTAAACCCAAAACACCAAATCATCATCATCAATCTTCAAAAAAAAAAAAAAAAATCATTCAAAACCCATCTCTCATTTCATCAGAGAAAAACAAATTTTCAAAAAAATGGCGGCTTTGCAGAAGTTCAAGATCCTAGCAACACAATGCGGGGTGACCCAGAGTTCGACCCAGAGTCCGAGGACGAGCCCACTGGTCCAACTCCCTCGCAAGAAGACAACTTTAAGGATGCTACTGACCCGGAACACCAGCCGCCGGTCTACGGCGCCGTTACCGATACCTGCACGCAAGGATCCTCCGGTGGAGCGAGAAATCGACGGTGACTCGAACGAGAAGAAGAGAGACACGAGTCACAAGTTGAAGGATCTGTTCGTGTCTTCTACGACGTCGTTTGAAGAAGAAGAAGAAGACAAGACCGGGGACAGAACCGGAACTGAAGTTGTGTTGATGACGTCGAGGAAGTTTATCGGTTTGGGAAGTGAACCGGGTTCGGCTAGACCGGCCGGTTGGGTTGGTTTCAGGCATAGATTGTTGAGGAAAGCTTGGAGACCTATGCTGGTTGCTATTCCTGAGTAACGTTTAATAATAATCTCCAAATTAATTTTATTTTTTGTTGGTTAATTTTTAATTTTGATCTTTAATTTAATCTGTTTTTTTTTTCTTCTTAATTTGGCTTGAATAAGCTTATAATATTTTAACTACTGAGTTAAAATTTGTGTACTTTGTAACCAGGATTCTGCATTTTGTTTCTAATCCATATATGGAAATATATAAAGTAGAAATAATATTGTGAGCAATTAATCTAGTATGTGGGCGCTTCATTTTTATTTATTTATTTATTTTAATTAAGGATATTTTTTCAATTTTCTTATTCAATTTGTGACTCAATTAGAATAATTTCAATAAATTTTAGGTATCAATTCAGTTAAGATTGTTTTGAATTGATATCTATTGGATTTTGATTTAGTAGTTAGTACTATCAAAAAGAATATTAACAATTTATATATATATATATATATATATATATCATTTTTCTATCTTCATTTATGATAAAATTTGGAGGCTATTTTGTTTTTGTTTTTGTTTTTTAAATAAATAAATAAAATTTGAGGTTACTATGAAGTGGAAGTATTGTGAAGTTTGGAAATTGGAAGGCAAGAAAAAGCTGATCAGATCAAAGTAGTGTCTTGTCACTGGGGATAGGTATATGTTGAATACTTTTCTTCCACTAGGAAGTTAAAACAAAAAAGTGCTTTTGAACCGGGATGTAATTAACTTCTTCGTTGGGGACCAATTGTTCAAACATATAAATTTTTTAGAAATAGAGATATCGAGTGTGGTGGGATTTAGGAGTGAAACTTTTTTTAGAGATGAAATATTCCTTTTTAGAACTCTAGAGTTTGGGGCATCTTTGGCTTTATGAGAGAAAGCCCACCGGAGAAACAAGTCTTTCTCTTCTTGTCCCGGGTCATATTCCATTTTGGTGCGTCCACTGATTGGAATAGTAAAACCTAGATGGGGATAGAGGAAAAAAAAAAAGCCTCATATTCACTTCGCACAAGCCTTAACTTCTCAATTTCGTCTTGCCATCATTATACAATAATGGATTTCGCTATGTCACGACTTGTTGAAAGTACGAAAAATTCTTATTGTTTTGGAAAGCCTTACGGATCGAACTCATCTAGCTACCTTTTCTCTTTTGTTGAAAAATAATAATCGAATGTGCTGATTCCGGATTTATCAAATCTATTTTCAAAAAGGAAGGGAAAAAGACAAGAGGCCTTCTCTTCGCATTAGAGAGTTGAGTTAGGCGGGCATAGCTGAGAATGGAACTAATGGATATCAACAAAAAGGAGATGTAGGTTTCGCATCGATGTGCTCAAGAAGTGCAATAGGAACAGTGCCCTTGTAGAGTCGACAACACAATTCCAGTGCCAGCCGAGTTGGTTAAGCTGGGTTATAGGACTCATGCATGCTTTATCTTCGGCCATCCTGGTCCTCAGAACCCAACCAAATTCTTATCAATTTCCTTTCAAAATTGTTGATATATCCTATCCATATAGAAAGCTTACCCTCTTCCACACATTACCTGTGGATGCTACAGCCGCTATCACTTTGGCTACAGGAAGGGAATGGTTAAGTGAAACTCTCGATGTCTTTTTTTTTTAAACGGGATCTTTACCCATGCGCCGTAGTCTTGAAAAATCATTCGGGCGAAGACGCCTTTGTATGGTATAGCAAGCTGTTTAGCTACTTGTATCAATTTGCCACTGTGTGATCATGTACATATACAATGCGTTAGCAGCCTCCGCTTGGCTGGATGGGAATGAAGGTCGAGGAAGCAAGGAAGAAAAGGTTATTCGCTATTGGCTCACCCTTGTATCAGGTGGCCTATACATGATTGAGCCATGACAGTTTTGGCTAAGAATGGATGGTACCTATTACCAGACCCAACAATTGTAGTACTTGAGAGAAGAGAAAATGAATTTGTATTTCAAGGAGATGATCTATGGCAGGTAAAAGAACTTGGCATGGCAGGTAAGTAAAAATCGCGTGATTGTCTTAAAAGAATGTGGCATGAGAGGTAAGTAACAATCGCGTGATTGACCACGTCGGCAAAATGGGATGACGAGCCCAGTCAAGATTGGGTAATAAAGTAATTATGTTTGATTATAAAATTAAGTTGGTCAAATAATTTTATAATCAAACAAAATTACTTAATTTATTATCAAATTTTAACTAGCCACGTCACCTCATTTTGCCATCAAATGGAATTACTTTATTACCCAATCTTGATTGTGCACGTCATCCAATTTCACCGACGTGATCAATCACACGATTGTTACTTGCTATGTCACATTCTTTTAAGACAATCACGCAATTGTTACCTACATGCCATGCAAAATTCTTTTACCTATCATAGATCATCTCCCACTCATACTCTAGAGTTCCAAAAATATAATAATCCATTCATATTCCATCTTAAAAAATAAAAAAATAAAAAATAAAAAATAAAAAAATTACTCCCAAATCTCACCACATTCCCTGTCTCTATATATATATATTTATTTATTTTTGATAAGGTTGTTGGGGATCGGAATAACCCCATCCCAACATATTATTAAAAAAAACAAAAAAAGAGAACAAAAGAGAACAAAAAACAAAAATCATTGAAAATAAAAGGTCTGCTACAAAAACAGATCAACAGAACCTAAAAAAAGGTCTACTACAAAAATCATTGAAAATAAAAGGGTCACAAAAATTCGGAGCGGTCCACCATGGGAGGACGACTAGAGACATGAAGTCGTTGAAGAGTCTGAAGCTCATCCACTGAATTCTTTATAGTGCCAGATTGAAGGGAGTCTGCCTCACAAACGAAATGCCAAATCAAAGAAAGAGCTTCGGCAAAAACAGGCTAGCCACCCTCAAAGGTAGCTTGATTCCGGAAGAACCATACCACCCAAAAAACCGTGATGATAGAAACCCGCCAGAGAGCTTTCAGTTGAATGCTAAAGACAACCCTCATTACCTCTTGCCAAAGGTCCAAACAAGTACCATCAAACTTAAGCTTGTGGCTAAAAGTAGAGGATACAATATCTCACAACCCACGAACAAAAGGACAGTCAAGAAACAGATGCCTTAAGTCTTCCTCTACAGCACAACAAAACCGACAACAAGATGGAGAAATATAACCTTTGGTATGTAATGCAATGTCCGTAGGAATCTTACCATGAAACAAACGCCAAATGAGGACAGAGTGAGAAGAAGGAATAAAAGACGCATAAATCTGCTTACCCAAAAAAACAGAACTCCTAACCTCAGAAAGAGAATCATAAGTAAATTTACAATAAACAACACCATCCAAGGAACAGGTCCAAACTAATAGGTCTGAGTCAGTGCTTACCACCACCTTCTCAATCTTAGAAGCAACATCCGGGTGAAAAGCTTGAAAAAAAGCAAGAATATCCCAACCCGTGACATCTGAGTAAATATCACCCACAACAGAATCCAGTGGAGGTTGTAACGAAGACCTATCCTCAACCAAGTCAATCAACGGATCTCCCAACCACTTATCTGTCCAAAAACGAACCTTAGAGTGACGACCAACCAACCAACCAACCAACCAACCACCTAGACTCAATCATTAGGGTAGTATAATGCAATTTTAAACATGGCCAAACAGAAGAAACAACATACCACATTCTAGGTCTGTGATCATGGGTTAAGAACCGAGCCCGAAGATATGTGAATACGAAGAACTCCTCAATCAACATCCTCCAAGTGAACTTCTTAAGCATGGCCTTATTAAGAATACCAAGGTCTTTAACACCAAGACCACCACCATCCTTAAGCCTGTAGCAAGATTTCCAAGCAACTTGGACAGATTTACGACCATCAATCGAACCAGTCCAAAAACAATTCCGAATAGCAGCATTTAAATCTTTTAAAAGAGATGAAGGCCAACGATAAACTTGAAATGAATGCAAGAAGGAACTCGTAATCACTGAATTAATAAGACATAACCTACCTGCTATTGAAAGAGAGAAACTCTTCCACGATTCCAATTTACTTTTAATTTTATCAGCCCATGGGATCAGCCATCAACGTTTAGGCCCACCAATGAAAAGAGGGATCCCTAGATAAGTCATTGAATCACCGCCCTTACGCATTCTAGACATTGAGAGAAAAGTAGTAATTCGAGACCCAGAGATGTCTCTGCCAAAGAATATGGAAGATTTTTCTTAATTAACTCGCTGACCCGAGAGAGAGCCATAAAAAGAAAAAGCATCTAAAATCACTCACGAATTCTAAGGAGAAGCCCAGCAAAAAATGATAACATCATCAGCATAGAGAAAATGCGAAGGGGCACGTATCCCAATCGGAGAATAGATAAAAGTCATAGAGCCCGAGTATACTAGATGCGTAAGGTATTTGCTCAAAAAATCTTCTGCCAAACAAAAAAGTAGTAGGGAGAGAGGATCACCTTGCCGCACACTATGCAAATAGGGGAAATAGCCCTGAGGGGAACCATTAATAAGAACTGAGATCCTAGCAGAATCAAAAATAGCCACAACCCAACCAATAAAACTTTCAGAGAAGCCAAAACACCGAAAGACTTCGAAGAGAAAAGGTCAACTAATGGAATTAAAAGCCTTACGAATGTCTATTTTTAAAGCCAAGTGCCCACCGCAACTACCATTATTCAACACATTAAAACATTCAGAAGCACCGGCAATACAGTCTCCAATTTGACGACCCCTATTGAAACCAAATTGATTTGAAGAGATAATTCGAGAACAAATTTTGGCCAAGCGGTCAGCAATAATTTTAGTGATAACCTTAAACAGAAAATTACCAAGAGCAATCGGGCGAAACTGATCGACCAAGAGAGTGTTCAGAGTCTTCGGAATAAGGACCAAGAAATTAGAATTCAAACCCGAAAAAACTCGACCAGTGTGAAAAAAATCCTGCATGGCTAAAACTACATCATATCCCACAATTTCCCAATAATGAGAATAAAATCTACTCGAGAAACCATCAGAATCAGGAGCACTCAGAGGATCCATGGCAAAAACCGTACTCCTCACTTCATCAAAAGAAGGAACCTGGAGAATCGAAGCATTCTCATCAACAGTAACCAATGAAGGCACATGCTCTCGAATTAAAGAGAAGTCTGAACTATCGTTGCCAGGATCCGAAAAGAGATGCTGATAAAAAGAGGAAACGTGCTCACCAATTTCAATAGGATCATAAGAAATATTCTCACCAATTTGAATAGGGGAAATAAGCTCCTTTCCCCCTCTACGCTTCAGCAGTGAATGAAAAAATTTAAAGTTCCAATCACTCTCAACAAGCCACCTGACTCTACTTTTTTCTTTCAGAAAATCTCATGTTGTTTTATAACACTATCCAGATCTGCAAAAGTAGCAATCTCAAGATGAAAAAGATCGTATGAAAAACCTTTAGAACCGATCCTGCCCTGAATAAGCATCACCTTTTGATTAGCATTAGTGACATTCAAGGCAATATCCCCAAACACCTCCCAATTCCACCTCCTCAAGGCCATTTTCAACAACTTCAACTTCTGAACAACAACCCCAGTACCACTCCCAGTAATAGAGGATGACCAAACCGATCTAACCAAATTAAGGGAGGAGGGATGAGAAACCCACATACCTTGAAACCTAAAGGGTTGTGGACTCGGTGAAACACCCGTAGAACAAGAAACCAATAAAGGGTGATGATTTGAATGAGATCTAGGCAAGGTAACACAGGCTATCTGTGACCAAGCAGCCAAAAAAGAATGAGAACATACAACTCTGTCTAATTGAGAAAGAACCATACCACGCCTACCCCGGACGATCCGAGTATGAAAAACTCATATCGTTTCAATGTCAATAAGATCACAGACCGTTAAAGTAACACGGAAATCATCACAGGAGATAGTAGAAACGTTACCAGTAGTCTCATAAGCACTTAGAACCGAGTTGAAATCCCCAAGCACAAGCCACGAATTATCCGAACCAGCAATGTCCATAAGAGAGTTCCAAAGAGATTTACGAATGATGTAGTTCACACTGGTATAAATAAAAGAGATCTGATGGACAATCCCACACAAATTAGCAAAAACAGTAACATGTTGAGAGTGAGACAGAACAATAATAGCATCCTGAAAAGCAGTATACCCAAAAATCCACATACTAGGAGTACCTCTAGCATTAGAACCAATAAAATGTAACCCCAAATAGCGCTAAAAAGTAGGAGAAATTGAATCAAAAGCACACAACGGTTCAGCAATGCAAACAAAATTCGATCTATGACAAGAACAAAAGTCTTTCAAAGTATGTTGGGTATCACTGTTTGCAATACCTCTACAGTTCCAATAAAGGACAATCATTTATGTAATAATTTATTTTCAGCAGCTCTAGTTTTGGGTGAAACAACACTGGCAAACTGTTTTTTATTTTTCCTACCTTTTTTAGTGGTAACCTTCTTCCAACCTGAATCTTCCAATTGATCTGCCCAAGAGACTCCACCTTGAATACCTATGATATCTAAAGCTGTGGGATGGCTGAAGTCTGATTCGGTGCCTTCACTATCAGTTTCAGAACTAACTTCACCCTCAAGAGTGTACAAATGTGGCTCTACCATGGGAGGATCTATCAAGGGCTCCATATGAGCAATAACAGGATCTGTCATGGCATCATGCTCAATGTGTAATGGGTCTGTGGAATCATCCAAATAAATAGCGTTTTTCAAGGCCTTCCCTTGTCCAGTGGGAATGATTGGCCTGAGTGAACTAGAAGAGGCAGCCATGTCTAAAGTTGTCTTGTTTGGAAAAGAGGTTACAGCTTCATCGGGTTTAGTCGCAATGGCATCGATATCCGATTTGATAGTCTCAAAGACTCGAGAGGTTGGAACATCTCTTGACTTGTGTTTCGGTTTGTACTCTTGTCTCATTCTAGATCTTCCTCTTTCCGGATTCTTGTCTTTTGGCTCAATGGTGACATTCCCTGTAAATCAGGCCGCATGGTGACATGAGGCAGCCGAATGACCAATAGAACAACAAACTGAGCAAAAATTTGGAACATTCTCAAAGTAAAGAGTAGGAAACAAACAATCTTCCCTAACCTCTATCATGATGGAATCAGGCAAAGGCTTAGAAAGGTTAACATCAATCAACATGCGAGCGAAGTGGCCATAATCACCCTCTAGGGTAGCTCTGTCAAACTTTAGAGGAATTTCAATCCCACGTGCCATGTCTGAAAGGATTTGAGAGTGCCTAAACTCCCAAGGTAAATCGTAAAACTACACCCACATTTGAGCATTCGTCGTGCGCTGTGTGTTTGGATTAAAATTCTGAGTCCATAGCTGAAGCCTTAGAATTCCAGGTTTCAAATGAAGTTATCTGATGCCCCAAACTCGTGCTTTATCTTCCTTAAAATTCAAAAGAATCTAGAAGAATCCCTGTCCAAGAGAGATGAGACGCCATTGAGAGTTCAATTTCCAAATAGATTGAAGTTTTTCTTTAAGAGCCAATATCTTTCATGGTTCCTCTCCCTTTGACAAGACAACTCGACCAATAAGAAAGTAACTACAAAGTTTCAACCGTTCTTCGTAAGCTTTCGGGTTGACTCTGACTGCCACATAATCACCCTTTTTTCAAAGCCGAAGACATCGGAGCAATGGCAGAGGAGATTGTTTAGCCATAAGATTTCATTACAGGCTCGGGATTAAAAAGTCCATCCATGTGAGAGTCTGTTTGGATTGAAGGGGCTCTAGCCCATAGTTCAAGCTCTAGAAAGATATCCGATAACTCCATAGAAGCCATAGGTCAAATAAAACTAGAGAGAACAATTAAACAATAATATTTTATTCAAGATTTAAAATTGTAATATTTGATCTCATCTCAACAAAAGAAGAAACTGCAAATGACAACGGCAGGGCACGGAAGCAAGCAGCGGTGACCGAAAAGTGACCGGACGATCGGAAGTGCGATCGTAAAGCAGCGGCGACAGCACGACCAAAAAGCAGCGGCGACCGCATGATCAGAAAGCGACTGAAGTGCAAAACTGGTGTGATCTGAGTGACAGAACATGCGATGGAATTGGAGATGCGATCAAGGTCGATGACGGACTGATAAGGTTTGGATGACTGCGGTCGGCCTTGGTCGGACTGGATCTTGGACGGTCAATGACTGCGGCAACTAGGGTTGTCGATCAAATTCTCAGATGATGTGTCCCATCATCTAATTCGCCATCTCTATCTATATAATAGAGCATAAAAGAGCACAAACAATCAAGTTGCTATTTGGATTAAAAGGGAATGAACAATTGCAGCAGATGCAGATCTTTAAGTGCTTGATGAGTGTTGTACTTTTACTTAATTCTCGATTAGAGCCGAATGGGATGCCTCGTCATCGGAGGTTCAAATGTTTAGAAATTTCAATTGAAATATCTGATATATGATCAACATCCTTAAAATATATGAGAAATTCAAAGATGTTTTTTATATCAAGAAGAAGAATATCCAAATTTTTTTTGAAAATTTTCATTTTTGACAAATAAGTCTTGGAAATTGTAAATATACCTAATAAGTCTTGAAAATTATATGAAAAGTCTCAGAAAATTACCTGAAAAGTTTCAAAAATTACCTAAAAAATCTAGAAAATTAGCAAATATGTCTTGGAAACACCAAAATAAGTCTCGGAAATACAAAAAATCGCGAGACTTATTTTTATGAGTGTGTTTTAAGGGTATTTTTGTCAAATTTACACTTTATGCGCTATTAAAACTTAAGTTATTAAGTTGGTGATAGTCTTAAAACTCACTCTTTAAAGAATGCTATTAAATATTTGAACCCAAATGCATATTATCGATATTTAATTCCTTTAATAGGATCTGAACACAACTGTTTGGGTCGTGTTCCTCAGAATTCTAGAGCAAACTGGGATGTCATCATAATGCTGGAAAAATGGGCTTGGCTTGCCAAGCCAAGCCTAGCCAGCCCGCTTCACAACCAGGCCTGGCTTGGCACAACCTGGGCCATAAGTATGCCTTGCCAAGGCCTATATAAGGTTGCAATTGTTACCTACATGCCATGCCAAATTCTTTTACCTGTCATAGATCATCTCCTACTCATACTCTAGAGTTCCAAAAATAGAATAATCCCTTCATATTCCATCTTTTTAAAAAAAAAAAAATTACTCCCAAATCCCACCACATTCCCTATCTTTATCTATATAATAGAGCATGAAAGAGCACAAACAATCAAGTTGCTATTTGGATTAAAAGGGAATGAACACTAGCAGCAGATGTAGATCTTTAAGTGCTTGATGAATGTTGTACTTAATTCTCGAATAGAGCCGAATGGGATGCCTCATCATCGGAGGTTCAAATGTTTAGAAATTTCAGTTGAAATATCTGATAAATCATCAATGTCCTTAAAATATATGAGAAATTCAAAGATGTTTTTTATATCGAGAAATGCATATGTGGAAATAATGGGAAATATCACTCTTTTTATGTTGAATTTTGAGAATATCTCTAGTTTAATAAGTTAAGTTTAAATGGCATCAATGGACTCTAAAGTACCCTCATATCCTTCTTTTATTACATTTGTGTCATTTTTAGGTTTTTCTTTTTCTTTTCAAAAACCTCAATTGATGGAGGACCAATGGAGGTCCTCCATCAATGGAGATGAAAGACCTCCACAATGGAGGTCTCAATGAAGAAGATGACCCCCAAAAAAATTGAAAACTTTCATTTTTGTCCAATAAGTCTAAGAATTTATAAATATACCTAATAAGTCTTGGAAACTACATGAAAAATCTTAGAAATTACCTGAAATTTTTAAAAATTACCTAAAAAATCTCGAAAATTAGCAAATATGTCTTGGAAACATAAAAAATCGCGAGACTTATTTTTGTGAGTGTGTTTTAAGGGTATTTTTGTTAGAATTACACTTTATATGCTATTAAAACTTAAGTTATTAAATTGGTGATAGTCTTAAAACTCACTCTTTAAAGAGTGCTATTAAATTGTTGAACCCAAATGCATATTATCGATATTTAATTCCTTTAATAGGATCCGAACACAACTGTTTGGATCGTGTTGCTTAGATTTCCAGAGAAAACCGGGATGTCATCATAATGCTAGCAAAATGGGCTTGGCTTGGGAGGCTAAGCCCAGCCAGCCCACTTCACAACTAGGGCGGGCTTGGCATGGCCTGGCCCATAAGCAGGCCAGGCCGAGGCCTGTATAGGGCTACAAGTAATGTTTGTCAAATTATTATTTTTTTAAAAAAAAAAACACTTATTAAACAATATATAGTAATATATGCATAACTAAACAAAGCTAAACTTGTAGTGAAATGGTTAAATTACACAACATCTTTGTTAAGAATCCTCATTCAATTCCCACCTATTGCAATTTTACAAAAAAACATTTTTTTTTAAAAAAAACTTATTAAACAATATGCATAACTTAACAAAACTAAACTTGACTTGAAATGGTCAAGTAACACAATGTATTCCTCAAACCCTGGTTCAATTCCCACTCAACACAATTTTACTAAAAAAATTATAAAAATAAATTATACAAGCTGGCCAGGGAATAGGCCTGTTAGCCGGCACGGTCTGACCTGTGGCCACCAGGCCTGCGGGCCAGGCCTAGCCTCTTTAGCACGGCCTATTAGAAGGTCAGGCCCGCCACTGGCCGAACCGCCTGTTTTGCCATTTCTGGAGTCATCACAAAATTTAAGAAAAGGTAATGCATCACTCTGCTGATCATGAAGTAATTGATGGGATGTAACAATGGATTAATATCATGGATTTTTCTAATATCTTGCAATGAAATATGGGTAGATTGTTAGGTAGTTTAAAAATTCATGGAAAATATTTTCTCGTGGAAAAGATTTTCTAATAAATTTTAGAAAAAATGCTGACGAATTTTAAGAAGATTAAAATTGACAAAATTTGTTCCCACCTTTAATGGCTTGGAAGTTGGAAACTTGGAACCAATAAATCAAAATTCTGTAGAAGCTTGATAATTACATTGTTTTAAACGAACGTGAAATACTCCGTGGTCTGTTTTCAAAAAAAAAAAAAAAGTCTATACATGGCTCAGCCATAACTAAAGGTAGATCAAAATTTATGTCTCATGACTCATGAGAACACAAAACTTAAATGAAGGACAAGAAAAAGACTTATATGGGACGTTTTCACCGTACACGGGGTGAGACCATCTAATAAATATGAGACATTCATGACATCATTTATGTTTCCAATACTAACTGCTTATGACATATATCTTACTTTCATTGGATGGTCCCATCGCCTCATCGTCACGTGGTGAGACCATCCCACATAAGATTTTCTCAAAGGACAAGCACAGGGTTTATAAATAGAGTACATCAACTTTTTGGTTGGATACATAGATTTACACCTCTCGTTTCGTATTGGTGATGGGACCGAGATCATGTACTAATTTGCCTGTAGCAGATCTGGGAAGACATCTTCCCTGTGTTATGAAAGTAGTGTAATATGTCGTTCGAATCCGATCAACATATTAATTATGTTCTAACACTTAAAAAAAACATATTAATTATGTTATGTTTGAGAAAATTTCTAAACAGATTTATTATGTAACATATATAAATATTTCTATCATGTCACTAAGGGGTGAATATATGGGTCAATATTGTTAAAAATTTAAAGTTAGTGGTTAATTAAGAGATCTATGTTTCACATTCCAGTCATTATCAGGTTAATTACGATCGAGCAATTGGTTTTAGTTAAGAAATTCCATAAAACTGAAACCACAGTCACAAACATATTCTTACACAACGGAAACTTAGATTACTATCATTTCACAATCACAAACAAAAGAAATGATTAACAATACATTCAAGAACAAGCTATGTATAGTATACAATATTTCACTTGTCTTAGAAAACATTCTTCACATATCTAAGATCATACGAAACCTCCCACGCGTCTTTTCAAGTTGTCCACATGGTGTTTAAGAACCTCTAGTCTAGCTGATGAAACCAGAGGAATGAAGAACAGCATCAGAACAAACATATTCATTAAATTAATGAACCCATCATTCCTTAACAGTGTGGATTGAATTGTTCCGTTATAGGCATATGAGAGAAAACATATAGGTATGGAAAGGATATTGCTATAAGGGAGGCCAGTTATGAGAATAAGAATCGTCCACACAGATGCGAAGAAGGCTGCCGAGTTGAAAGTGAAGGAGCTATAAAATAGTATATCAACGCCGGTTTTGGTGTCATCTCGCCAAAGACTTAGCCCCGTTTGGTAGGTGGCTATGGCAATCAATAAAGCCACCACTAGCACTATGTTGCGGATACCATCGGCTGATTTCTTTTTATTTTGGCCGAAAACTCCAAAGTATTTGTCTCGTTTTTCGATGAGTGTCAGGTCCCGGAAGAGGAATTGTGCAAGTGAGGTTGAAGAAGCAGAGATTTCCGAAGCTGTTTTAGCTTTAGCACGACGTAGTATTTTCCCAACCTCACTGTCCTTGGAATCTCCGGCCATAAGATGGAACATGTCCATGGCTGTCAAACCGTTGAAATTCTTGGCATTTACGTTCACAGTTCCGATCAGCAATTCCACGACCTTTACAATCAAGGAAATTTTTTATGGATTAATAATTAATCATCATCACGAACGTTTAAATTAATTGGATTGAATAAAATTACCTTAGGTTGATTTGTGAAAGTTGCAATATGCAAGACAGTATTGCCATCCTCGTCCTTCCATTTGAGTATCTCTTCCTTATTGGCCCGTCGAAGCCACCCCAACAAAACCTTGAAAGCACTCAACCTACCATTTTTCACCGCAACATGCACCGCTGTCTCACATCGAACAGTCAAATCTTCGATGGACGACGGACAAGCAGACAGAAGTTCAGCCAAAAGATCGATATTCTCCGTCTGAGCGACGTAGTGCAGAGGGGTCATCCTCCATTTTGCTTTGACACGAACTAGCTCACTGTCAATTACTGTTATCATGGATGTCACCAACTTGTCGTGCCCGTTTAGCAGAGCCAAGTGCATGGGGCTGAGGCCATGGCCGTTTAACTTCCAGGCAAACGATGGCTTCAAGGTTGCCATTTCCAGGGCGAAATGGGTGTTTCCCACACTTGCAGCTATGTGTAATGGAGTGTCGATCAATGGTATTCGATCCAGAGTTTCAAGAACATCTGGATCGTGTGATATTATTGAATAGAGTGCATCGACGTCCCCAGCTTCCGCGGATCTCTTCAGACTATCATCCATTTTGACGGCTAATTATATAATAGTTGCTAGCCTAGCAATGTTTGCGACTAATTAATTATGATCATAATTCGACCTTTGTCCCTTTTATATGCACTCCCATAAAACCAAGTCTTTGGCTCTTTGCTACATGATGCGTGTTATCCATTCAATATTGTAGTCCGGACATGCTTAGACTTTTATACGTATAAAAGAGTTTTAGTTTTTTGAAATATGACATTGAACGGATAAAGATTCTGAATTTGTCGAGATTATATATTAAATAGGTGGTTCAGATATCTATCTCCACAATTGGGAGTGATTTGGATCATCTGCGGTCTGTTCTTTTTCCTGATCTTTTTAAAGAATGTGATTGGTTGTTGTTAAAGTAGTTGTGAAACCAATCACATCTTAACTACACATTCATTGTAATACTTATGTGTCATGAAATTATGTGAGATCATGAGATTTGGTGAGGAGGTCAGGAAAAAAATCAGATAAGTAGAGAATCAAAATTAAATTAGGAGATACTGTATATACACCTACAGTAAGGAGAAAACTTCTCAAATGTATTTGTAAAAGGCTAATGGTGGAAGTGTTTTCTTTGCATTTGCTTCTCCTGATAAGACAAATTCTTCGCTAGATATTTCTACTTGGGCCAACACGCATACCATTGATATTGTAATGACGTGATGTTGCTTCGTAGCTTCGTTGGAAATTTGGAATTTCATTTACAAAGGGAAAATAAATAATTGATGTTATAGAAAATATGACAATATAATTGAATCCTAAGAAAAGAATTGGAAAATAAATTAAAATCAAAATTCTAATAACTAATAATATGCATAAAATGCATGGGCGGCCCTGGGTGGGCAAGGGGGCGCCGCCCAGGGCCCGCGATGACTAGAGGTCCAAAATTTATTGATTAAGTACTTAAATTATTATGGGATAAGTTGTAAAAAAAAAAAAAAAAAAAAAGCCCAAAATATAAAATGGCACCCATTATTTATTTTAAATAGAAAAACTCAAATATTACCCAAAAAAAAATTAACTTTGGACTCAATTCATTTTATTCAATACAAAACCCAAATATGTAAATTTATTGTTAAGATATATTTCGGTAAATGTTTCCTATAATATATAATGTGAAAATCAAAACCCTAAACCTTAATTTTACCTTTTCACCACCATAGTCGTTTCAATCCTTCAAAACTCTCTCTCTCTCTCTCTCTCTCTCTCTCTCTCTCTCTCTCTCTCTGTTTCAAAGGTAGGCCGTATGCTCTTCTTCTTCTACTCCTCGTTGTTCTTCCGCTTCAAGGCTGATTTAGGGTTTGTTTTATTCATAATATTTTAAAAATTAATTCATAATCTTATTTTCTTGATTCATAACATTGTTATTCATAATCTGGGTTTACTTTGGCTGGATTAGGGGTCATCCTGTAAGCGTTTTTCATTAACTGTTTTTCGAAAAGAAAAATAAAAATGAAAATAGAGTTTTTGGTTTTAATTTCGAAATCCAAAAACGCGTCTGGTAGCACTTACTGAAATCTGTATTTTGTAAATAAAAACGGGAAAAACGCATCTGGTAGACTAACTGAAAACTATGAAAATTGAAATAACAATTTTTACATTTTGTTTAATATTATAACAATTATAAACAAATTGATTAACTAATTAACCAATAAAATTTGTTCTAATTTTATATTATGATCTCAAATTAGGGTTTCAAACTCTTTAAAATCTCTCCAAAATTAGGGATTCAGATCAGAAACTTTTATTGCATAATCCTTGCCAATCGGTGGCGACCAACAAGAAGAAGAAGATCGGCGGTGACCACAAGCGAAGACAAGGCATGAAGAAGAACACCGATCGATCGCGTGACAAGCGAAGACAAGGTGTGAAGAAGAACACCGATCGGTCGCATGACAAGCGAAGGGATGAGGAGGAGAAGGACAAGCAGATCGGCAGCGGCAAAGAAGAAGAAGGCCAGAGGTGACGGCGAGAAGAGAAGAACAGAGGCGGCGGCGGGAAGAGAAGACCAGAGGCGACGAAGAAAAAGGAAGAAAGAAGATGGGAAGAGAAGACTGTGAAGAACGTGATTCAAGAGAAAAAAGAAAAAAAAAACACAGATGAACGAAGATAAACGAAGAAGGAGAGTGGAAAAGATTAAGGTGAACGAAGATAAGGTTTGGTGGATGAGAAAAAAGAAAAAAAAAATTGTTAATGATATGGGACCCACTCATTTAATGATATGGGACCCACTTCTTATAGAAAACAAAAACAAATTCAAGAAAAACAACTCTTTTTTATTTTTCAAATTTTCCACTTTTAACACTGGTTTTGTTTTTCATTTTGTTTTTGTATTTTGAAAATAAAATGAAAAACGGTTACGCAACGCGAATTCGAAATCATTTTTGGAAAACAAAAACTAAAACAGGTTGAAAACAGTCTGCAAGACAGGCCCTTATTATTCAACTTTGGTATGTAATATTGATAAATTTTGCTTTTGTTGGTATTTCTAGTCCATATATAGCCATATAGGTGTTTTTTTTATTAAAAAAAATAGTGTTGGTTCCGATTCGACAATAATGTGAGTTGATATCGCTTGTTTTTTTTTTTTTTTTACTTGGGTTTATTGATAATTGGAATAAGCTGTTATTTTTTTATTTTTATTTTATTAGTTTATTGGTTTATTATATTTACGCCTGAAAATATGGCCATAGTAAGTTTAAGAATTGATATATTTGTTACTGGAATACTAGAATTAGATTATTGGGTGTCAGGTTTTTTCAATTAAAGCATAATACCAGTTTTCCAATTTTAGATTTGATTGTGAATGTCAATTTTTTCCTTTACAATTTTGTGTTACTGTTAAATCTCTTTATTTCCTACCAAATACAACTAGAGACATAAAAATCTTGGATTTTTTTAATTTTGATTTTTATTTTGGGATGAAGTGGGGATGATTTTATTGGTATGGGGCCCATTTTTTTTATTTCGCCCAGGGGTCTCAGAATAGTTAGGACTGGCACTGAATTGAAATGGAAGTTGAAGCAAATATGGTGCAGGTCTCTCCCATTCATATTAATAAAATTATGAGTTTGACTCCAGTTTTTTTATTTAAAAATAAAAGGGGGAATTACAATTTAGTACTTATCTTTTGAAGGAAACGTAACTTTTTTATCCGACTTACATGTATTAGGGTTTTTAGTCCCCATCTTTTTGGAAATGCATCAAATTCTTACCAAAAAAAAAAAAAAAAAAATCTTAAATAAATAATAATAATAAAATCCATTAATTTTTTCTTATTTTGTATTTTTTTTCCATAATGAATATTTATTTAGCTAAAATGATTATCTTAGCTTTAAATGATTATTTTTCATTTTTAAAAAAAATGTAATCTATTTATTTAATATTTTATTATTGAAAATTTTATTGTTTTTTATTTTAATTTAAAGCTAAGATAATCATTTTAACTAAATTAAATAGTAATAAGGGCAAAAGTGCATCGGTTTTAAAATAGTTGACTTTCAAATATTTGATCAAATGGACTAAAGTGATAAGTTTGGAAAAAAAAAAAAAATAGGAACTAAAGTGATGAATATAAAAAGACATTTATAAAGGTGACAAATTACCAAAAAAATTGGGACTTAGGTGAAATTCTACCAAAAACTTAACACACATATTTGTAAAGAGCAATATTATACGATCCAAAAAATCATCCCAAATTATATGGTAAATGAGTTGTTATTACCGTATAAATTATAAGATAATGTGGTAAATAACTTATTAAGAATAAATTATATAGAATTTTGTATAAGTTTTCGGGCGGTGTAGTATTATTGATTTGTAAACCACCTTGGGAAAGGTTTATAGTATTTGCATTTGCTTCTCCTCAGAAGACTAGTTCTTCGCTTGAAATTTCTGCTTCGGTTAACACGCGGACCATCGATCTCGTATGACTTGACGTTGCTTCGTTCCAACTTCATTTACAAAGAGAAAATAAACAATTGATGTAATATAAAATTTGATAATTGAATCCTAATAAATGGATTGGAAAATTAATTTTAGTCAAAATTCTAAAAACTAATAATATGCATGAAACACGGGTGTTTTTTTTAAAAATAAAATTATTATAAACTTATGTCATTAAGGCTATGTTTGGGATTACTTTGCTTAAGAAAAAATCTACTTATAGCTTCACTTAGGAAATAATCAATTTAAGAAAAAGTTGGTAAGTGTTTGATAAACTAAATTTTAAAATTGCTTAACTTTTGAAATGATGGAAAATGTATTGAACAAAATTACTAAAATAGACATCATTAATAATATAAATATAAAGCATATAAAAAGAAATAAATAACAAATTTAAACAAAGAAAAAAAATTATGTCTGAGTCAACTCAATCACTTCTCACTGAGTCAACTCGGTTCATTTTTAAAATGAACCTGACTGAGTCAACTCAGACTCCTCCTCCGAGTCAACTCAGTCCCCTTCCTTCACCAACACATTCTTCAACCGCTGCAAACTCCGACGTGGCGGCGTCGACTCTCCAATTCCTCCTCCGTCTCCAGATCCACCGAGATCATCGTCAGCCTCCTTCACGTACCACCGAGATCGCCGGCAATGAACAATTATTTGAAATCATTGAGATTCCGAACGAACAATCGTTGATTCCGTCGCCGATTCGTTGCATCATGGAGGAGGCCTCCGACCTTTTCCAGATTCCGTCGAAGTCGTCGAAGCAAAACTAGCCTTTGTGACGGATTCGCAACGAATTCACGACGGAATCACAATTGGATTCGCGTCGGAGTCCTCCTCCATCTGTTCTCTCGCCTCCTCCATTCTTGCCTCTTCCATTCTTGCCTCTTCCACTGCCGGAGGTGCTGGTTCTTCCAGCAACTTCATCGCTGGAGAATGTTGGTCCGCCACCGGCATTGACTTCCGGCGGTGGCCACCATTCCCGTTCATAGTTTTTAAATTTTTTTTTTTTTTTTAAAAAGAAATTTTAAGTTTTTTTCTTTCTATTTTTTTTTATATTATTATTAAATATAAGGGTAATATTGTCTTTTATTAAAATAATGAGGGTATTCTGGACATTGCATAAACAATAAGCTAGCTTTTACTTCAAAAAGCAGCCCTGTTGTGACCGATTGTGAATTGCTTGAACTCTGAATACTTCCCTCCTCCCCAAGGTCGAAGGTCCGACAATATCTCTCGGAGTGTGATCCCTATACTTCTCGCTCGGACCCTCATTCCACCGACAAGTGACCAACTGAAGGTACCTTCGGAGGTTGATTTTCATGACCGTATCGCACCCGACCGTACAGAGACAGCTGTCGGGCTTGACCACTGAGCCCTCGACACGTGCCTGAGGTGTCAGAACTTGGGCTATATAAACCCTCATTTTTACCACCAACGTATTCTTTTTTTTTTTTCTTGGACCTTTTAATCCAATACTCTCAAAAAGAATAGGACATTGTGTAGTCCCTTGAGAAGTGGGAGTTTACTTCTACATCAGTTAATAAAAGTCATATTTTGTTTCACTCTCTCACTTTCGAACATACTTATACCGGTGCCTTAACCCCATATACGAAGGTTCATTTTTGACCCTAACATTTGGCGCTAGAAGGAGGGGTTGAGTTCAGCACCTTCGCGGTAATAATGAATCCACCACCGGAAGATCAGTACCCGGACGTAAACCTTGAACTAAGGCCGCCCGGAAGTCAGAATTACGCACAGGCTCCGCAGCAACAACAACCGCATCCCCAGCATGCCTCGCCCTACCCAGGTCTCGTAGGAGAGCAACAACCTCAGCAACCGAATTACGGGTATTACCCCTATCAGACGCAATACCCATTTCAAGGTCAATTTTACGGATATCAGGGGGCGCCACAACAATACCCCCCAGTACCAATGAACCCCTTTTACCCGCAAATGCCACACCAAGCTTATTACCCTCAAGGTTATCCACCGATGTATGCACAGCAACAGCCGCAGCAGTTCCACCCGCAGGTCGAAAACCCAGTTATCCGAGGAATTACCAGCAGATTGGATGCGTTAGCTCAGAATGTTACTCGGGTAATAAATGTTGTTGACGGTGGTGGACAACAGGGAGATTCAGAGGAAGCTAATTCCCGAGCCGAAGGGAACTCGACCGGGAATCGACTCAGAGAGAGAAGAAGAAGACAACACGCGGCACAGTTTGTCGAGCCCGAGCCGGAAGAAAATGCAAATCAGGAGGCCCCACCTAGAGTCACGGGGACGACCCATAGCCGAGAGGAGCGCGACGGAATTGCCCAAGAGAATGTGCCTTGCAGGACGCGCCACTGGTAAGAGAGTACAGGTGCCCCGTACCCCCATCATGGGGACACTAAAAGAAATACCATCGCGGACCAGGAGGCCTTCCGTGAGATGCAAGACCAACTTGCAGATATTCAGGACCAGATACACTATGGTCACCGAAGATCGATAACCCATAGAGAGAGCCCATTCGTCGAAGGAATCACCACCGCAGAAATTTCGACTAACTTTAAGATGCCACGGAAAGATATGTGCGGATACAGTGGTACAGGAGATTCTGATGACCACCTAGATTCTTACGTGGATTGGATGAACATGCAGGGGGCATCCTATGCCGTAAAGTGTAGGGTTTTTCCGCTCACGCTCACGCTCTCTGGGGATGCGCGGACATGGTACGGGAGTCTCAAGAGACAGAGTATCTCCTCGTTTAACAAACTTTCGAAAGAATTCCATGGTGGGTTTGCCGCAAGCAGAAGAAGACGGAGGCACATGGTTCACTTCACCTCCGTCAGACAACTTGAAACCAAGTCCATAAGAGATTACATGAAAAGATTTACGGAGGCGGCCCAGCAAGTCCAGGACTTCAGCGAAGCCGGGGCAGTCATGGCCTTCATACAACGACTTCAGAAGGGCAATCTGAGCTGGTCCCTCTCAAAGAAAGGCCCAACAACCTATAGAGAGCTGATAGAAAGAGCAGAAAAGTATGCTACCGCCGAGGATATCAGTGACTCCAAAAGCCACGCCACTTCAGCAGAACCTTCTGAGGTACCCCGGAGGTGGGGCATGCAAACGAGGGACAAGGGTAAAGAAGCTCAAATGTCCAGACAAGTGAACACCGGGAGCACAGCCCGGAACACCCGTTTTCCCCCGAGAGATAAATTCGAAGAGTACACCCCTTTGAGGTTCCCCCTTGATAGAATACTTGAAATCGCAAACAAAGAAAAATTGCTAAGGAAACCGAAACCCTTATATGCAGCTCCCGAGAGGAGAGATCGAAGGATCCACTGTAAGTTCCACAATGACCATGGCCACGAGACCAGAAAGTGCCGTGATTTGAGGGATCAAGTAGAGGAGTTAGTCCGAAACGGTAAACTCCGAGATTACGTTAAACCTAAGGAATCGAGCGAAAAGATTGCAAAGGGCCAGCAGCACCAGAGCCACCCAACTCCAGTTAATGTGTAAGATTCAGACGATGAAGAACCCATCAACTTCATCGATGCCGTTCCCATGACGGGAGACCCTGGATCGACCTCTTCTGGAAAGGCACCAGCATCAGTTTGTCTGACGATTGCACCAGAAGATTCACCAAGACATTGGGCTCCCTTATCGTTCTCTACCGATGATTCTTACGGAATAAGATACCCCCACTGCGATGCGCTCGTTATATCCGTAAAAGTTAGGAATTGTACGGTCAAGAGGACTCTGATTGACCATGGAAGCTCGTTAGACATTATTCACTGGGACCCTCTCCAAAAACTCGGATATACCATCCCACAGCTTCAAGCCTTGAGATACTGCATCAGGGGAATCGGTGGGCATCGTACCAGGCCGGTCGGACAGATCAACTTGCCTGTTCGCTTTGGAACTAGGCCCCGAATACGCACCGTATGGGTCAGCTTCCAGGTGATAGACATCCCCTTCCCCTTTAACATCCTCATCGGAAGACCGACACTCTATACTCTGAGAGCGGCTACCAGCATCTACTCTTTGAAACTAAAGTTCCCAACCGAGCTCGGTCCGGGGGAGGTAACCGGAGATCAAGAGGAATATAAGAGATGTATCCAAATTGGTTCCAACCCTGTACTCATCGTTGGAAACTACAGTGCAGCACCAGTTCCACGGAGGAACGCACCGAAACAACGAAGGCTCAAGAAGAAACGAATCGGAGATATAGCAACCGCACAAATGTCGGACGTAACCCCGTTCGATGAAATTCACGTCACTAGCCTTGATCCCCGGGAAGTTGGATCGCAGCCAACGGGAGAACCCACCGAACCTCTGTTGAAAGTAGCACTCCATAAAGAAGACCCAGGAAAAACCGTCCTCATCGGAGCAAACTTGGAACCCCGAGTAAGAGTTGAACTCATGGAGCTCTTAAAAGAATTCTCGGATATCTTTGCGTGGAGTCACGCCAACATGCCGGGCATAGACCCTTCGATCATATCCCACTCCCTTAGTGTGGACCCGATGTTCAAACCAGTGTCTCAAAAAAGATTATCCTTCAACAGCGAAAGATATGAAGCAATAGCCACCGAGATAGACAAGCTCTTGAAGGCAGGATTCATCCAGGATCTAGACTATAATGAATGGTTGTCGAATGTGGTATTAGTGAAGAAGAACGATGGAAGATGGAGGATGTGCGTCGACTTCACCGATCTGAACAAAGCATGCCCGAAAGATAGCTTTCTCTTGCCTAGGATCGATCAACTGGTGGACGCGACCTCCGGTCATGAGCTGCTTAGTTTCATGGATGCATATTCCGAATATAACCAAATCCGAATGGACGAGAACGACGAGGCCAAAACCGCCTTCATCACGGATCGAGGTATATACTGCTATCGGGTGATGCCTTTCGGTCTTAAAAATGCCGGGGCAACCTACCAGAGGTTAGTCAACCGGATCTTCGCTAATGAGATAGGAAGAACAATGGAGGTGTATGTCGATGATATGCTAACCAAATCGGTGACTGCCGAAGAACATGCGCCAAACCTCCGAAACACGTTCATGATCCTGAGGCAGTATCAGATGCGGCTAAACCCCATGAAGTGCGCGTTCAGAGTTTCATCTGGAAAATTCCTCGATTTTATGGTCCACCAGAGGGGGATTGAAGCCAACCCCGATAAAATCAGAGCGGTAATCGACCTCCTACCACCGAGAAAAGCCAAGGATATACAGAAACTAAATGGCATGATAGTGGCCCTGTCCAGATTCATATCAAAGCTGACAGACAGATGTCTCCCATTCTTCAAAGCCCTAAAGCACAAGGGGGACTTCTGTTGGACTTCTGAGTGTCAAGTTGCTTTCGACGACCTGAAAACATACCTCCAGAAACCACCGATGCTAGCCAAACCAACCACTGGGGAGACACTATTCCTCTACCTTGCCTTCTCCGGGGTGGCAGTAAGCTCAGTATTAATCAAGGAAGAGAGGTCCATCCAAAGGGCGGTTTATTATGTAAGCAAGAGCATGACCGAGACCGAGACTAGGTACCCCGACATGGAGAAGTTGGCGTTAAGCCTGATTGTGGCCTCTCGGAAACTCAGGCCATACTTCCAATCACACCCCATAGTGGTCCTAACAAATCAACCGCTTCGTCAAGTCCTCCAGAAGCCGGAGCTTTCCGGAAGGCTCATCAAATGGGCGGTGGAGATCAGTGAGTTCGATATCCAGTTCAGGCCAAGAACTTCAGTAAAGGGCCAAGCTGTGGCCGACTTCATCGCCGAGCACTCGAACCCGGAGGTGTTCAATCTGTCCACCAGATGTGTGCAGCGTTGGGAAATGTTCCTAGACGGATCCTCCAACCGTCACGGCAGTGGTGCGGGGATAATCATTATAACTCCTGAGGGAACTCTCACTCAAGCCGCACTCTGATTCGACTTCAGGGCGACCAACAATGTCGCTGAATATGAAGCCCTTGTCACCGGGTTAAAGATCATCCTGAACATGGGCGCTGAGCATGTTACGGTGTATAGCGATTCCCAGCTGATTGTCAATCAAGTGAACCAAGACTATCAAGCCAAAGACCCCGAAATGGTCAGGTACCTTAAACAAGTTAAGACTCTGATGTCCAAATTTATGCGTTGTGAGCTTATCCGAATCTCCAGAGACCATAACTCCCAAGCCGATGCGCTAGCTAAGCTCGCATCAACCTCGGATATGAAGTTACCACGAACCATAACCGTATTCCGCCTACCGAATCCAAGCCTCTCAGAAGACCAGGAAATAGGGGTGCTGATCCCAGATCCCAGATCCCGTTAATGAGTCCTGGATGACCCCGATCATAGACTACCTCCGTGACGGTACTCTCCCCGAAGACAAGAGAACGGCACAGAGAGTGAGAAGACAGGCGCCGCGGTATCTCATTATTAATGGCTCACTTTTTCGGAGAGGGTTCTCTCTGCCGTACCTTAGGTGTGTCAGCCCACCGCAGACGGAGCAAATCCTCCAGGATGTCCACAGTGGAATTTGCGGCAGCCATTCCGCCGAAAAAAACTTAGGCCACCGAATAACAAGACAGGGGTATTATTGGCAGACCCTCTTCAAAGAATCGAAAGCACATTCTGAGTCGTGTGATCGCTGCCAGAGAACCGGCCCCATCCCTCGCCTGCCAGCAGAAACGTTAACCCCTATGTCCTCACCCTGGCCCTTCGCCAGAATCGGGGTCGATATCATCGGGCTCCTACCTAGGGGGACAGCCGATAAGAGATATGCGGTGGTTGCGATTGATTATTTCACCAAGTGGGTCGAAGCGGAGGCTTTGAAGCACATCACCGAAGCCAACACAACGAACTTCATCAAGCACTCCATAATTTTTAGATTCGGAGTACCTCACACCCTGGTGGCCGATCACGGAACACAGTTCGATAATCACAAACTCCGGGAAGTCTGCTCGGATTACAACATAAAACTGAAACTAGCCTCACCATCCTATCCCCAAAGTAATGGTCAAGTTGAAGCTGTTAACAAAACCATAAAGACCCTCCTCAAAAGGAAGCTGCAGGCCCGGAAGGGCTGCTGGGTAGAGAAACTCCCTGAAGTTTTATGGGCAATCCGTACCACCCCACACTCAGCCACAGGTGAAACTCCATACTCACTAGCATTCGGTACCGAAGCAGTTATACCTACCGAAACCAGTATTCCCACAAGAAGAGTGTCAGCTTACACCCCGAGCGACAATGAAACCGAACTCCGAGCATGTCTTGAAGAGTTGGAAGAAAGAAGGGACCTGGCTAGGATCCGGACCGCTCATCACCAGCAGTAGATAGCCAAGTATCATGACAAAAAGACCCGAATCCGAAGGTTCTGCCCGGGGGACCTTGTCCTGAAAAAAATCATGTCATCAACAAAGACAACTTCCTCAGGTAGTCTGGGGGACAAATGGGAAGACCCTTACATTGTTGACTCGGTGTCCATGAAGGGCACCTATAAGCTGAAAAAGGAAGACGGCACGCCTCTAAAGAACCCATGGAACGCAGACCACCTGAAGAAGTACTACCCGTGATAATCCACGTCTCCGGTACCATAAGAAAACAAATCATGTTCGGTAACGTTTTCTTCCTTTTGAATTTGCAGTTTTAACTTATAACAGTTTTAGTCATTTTCGGCTAGCGCCTCATTCATTTGAATAGCACAAAAGACTCCGAAAGGAGCACAAAAGTCTCCGAAAGGAGCACAAAAGTCTCCACCCCCATGGGAGCACGAAAGACTCCGAAAGGAGCGCGAAAGTCTCTGTAAGGATTCCCGTTTTGTTGATTGGCTAATTTCGTGGACAAACCACATGTTGGGGTACTTTGTAAGGGTAGCTTAGGTATTGGTTTAATTGTTCGAAGCCCTTTGAAGACCTTGTGTTGATAAGCACCGAAGGTAATTTTCTTTGTGCTTACTTGTCTTGAAGAGATAGTTGCACACACTCACAACTCATGCATATGTTTTATCTTTGTATGTTGTGTTTCTTTTTGTTGTGCATCAATGCTTATTCTCATCTCTTCTTGCTTGTTATTTTGATGCATCTTGTGTTTATAATGTCATAGCTTGTTAGGCTTTTAGGATGCATCTTGCTTTTACCTTTTTACCCCTTGCATGTTTTCTTGTGGGGTTCAAAGGAGTGGGCTGTGCGCTGGTCGTCAAGCGCCAGACCAGCGCATCTCACCAGCGCAGATCGCCCACTGGTCTGTTGCTGGTCGTGCACTCGTCCAGTCCAGCGTAGCTCACCGGTGTAAAACGCCCAGTGGTTTGCCGCTGGTCGTGCGCCTGTCTGAGCGCTGGTCGTCAAGCGCCTGAGCAATTTTTGCCTTTGCGCTGGTCGTGCGCCTGTCGTCCAGCGCAAGACCACCAGCGCACAGAGCAAATTCTGGTGCGTTTTTCAAAACGACCACACTTCACTTATGGCTCCTATATATATAACACTTTGACTTTAGGTCAGCCAAGAGAGTTCATATTCATATTCTATACTTAGGATATTTTTCAAGAGAAGAAAAATACAAAGAACTCACCTTTAACCACTCAAATCAAATCCCTTGTGCATCAAATTTCATATTGCATCTTCTATGTCTAGATAGAAAGCATCCATGATTGGGTTTGCATCATCACAACTTGCTTGGTAAGATTTTGATTAAGTTCATCTTATTTGAGTATTTTTATTATCAAGCTATTCTCTTTAATTTACTTGTATGTTTTGATCATATGATAAATACAAGATTAGAGAATTAATTGTGATGAATTGATTGAGTGTTGTTTGTGATAGCTAATTAGGTTTTTGATTAATCTTGATTAGCTAAGCTATTTGACATGTCATTTAGCAATTGATATCTAGGGTTGATTAAATTGATTATATCATCATCCTAGATAAGCATCTAAGGTTACCTAGCCTTGTTTGTTATTTGAATATTCATACATATTCACATAGGTTGCATAATCTCTTCTTAGAGAATTAAGTCTTGAGGCTAAGGTTGCTTAGGCCTTTAGCCTCAAGCAATTGGACTAGAGCCACTTTTAAAGGCCCGAGTGGTAGAAGTGGGGGGTTATTGACCGGAGTGTTAGACGAGGTCTACATAGGTTGTAAACTCCATTTCGATTAGTGGATTTCGAGTTCCGAGTGTGGCGCACTAAACAGCCCGTGGTTTTTTCCAGTGGTTGGGTTTCCACGTATACATCAAGTGTTATTTAAATTCCGCACTATATTACACTTGCTTGTATTTTTGACTAGTAGGGGCATTTTCGTAAAATTGACTTGCATGCGAAAATTGGGTAATATTTGATAAAATCTATTCACCCCCCCTCTAGCTTTATATAGAACACGCCTCTAATTTGTTTCAGTCTCCACCCCCATGGGAGCACAAAAAGACTCCGAAAGGAGCACGAAAGACTCCGAAAGGAGCATAAAAGTCTCCACTCCCATGGGAGCACGAAAGACTCTGAAAGGAGCGCGAAAGTCTCCACCCCCATGGGAGCATAAAAAGACTCCGAAAGGAGCATGAAAGACTCCGAAAGGAGCACGAAAAACTCCGAAAGGAGCACGAAAAACTCCGAAAGGAGCACGAAAGTCTCCACCCCCCATGGGAGCACAAAAGACTCCGATAGGAGCATGAAAGACTCCACCCCCCGGGGGGCACAAAAGACTCCGAAAGTAACATCGAAGCTAATGCCGGCAAGAAACATCGCAGTTAACATCAATACGCAAAGTTATATTATTAGAGTTCACAAAATATTCAAAACATAACTCCGAATTATCATAGTTGGCGAAATAAACAAAACGTAAGCGTAAGTATACCGGTGAAAATGTAAATCCCGAATATATAAATGTGCAGTGGTGTTCGATTACAAAAATGCGGCCCAAGGCCGACATAACCACCGGGACAATCCCCCGATATATCTAATCAAATAAAATGAAACGGTTTAAACAAAATCTGAATGAGAGGCAGTGTCCTCAGAAACCAATTACGCCGGGTCCTCGGTCACTTCTCGGATGCAGGATCCGCGACGAACCTCTCTTCGTTAGTGGACACTGCCTCAGGTTCTTCCTCCGATAATGGCTCCTCAAGAAAGTCCTCGGAGATATCCCTGATGGGATTGCCTGGCTTTCTGACCCGAGACCCGGTCGCCTTTGCAACGTCTGCATCGAATGCGGAGAAATCGAAGTCAGTGTAAGCTCGGAGTAGTAAGGTCCTCACATCCTTCACCGCCGTGTCGAACGTCTTTTCCTGTATCTCCGCGAAATCATCGGAATTGATAAATATGTTCACGGCGTTGTCAGCGAGGTCTTCCTTCATACCCCGGATTGACCCATTTGCCCTCTCCAATCACGCCCGGTAATCACAAAGCTTGGTATGCTTGTCTCTGCAGCAGGCCTTCGCCTTCTGGTATGCGGAGGAAATCTCCCCGACCATGGTTTTCTGCGATTCCAGGGCTGCTGTTGACTCCCGGAGGTTCTTCTCCACCTTCTCTTTCTCCTTCTCCTTCTGCATCCTCTCATACCTCGACTTCGCATCTCCATTTCTCTTCTCCATATGAAGAAGATTACCGAATGCCTGAAAATCAATAGTTGAAAACTGTCATCCGAGTCGCCTCACTTGTAATAAATGCCAAAATTTGATACGCCTACAATACCGAAAGCAAAAAACATTACCTGCAGCAGATTGGCTTGTCCATGTCGAATCCTGTCGACATTCAACATCTTTCCGTACCCCGATATCTCTCCGCTCCTCAGAAGGTCCTTCCCATGGACGCAGAGGTACTCCACGCCAGTTTCGGGGTTTATGGGCTTCGTGCCGGACCCAGAAGCCCGAGAGGGAAACCGAAAGTAATTCGGGGGAGATGTTGTGTCCTCCCGGATATCCTTATTCAGAGGAGTATCCTCCGGCATGTCCCTATCAGAGTCCACTAACTCCACTTTAGCCGGGGGACCGCCACTGGGACCCTGGCCTCCAGCCCTAAGGGGGATGGCCTGCGCAACCCGCTCAGAGACCCCCGCAGCGGCCACTGTTACAGAGGATCTCCTGACTTTTGTCCTCTGAGGGGAGGTACTTTTGGATACCTCCTCATCAGCCATCAAGCTGGGGCCCTTAGAGAGCATCAGCTTCCTTTTCTTCTTTTCGTCCTTGCGCTTCTCGGCGCCCCATTTCGCCCTATCAGCCATCTTCCCCTTGGCCTTCACGGTGAGCTTCCCTACATAAAAGTAACAGAAAACAATGATGTATGACAGGTGTCGCGATTCAGGTACCGAAGGGCAGAAAATAACAGATCACGGGAACCCTTACTCTTCTTAGATAAGGCCTTCTCAACCTTTTGCCCTCTTGCCTCCGTAAGATTGGGAATGAAACCGAGAGCGTGTAACCTCCGATCGTCTAACAGGTGGTCCACGCGCCTCTCTTTAGGAGGAACCCGCCAGGCGTCCAACACATGCCTCTGCTCAACCGCAGATAGTTCCTCAAAGGTAACACGTTCCCACGGAGCTGCAAAAAAGAGTAGCACTCAGATAAACGCAACAAATAAAATGAAACCAAAGCGAAAAACACCGATGATAAACCTATGGAGTCCCCAAACACCTGGGATATTGAACACCGAACGAACCCTCTGTAGACGACCACCGAGCTGCAAATCCTTACCCCATTCGCCTCTAGCAACGAACCAAGTCTTCTTCCATTCCTTATTCGAGGAAGGTAGCCCGGTGATCAGAGGTTCACCGTCTTGCTTGTCACAACAAGCAAGAGCCCACCAGCCATCACCCCCAGATTTATGGGAGTACAGCCGATAGCAGTGCCCAATCTCCGTAAATGTTGGATGCGGATATCCCATGCCTCTCCATAATGAGTATATCCCGATCACTATCCTCCAAGCGTTCGGATTCAATTGGGCCGGAGTGATCCCTATTTCCCTCAGAACCCTCCGAAGGTACGGTTGTAATGGTAACCTGGCACCGATTTCTAGAAATGCTGGATGAAAAGACACCGATCTTCCTTCGGGATTACTCGCTCTCTCTCCTTCCCGAGGAACCCTCATGCCCACAGATCGGGGAATGGAAAACTCTGTGGCCAGTCGGTTAATTTTCCCCACATCCACTTTATTCTCCCTAATAAGGTTTATCGCGAACCTCGTATGATCTATTTCCTCCCGAACAAAATCTTCGGAGTTGTAGCCCTCCTGAAGTTCTTCAGTGCCAGGGCCTACAGCGGGTTCTTGTGCGCCTTCCCGCATCTGTTGGACCTCGGGACTGCCGGCATCCTGCATATCCACATCACCGAAAGCACTCAGGGTGCTGGTCCCAACGGAGACCCTACCTAATGTAGACTCCAATGAACTAGATTCTGAGCTCGACGAGATTATGGGACTCGACGCCCTAGCCTTTCGAACCATCGGAAGATTCAACTGTAAAGAGAGACAAGAAAATAGACGAGAATCAAACTCGGAGACTAACCTGCTTCCTTTCCCTCTCTCTTTAGCACTCCTTCAGGTACCGAAAACGCTCTGATCAATCGAAAAAACACAAGTAGGGAGTTATGGGTGACCCTACACCACTATTTATAAAGGCCCTCAGCACAGTACACGAGGCGTTGCGTATTGTCCACTCACGGCTCAACACCTGTACGCCACCTCATCCCAGCGGCCACGTGGCACCCCCTCACTGACCGCGAACCGGGCCAACCTCAGGCCGGACAGGCCCCGAGCGAGCATCCGGTATTAACGGCAGTCTCTAATTCCGAACCCACAACCGGTCTTACACACCGCTTTGTGTGCTCGGGGGGGAACTGTTGTGACCGATTGTGAATTGCTTGAACTCTGAATACTTCCCTCCTCCCCAAGGTCGAAGGTCCGACAATATCTCTCGGAGTGTGATCCCTATACTTCTCGCTCGGACCCTCATTCCACCGACAAGTGACCAACTGAAGGTACCTTCGGAGGTTGATTTTCATGACCGTATCGCACCCGACCATACAGAGACAGCTGTCGGGCTTGACCACTGAGCCCTCGACACGTGCCTGAGGTGTCAGAACTTGGGCTATATAAACCCTCATTTTTACCACCAACGTATTCTTTTTCTTTTTCTTGGACCTTTTAATCCAATACTCTCAGAAAGAATAGGACATTGTGTAGTCCCTTGAGAAGTGGGAGTTTACTTCTACATTAGTTAATAAAAGTCATATTTTGTTTCACTCTCTCACTTTCGAACATACTTATACCGGTGCCTTAACCCCATATACGAAGGTTCATTTTTGACCCTAACAAGCCCCTTACCAACTTCTCAAAAGCTCCTTATTGAAGGAGCAAATTGTAAAATAAATACTTTTGGGAAGTTTACCAAACACCAATTTGCTCAAAACTTGAGAAATAAGTGATTATTTCTCAAGCAAAAGCAATCCCAAACATAGCCTAAGAGTAGTTAAATAACGATAATATTACTCGATACATAACCTAGATTATTTAGGTGTGGAGATGAAATGTTAATAAATAAAAAATTGTAAGAAAAAAAAAAAAAAAAGAGAGAAATATAGGCATATAGCATATAATATATGAAATGATGAAAATAAGTCGTTGAGAACCAGTGGCCCCTTGCCTTGGTGGTTAGAATCTCCCAAGGGATGCTCCACCACCAAGGTTCAAGTCTTGCCTTGGTATGTATATAATTTGTCCCACTTTGGCTATTAAATCCCAGGTGTGGGTGCCATCTCTCGGTTCTATTGGGAGCAACCCTCTTTCCATTGTGAGGGTTGTAATCCATTTATACCCTTTCTCCGATAATAGGAGTAGTATCTCGTCAAGTCCCGACAGTTATTGTAATTCAAAAAAAAAAAAAAAAAAAAGTCGTTGAGAGAGTCCAATAATAAAGTTTGAATGTTATACGAGTCAATAATCAAGCATCTTAATTAATATTTGGAATTTTCACGTAATATAAATATTCAAACCTGTCATTTGTCAATCAATATGCAGTTAAAAACTCATCTGTTTTTTTATTTTATTTAGTAAATTAAAAACTTTTCTCGGAAAATGCACAACTTTTGTATGTCCCCAACTTTTGAAAATTATTCACAAGAAATCATAGAATTTTTCTAACGATATCCTCTTTTGAGAAGTAAAACCGCCCACAAAAAGGGACGGAGTCAAGACTATGTTTCAGGAGACACCGTGAAAATAATAAGTTAAATCTTAGAAGAAATAATGAGTTAAATAGATATATATTTTAGATGTTATATTAAAGAAAATATTAATTAAAAAAATATTATTGTTGTATATATTTTAAAACATTATTTTTTTTATTAATTATTTCTAATGAATAATACATTTTTATTTTGATATATTATCTTAATTTGTGCATTTATTAAAAACATTTATAATGGTCCTTGAATATGATGAAAATATATTAAAAATAAAAACAATGTTAAATATTTCAACTCATATCTCAACTTGTAACTTAGACAATTTAATTCATACAAATATAACGAGTGAAATAAGAGTGGCGATATTTTCACCTCTTAAAAGTCGTATGTACATCCCAAATTAATATATTTTTGAAAATCCAGTATTATTCATAGGTAAAATTACTTAAATGACTAAATAGTTTGTAAGTACATCCACCAATAATTATTAATTAGTTTCTTAAAAATCCTATTTATTTTCTCAAACCTTAACTTCTCTTTTAAATACTAATTTCAAATATATTTTCGGTTTGTTTTAAGAAATACAAATTGATTATTAAGGAGAATGAAAGAGTGAAAAAGTGAGTTATTATTAGAATATGAGTAATGCTACATTGCCCAAATTTGGTGCCTAAATCTGGTGCCCAAATGATGTGGCAACACTCTGGGTCATTCATTTAAATTGTGTTTAGATTTTCATGAATTAAATTAATGGCTCAAAATGTTGCCACATCATTTGAGCACCATATTTGGACACCAAAATTGGGCAATGTAGCATTACTCTTAGAATATATACTTACTTCTCTGTAATATATGTATTATTTTTTATTTTATTTTAAATCTATAATTTTTCTTTCTATCAAACAAGTTTTGGATTTTTTTTTTTTTTTTTTTTCAAAGAAGAGCCACCAATTTTTGACCCTTTTCATCCTAAAGAATGCTATGATCATCCTATTGATGTCAAATGTTTTATTTATGTCAAAATAATAGAAGATCAACGAGAACAAAATACATTGATTATTAATAAGTTCAGTGAAGAATGTACCTGATTGAATTCTATTTAGTTCTTATTTTGAACTTATAATTTGGTGGCTTGTCTACTGTGAATGATAAAATCGCAACAAAAGTAGAAGAGAATTAATTGAATACATTTTTTTTTCATGTCACCCTGATCTCCTGCAAATATCTGCAAGGCTACTCCATCTCCATATGTTGAAAACCATGAGAAGAAGCCGTGTGTGTGAGAAAGGGGTGTACAAACCAAAGATTTTGTAACCGATGGTATTTTTGGTATTAGGTAGGATTTATTTACAAATTAGAGACAATTAGAGATTTTTAACGGGTGTGCTTATGAAAGGGGTGTAAATATAGTTTTTAAAGGGTACCAATATCGTCACTCGTGAAATAAATCATAATTAATATGTATTTATTTGTCAATCAACACACAACTAGTTAAAGGTATGTTTAGCACAGGCCCGGCCTTGAGACATGGCTGGAGGGGCAATCCCCCAGGGCCCTAAAAATAGGGAGCCCAATTGTTTTTATATGCTATGAATGATAATTGATTGGGCCATTTTTTTAAAAGGCCCAAAATTAAGATATAAATTTATAATGTTAGTAACATTATAAATTGATTGGGCTATGAAATGTTAGTAAATGGTTTTAAATGCAAACCATTTATATTATATGATAATTGATTTAAATGGTCTTAATCATGTAATAAAAGATTTACTCTTTTATTTATCCAAACCAAATTTGTGCATTTATAAATGGTCGGGTCTAATTTCTCAGATTTTTAAAATTGCCCAATATGAAATTGAAACTTTTTTTTTTCTTTTTCAGTTAGGGCCTATTTGTTTTTTAATCTTAATTCTTAACAGTCTAATAAGAAATTCATTCAAATGTTATATATATATATATATATATATATATATATATATATATATATATATATATATATATTTCAAGTGATTTGAAATATTTAAAAGTAGAAAACTTGATCAAGGGAAAAAACTTGACTTAAATACGAGTAAAATGTATTTTTTATATCTTACTTTCAAGCTTGCATTTGAAATATATGTTTAGTATCTCTTGTCAAATTTTGCTTATGAGTTATAAGAAATTTTTTTATCTTAACAAATGTATTTTTTCTATGATATCATTTTATATTTAATGATATTATATTTTTTCAAGCAAAATATATGAAAATAAAGTTTATATATATATATATATATATATATATATATATATGTGTGTGTGTGTGTGTGTGTGTTTCTAATGAGCACCTCTTTGCTTTAATACAATGGGGAACTTTTCTAATGAACACCTCCTTACTTTAATACAATGGGAACTTTTCTAAAAATATCTTGAAATTTAATGTATTTTTATAATATTTTTTGCATACGGCATAAGAAAATTAAAATATACGCCAATAAAAATATGAGAATTTTTCGGATTCCAAAATTATTTTTTTACAATATTTCGCTATTTTTTAATGTTTTATCTTTAATAAAGTCGGAAAAAAAAATCTGTACCCAAAATTTTTACAATTCTTTTTTCACAGCTGCATTGCATTCTTTGTATCATCCATGGAAAAAAAAAATCACTTCAAAAATCAATAAATTTCATTAAATATCACTGTAGGAGATATAAATATATTGAAAAAAAAAACTGAACAAAGGGGCTTATTTTAGGTCTTCATCCCAAACATCAAAAAAATCAGGACCGGCCCTGGTCTAGCATTACTCTACTCTAAAATTAATATAGACTAAAATTTATCAATTAATTCAAGATTCAATAATAGTGTTTAAGAGTTAAAAAACAAATTGAAATTTAAACCATATTCCTAATATTTTTCTAATATCCAAAAACTATTTTAATAGTATATTTATAATCAAATATATTCTCTACGTGATTAAGAGAAAATTATTAACATCATAATTTGTAAAAGAATTAGAAAATTTAAATATTAAATAAGGGTAAAAACATAAAAATCTGAAAGCTCAAGGGAAAATTTATAAAATTTTAAAATTTCAGAAGGGCAATGACCCCTCGCCAGGTGGCTCTGTCCCTGCCCACAAACGCCAATATTCATAATGTTTAAAAACATTAGAACTCAAAACTCATTTTCGTTTCATGATCAGCGAAAACATAAAATTTTCCAAGTGAAAGTTTTAGAGAGAGACCTGAACAAAAATTGCGACTTTACAAAGGCAAGATTCTAGCAACAAGTAGCAAAAGTAATGAAGTTTTTTCTCATAAAACTGAAAACTTGAATTACTATCAGTTCCCTTTATATAAAAAATCTTACAATCACAAACTGAATAAATTATTAAGATTTAAGAATGTATTAAAAAAAAAAATCAACTATTTATATAGTTTACATGTCTTACAAAACAATATTAGGTACACTAACTTTACAATGTATAACGTATATATCTAACATCACGTGACATGATACTAGTGATAAGGTAAAAGTATAGTAAAACTTTGTCTCATATATAAGATTATACGAAACCTCCCACACGTCTTTTCAAGTTGTCCACCTGGCGTTTAAGAACCTCTAGTCTACTTGACGAAACCAGAGGACTTAAGAACACCATCACAATACAAATAGGTGTTAAATACATAAACAGAACACTTAAGACTGTGGACACAAGACTGTAATGCTCTGGCAAAGTAGATGCAATTGAAGCATAATAGGCATATAAGAGAAAACTTGTAGATATGGAAAGTATTTTTGTATAAGGAAGGCCAGCTATGAGAACAAGAATCATCCACACAGATGCAAAGAAGGCTAAGGAGTTGAGAGTGAAGAAGTAAAATATAAATCGAGGCGTCATGATCATCTGCCCTGCGCGATGTGGCTCTTGCTGCCATTGATTAACGTTGCTGGTTGTGGTGTCATTGATGATCATGGATGGTTGAACGTTGAAGTCATCTTGCCAATATCCTCCTGGAGGACTCAGCCCCGCTTGGTAGGTGGCTGTGGCAATCAATACAGCCACCACAAGCACTATGTTGCGGATATCATCAGCAGATTTCTTTTGATTTTGGCCCGAAACTCCGAAGTACTTGTCTCGTTTTTCGATGAGTGTTAGGTCCCGGAAGAAGAATTGTGCAAGTGAGGTTGGAGAAGCAGAAACTTTTGAAGATGGTTTAGCTTTAGCACGATGAAGTATTTTCCCAACATTACTGTCCCTGGAATCTCCCATAAGATTGAACATGTCCATGGTTGTCAAACCGTTGAAATTCTTGGCATTTACATTCACAGTTCCGATCAGCAATTTCACAACCTTTATGATTGTAGAAAATTTTTATATATTAATCATCCTGAACGTTAAACAATTAACTAACTAAACTAGCATAGACTTTTTAACTAAATATTAAATATTATTTTTTATTTCCACTGTAGAAGATAATTTTTATTAATTAAAATAAAATGCATACATAGTTGAAATTGATAAATTAATATCAAATCTTTCAAAACAACTCTAATTCAACTATTTACATTAAAATCCATAATTTATAGACAAACATAAAAAATTAAGGATTTGGATTCTCTGATGTGCTGATTTTTTTCCTGATCTAAAACACTTGAAGATAAATATATAATACTATGCATTTAAAGATAATAAATATGAAATAAATCTCAACCATTGATTACACATATCACCAGGTTTATTTAAATCAGGACAAAAATAAGTTCATCAGATGATCTAAATTCAAAAATTAAATAATATTTTGTAGCATTTCGATAGAAAAAACAGGTTTTGTATGAGGGTCTACAGCCATGACATTCTCATCTCATTAATTAGATATTTCTGAAGTCTGATATTGGACCTAATAGAAGTTTTAATTTCTTACATGAGTCTCATTTACTGATGTACAGATTTACTTGTTAACATTTTTAGTTTATTAAGCTAATTGAATAATGGAAGAAGCTTAGGAGCGTTAATGTATTAACCGATCATAATTAACAATATCATGGTTATTGATCAATATATATATGAGAGCTTACCTGAGGTTGACATGTAGAAGTTGCAATATGCAAAACAGTGTTGCCATCCTCGTCATTCCATTTTAGTATCTCTTCCATGTTGACTCGTCGGAGCCACCCCAACAACACCTTGAAAGCACTCAACCTACCATTTTTCACGGCAACATGCACTGCGGTCTCGCATCGAACAGTCAAATCTTCAATGGACGACGGACAAGCAGACAAAAATTCAGCTAAAAGATCGATATTATCCATCTGAGCAACCAAGTGCAGAGGGGTAATCCTCCCTTTTCCTTTGACACGAACTAGCTCACTGTCAACAACCGTTACCATCGACGTTGCCAATTGGTCGTGCCCGTTTAGCAAAGCCAAGTGCATGGGGCTGAGGCCATGGCCGTTTAGCTTCCAGGCAAATGATAGCTTCAAGGTTGCAATTTCCAGGGCAAAATGGGTGTTTCCAACACTTGCAGCTATGTGTAGAGGAGTGTCTATCAATGGTATTCGATCCAGAGTTTCGAGAACATCTGGATCGTGTGATATTATTGAATAGAGTGCATCGACGTCTCCGGCTTCAGCGGAGATCTTCAATCTTTCATCCATGATGATGGCGATTGATAATTATATTATTAATATATATATATATATTGTAGCTAGCAATGTTTGTCACATTTATATGCACTTCAATGGTACGCGTTGTCCATTCAATAGAGTTTTAGTACATGCTTTGACGTTTATACGCGTTCTCAATTCAATCTTTGCTACATGCTTTGACTTTCAAAAAATAAATTTGTGAGAATAAAAAAGAGAAATATACATAGCATATACACTATATACACTATTTGATGAAAATAATATTAAAAAAAATGGTAGAGGCAGAGAGAGTCCAATAACAAAGTTTTTAATGTGATCTATACGAGTCAATAATTTGTTTATTTTGCCTCTTCTTTCTTGCTCCCCCACCCCAAAAAATATTCCTATTTTATTACATTGGTCCGAACAAAATTTTCTAACTCCGTCTATGTCGAAGCAAAACCACCTACAAACACCAATTATAATGTTTAAAAACATTCCAACTCATCAAAACTCATTATCGAAGAAACATAAAATTTTCCGAGACAAAATTTGAGAGAGAGACCTGAAAAGAAATGGGGACTGCAAAAGCAAGATTCTAGCAACAAATGGCAAGAGTTAATTAAAAATATAGATAATCAAAATTTTAGTACAAGTAATTAGATATATTCATTAGTAGTTGTGATGATAATTTATCATATGATTAAGTTTGTTCTTAACTCTAAGTGGTTCTGCACATCCTTACTCTTTTAGGTTCGAGTCTCACTTTAAAATCACAAAAGTGTGTCTAGACCCTCTTTTTTAATGGTTGCTAATAGTGGTTGGTCTTGTCAATTTCAGACAAACCCACAATATTTTTACAAACATTATATGATCGTAACCTTTGACAATCACATTGATTGCACTTTTTTTTCTTCTATACAAAGCAAACTATCATTTGACTATAATTTCCCATTCAATTTCTCAATTAAAGTCTTAATACTTTATAGTGTTTAATGTTGATTATCATTTATAATATTTTCCCATTAATTAGTGTTTGACAATTACACTTAAATGTAAGGAATGCATAAATGATTTTTTATTTATATTAACTATTCATACACAAAACAAACTACCAATCAAATTTTCAAACTCAAATAGATTCAAAGAATCAATTTTGTTTTCATACTCTTTCTTCCTTTTCTCTTCCTTTTCTCTCTCTTAGCATTTTTTTTTTTCTTCTTTTCTACTTTTCCTCTTCAAATTGTTCACTTTTTTTTTATATTATTCTTTTGGCAGCTTATTATTTAATTTAATTTTTATTTTATAACAAGATGAGCTCATTGGGTGGACTTAAGTACCCACAAATGGGTTGCTAAGATCTTGGTCTTAAGGATTGTTCCAAAATGAATAAGGTGGATTTTATGGGCCATGGAGGATTGGGCCAAAATCAATAAGATAGATGAAGCTTGGACCAATACTTTTTCGGCCGTGTTATTGGCAACCCCTCATCAATATTTTAAGTTTTAACACCCTATTATAATTACACCAAAATAAGGATCCTTGTGTCTTGGAGTCTGATAAGGTTGATGTAGTGAGGCGTATTTTAAATGTGGCACCTTCCTCGTTGAGATTGCTGAAATGATGGCCTCTTCTATTGGCATGGAGATTAAGACTATTGCTAAATTGGCTAATCGAGTGGCTCAGGGCCTTGCTAATCACGCTCTGAAAATTACGGGGGACGCCCTTTCCTCTGGCTGTAGTTGCAGTTGTCAAAAAAAAAAAAAAAAAAAAAATTACACCAAATAATCAAAAAATATATATATTCTAAATGAAACGGATGTCTAAGATAACAAATCAAATAGGTGTTGGGTTGTAAATGGGTCAACTCAAATTTTATTAACACAAACCCACTCGTTAGTTTATTAGGTTTGAGAACTCAAACTCAAACTTGTTCCCTATTTCAATGGGTAACCTAAAATCAATTCATTTAACCTAGAGATGTAAATTGGGGCCGGGGGCCTAGCCTGTTTGGCACACGGCCGGTACCGTGCCGGTAAAAGCATGGCACGAGGAGCGTGCCATGAAGGGCTGCGATTTCTGACACATCGGTATGTGTGTTGGGGGCAATGGTTAGGTTGGCGGGCCGACTGTTCCCCCCATTTGACGATTGGCTCCATTTTTTTATAAAAAAAAATTCAAATTCTCCCATATTTACCATTTTACTCTCATTTCACTTTCTCTATAAATACCCATTCTATTAATTTTTATATTTATATTGTTTTATGTTCCTCATTAAAAAATGAAATCTGTAACTAACTTATGTAATATAATCATATATGCCCTAAACTTTAGAAGGGCATAACTTTTGTGCTCCTATGTTCGAATTGGGTATTTTATTTTTGAAATCACTGAGAATGATGCGTAGAATCCGATGGGGCTTGCGATGACTTTTCAGGCTAGAAAAACCCTTTTTCATCAAAAAAAATTATTTTTAAATGTCGTGTCAATTTCGAACCTCATTTAAGCCTATTAAGAAAAAAAATTTCCTCCCGATCCAACACCACAACTATGTCCGTCTTGATCCACAGAATTAATTTAACCTTGGTCCCGATCAAAATAGACACGTTTTAAATTAACTCTTTATACTACTTAAAATATTTATTTGAAGTAATAACATAATTTTCAATATGGTTTTACTGGTTAGGCTAATTGAATTGGTTTGGATTTTGACAACAACGGTTCTCTAGTTGCAATAACTACATTTTTTTTTTTAATAATTTATTTATTTTTTAAAATGGCAGACCAATACGGCACGGCCCCAAAAAGCTGTGCTAGCATGCCAGCTTTTTTGCCAAACATGCCGGTATGGCACGGCCCGTTCGGTCGTGCCCATTTGGCACAACACGTTTTAATATAATTATTATTATTATTAACCTGTTTTCTCGGCATTTAACCATTTATCTTTTGTTGTCATTATTTTTAGTAATAAATAATTTGATTTGATTAAGGAATAAAAAATAATAATAAAGCGTAAAAATAAGAAAATTAAGAAATACACAAATTAATATAAGCATATTATAATATAATTATGACTCAAGTCTAAAATTATATTAAATTGAAAATAAATGTACACCAAACTATCTTTTGAAAAACTTTAAGGGCAAAAGTGTTTAAAATTAAAATATTTTTTTAATTAAAGGGTCATAACTGATTTTAGTGAGTTTTAAGAAAATAATTCCAAACCCGAACTATTTTTTTTGGGTAAATTACACTACACCCCTTAAAGTTTGGCCTTAAGACTTAGATGGAAGAGTTTTGTTATTCTACACTAACACCCCTGTTTTGTCAAAAATGCCCTTGTATAATAATAAAAAATAAAAAAAAATTTACACTGACACCTAGACCTGACAAGGTTCCGGTTCGAACCGTGGAACCGGAACCGGAACAGAAAAAACTAAAACTAAAACCGAAACCGGGGGAGACCGAGACCGAGACCGGGACCGGTTCCGGTTCCGGTTCCGATTCCAAGGTTTGTGGAACCGAAATGGAACCGGCGGTTCCAAATTGTTTTTTTTTTTAATATAAATACTAAACCTAATTTCCTAAACCTAAATCCTTCTTCCTACTTACTCACAACCGTCAGACCCTTCTTCTTCTTTCCTCCTCCTCCTCCTCCTCCTCCTCTTCTTCTTCTTCTTCTTCTTCTTCTTCTTCTTTGTTTACTTCGACCTCCTCCTCGGCTCCTCCTCTTCTTCTTCTTCTTCTTCTTTTCAATCTCCTCCTCCTCCTCCTCCTCTTCTTTTTCTTCTTCTTCTTCTTCTTCTTCTTCTTCTTCTTCTTATTTTCGATCTCCTCATCCTCATCCTCTTCTTCTTCTTCTTCTTCTTCTTCTTTTCGATCAATCTCCTCCTCCTCTTCTTCTTCCTCTTCTTCTTCTTTTCGATCGATCTCCTCCTCCTCTTCTTCGATCCACCCCAAATCCCTTCAAAGTTCGATCCACCATCACCACGGCATCCACCATCTTTGAAGTCTGATTTTGATTTTGATTTTTTTTTTCTTCTTCTTCTTGGACTGATCTGGGTTGGACTGACTCTTGGTCTTTTACTTGAATGAGTTTTAATGTTTTATTAATAAAAAATTGTTGACGGCGATTTTTCGTCGTCACTCAGTCAACGATTTTATCTCAAAGAAAACCTGTGTTTATGAATGAAAATAATCGAAAATAATACGAATGAGAAGATTAACAGTAAGAGACAAGAATACGTGGTAAAACTCTGATGATTGGAGAAACGTCCACGGGTTGTTGCCTTAGCAACGCAGTCAAATCCACTATGAATATTGTTGAAATACACACTCAGATTTCTTTTGTTAATACTCACGTACCCCTCTATTTGTGTTTTGCAGGGGTATTTATACATAGTGTCATTAGGGTTTGCGGGTATCACTAGGGTTTGATTTTGTGGTACCCAAGTTTCGGGTGGCTACGTAGTCCTAAGAGGATTTGCTTTCCTATTTGGGATTCATCACGCTTTCTGATTTGGTTGAGTCCGAATATGGACAGGATTCTTACTCCTTTATTTGCGGGAAACCTGTTTGTTTCCTTGTTGGACTCTGGGTAGCTGCATCGTAGTTATTGTAGAGATACCGGTTGCTGATTCTTTCCGCGTGTTCGGGAGGCGAGGGTTTGTGGCTATCTCATTTATTGAATACCGAGTATGCCCGAGCAGGTTTTGCCCGAGCCGATTCACTTGGTTGTGATCGGGTTGCCTTCAATCTAAGTCGAGTAGGTTGCCTTAGGGGATTCTGCTCCTCAAATTGATTTCTCTTGACTTCTGCTTACATGGCTTCTTACAGTGATGACGCCTCTTATGACGATTTTTACCTATAACAAAAATAAAAATTTTAAAAAAAAAGTTCAAAACCGCCGGTTTGGTCGAAACCGGAACTAGCATATACCGGTTCCGGTTCCACCAAACCTTGGAACCGGAATCGGAACCGGAACAGGAACCGAAACTGGAATCGAAACCAAAACCGAATCCGAAACCGTCGGTTCGGAGCCGGAACCATCGATTCGGAATCGGAACCATCGGTTCGGAACCGGAACCGGAACCGGAATCGGAACCATCGGTTCGGAACCGGAACCGGAATCGGAACCATCGGTTCGGAACCGAAATCGAAACCTCAAGGAGTGCAGTGTAATTTACCCTCTCTTTTTTTTCCAAGTTTTAATAAGTCAACTCATTAATGACTCAACCCAATAAAGCTACACTAGCTACCATTTTTGCAAGTGGGTTTAAGTCAAATTTGTGAGTTGGGTGTAATTCTGGCAAGTCTAATAGGTGGAGTGACAATAACGTATCACTTTATTTCGACAGGGGTTTGAGCTACATTGAAGATTGAGCCCCGAGGATAAGCTCGACGGTTCGACTCCCTAATATAAGACCAAATTGAAGCAAGTTTTGAATACTTGTAATTATCAATAAATTATAGTTACTAATTAAGTTTGGATTGGATAAGATAAGATAGACTCGGTAATATGTCCTTCACACCTACATCAATAAAGTTGTGAATTCAATTCATATTCCCTTCACAAAATCCAATTGTAATAGTTCAGAAATTAAGTTCAAATCGAAATAATCCTTAAACCTAACCCTTAAGAAGTTAAGAGTGTTATTTACAATTTTTTTTACCTTTCATCTTATAAATGTAATTTTGAGATTATTATGAATGAAGTTGGTAGTAAAGTTTAGAAGCCATGAATGGGTTCATTTGTTGAAAGGAGTGTCTTGTCATTTGGGATAGAAATATGTTGATTGTTGAGTGTTTTCTTCCACTAGGAAATTTTAGAGTACTTTTGAAATTTTGGAGTGCTTTTTACTTATTCATTCTTGGGGACCATGTTAGACATTATAATAAAGCATGTGAGTTCCACAATCCACATCCCACTGAATAAGCCATGGATAAAACTTTAAAAAGCAAAGTTCATACAATTAGCTTGTGGATGAAAAGGAAAAACATCGCTCTGCAAATCTTATAGTGCTTGATGGGATCTACAATGGATTAGTATCATGGATTTTCTAATTTTTTTTTTGTGTTGAAATATAGGTAGAAATAGAATCTCAAGTATTTTTGTTTTTTGTTTTTTGAAATACAACTACTGACAGGACCTGATGAGATTAATTAGACTCTACAAGCACTACCCAGAATACTACTCTCACTATCGGGGAGAGGTTACATATGGACTACAACTCTCACAACCGGAGAGAGGGTTGCTCTCATAAACCGGGAGAAAACTCCCCACACATACTTGTAAAATACACATGGTGTGACTCGAACCTCTAATTACTAGGTGTGGAAAGGGGGTGTATAACCATCTCTACTAAGAGGTGATGTGCATCTCAAGTGATTTATGAATTTACACAAATGTTTTTCTTGTGAGGGTGATTTGACTGGTTTCCGATACATTGTCAAAGAAGTATTTTACGAGGTATACGAAAGGTTGCATGGCTCAAATACAATCCGATGGTAACCATATGATTATATTCATACAATTAAATGCAATTAGGTGGTTTTTAACAATATGTATTATTGATGGCTTTATAGTAAAGGATGCACATTCAATCATTTAATATCTCATATTCGAATAGTCACACCACAATTAGTATATATAAAAAAGAAAAAAGTAAAAAAAACAATATGTACTATCGGACTGTCCTAATAAAGTTACTGTTCATGTAATAAAAAATGCTAACTTCAACTTAACAAAGTCTACAAAAGTTTGATAATTCCAATGTTTCAAACAAAAATTAAATAGTCTATGGTCCAGAGGGGGGGAAATTCAAATAATAATAAAAAATAAAAAATAAAAAATAAATAAAAATATAAAACAGAATAGTTAACCGGCGGCCGTTACTGAATTCATTAACTTAAATGCTTTGAAATTGTATACATCATCAAAATTCAAAAGGTACAAAAAATGAACTGAACAAATAGATGATTTTGAAGCCAATTAACCGAATGAAAGAAAGGGAAAAAAAAAATCTGGACTTGCTTTTTATTCACCTTATACTTGAGTTGTGAAGTGCAATTTTATGGAAAATTTCCCGGACAGGGAAGGTAAGTTGAAAAAAGAACTACAATTGATCATCATTGTCCAGCCGTTAGCTGATCCTTATTTCCGAGAGGAATCGAGGAAGTAATCGAATTTGATTGGGTTTGTGATTGCCGCAAATTGGTGTCGTTTTCTTTGTCCCCAGCTCCCATGTTTTTTTGCTGAGGCTTCACATGCCCATCGGATTTAGGGTGTGTTTGTGAATGCTTCGTGTCCGGAGGTATAACCCTCTGCAAGGACCTCTGTATCATCTCATAACTCGTAAATGTTATGACGGCAGATGGGGTTGTTCTCAATAGATTCGTTGCACATCCACGGTAAAAACCACGTGGACCTTCCTTTCGGAAAACTTTCTTGACACAGTCAACAACTCCTGCATATTGTACCTCAGAAGTTCTAATCTGGCCTTGTTCTTGAAGCCTTGATCGAATGACCTGGTTACATGAAAATGAGATATCGCCAACGAGTTAAAAATTATTTAAACCGAAAGAAAACAATATTTTAGATCGTTACAGAAACTAAATACTACAGATATGAAAGAGAGTTGAGCCAAACATACCTCATGTGGGTAAGTCATTACGGAGGCAAGTACTTTTGACACCGAAGAGGCAACCGCAACACTTCCAGGACTTAGCTTATCAACGCTTGTATTATCTGACAAATTCAAAGTTAACATGATCAGAAAAATCTAAATACTATACCGATCGCAGAAGATACTCAAATCTTCAGAAAGGAAAATAAATAAACAGAAAAGAGAGATTGTATTACCCCTTTTTGCAATGTAATACTTAATTTTCTCATATGCAGGAAATTGAATGGCAACATGACTAATTCCAGCCAATGACGGAAGAATGCCACTGCTTTCAGACCATGAAAACAGCATTAAGAAATCAGCAGTACAGCATGGAAGAAAAATAATAATTGAAAAAAATCAGTCAAACTAAAAAAGACTGGTTCTTCTCCAAAATTGCATTTATTTTTTAACAACACCACTGACCTATATAACCCTCTGATGCCTTCTTCATGTGTAATCCTTCTCAAAGCAGAGAGTATACTTTTGTAGGGAACTACGTCTGGCCTCATTGCTTGTGTCTAAAAAGAGATGAACAACAACAGATGTCAAGGTTGAGACACCAATGTCAAGAATGTAAAGTATAATATAGTAGTTACAAAACTTCAGCTCATCAAAAGCAACACCATTTTTAACCAGAGTTTCCTAGCATAGAATCCAGAAGTATTTCCTGGCGAATCAAACAATACTAAGACACTTTCCTGGGGTACTAACACAAACTTTTAACACGATGTTATGAATACGAAAAGGCATAACAGGATATCTTAAAGAAGTCGTAAGTTTACACTCAGCCTTTAATTTACAGATCAAATATAATGAATTTATAAGCTACAGAAAGGGAGAGCAACTCAAAATCATGACGTCTCCAAGGGTCCATAAAAACGGCAAGGATAACATAACACCCACTTACTTGGAGTCTGGTCTTTACAACCCACAGTGGATTTGTTGTGATGCTTGTGACAGCTCCAGCACCAGCTGCAGCTAGTATATGTTCCCCGAATGTGAGTTGATTACTGCCATGCCCTACAGTATGATGATATAGGATGTCAAATGAAAATGAAACCAATCAACCAACCCAACACTGCTCAACAGCCTACATGGTGCAGTCATAACTAAACAATATTGATGTCTGATGAGAACTCGAAAGAAGAAAAACACAGATTTATCAAGTGAACAATGATAAAAACCAACCGTGTGGATGGAGTAGGTCTTTTAGTTGCTCATAAACTGTGAAGTATACCTACATATAAATGAGCACTTCTGTCACTTGGCAAATTATCAAGATGCATAAAATGGTAGTCTGCATGAATAAGCTAAAAGTGAAAAGAGAGAAGAAAAAATTATATAAAAAATGTTAACATATATTTTGATTTAAGAAAGATCAATGGCCTGCATTTGCAAATACAACTTATGACTACGAGATAAACACATGCTAGTGGAACATTAGTATTCCAAATTTGTTAAAATAAAAATAGAGTTGTAGCTACCCCTGGGTGAGCAGTCTCTGGGGCATTATCTACAGATGATCTTGTTATATGATATTAAACTTTAAAACCTAAAAGATATATTAAATAGATTAGGAAAAAAGAATCTTGCATCTATACAATCACAACCCCTAGGCAACATATAAACTTTTGAGTAATTTGGCTTAACACTTGCTTTTGAGGGAGGACAAGAAGGATCATAAAAGATTGTTTTTAAACAAGCAGCTTCGACTGATAGTCCTATTCTTTATTCAAAGATGATTAAAAGCTTGTTTGTCCTTTCTGAACTAATGATTTAGGGAAAGAAACTAGAATTCCTAGGCAAAGAGTTTCCTCGAATATATGACAATCTCATTCCAATTCTATATCATAAATCTCATCATGTTTGTGGCATAGTAATCTTACAAGGACCGTATAAGCATAGTTCAGAAGGATAAAACTAGCAATACGAGCTGCTAAGTTACAAAAAAAATTTAAAAAGTATGAGGGCTTCTCTCTCAATAACGTAAAAGGGGGTACGAGTGCTTTGTTATTTCTGGAAATAAATAACCAAAGTAGTACTTACTGCCCAATTTGGAAGTAATGCTAGTATTGTTGGTGAGAGGCCACGATACAATCCCTTCAATCCTTCATTCTTCACTATATTCTGTAGGCTTGTAACAATGACACTACCTGAGTGTAAAAAACAAAGATCAGCATGAATGACTATAACTCACCGACAAGCATAGCAACTAAGAGTATCCATCTTAAACTCAAGAATACAAATACCCATTCAAAGTCCCATCAATTACCCAAATATTAAAAACAAGATTAATCATCATCAAACTTTGTCTGAAGTCATATAACTAGCCTTGAGCTTATAATACAATTATTTTCTTCAGAAGAAAAAGAACTGTACATTGGCATTCATAGGAACACCACTGTTCATCATAGAAGCATAATAGTAACTAGGATTCGATGCCAGATGTTTTGTCCTGCACACTTACTAGTTAGTTCATATTTGGCACTTTTTCTATCTAAAACTCCTACAGAGTATAGACATTCCTTTGCTTGTCTTGAGTACACAAAAAACCGCATCGGTGTCACTCAATTTAGACGCATTATATAATTCACAAACACACAGGCATAACCGTTTCTGCAAAGCCAAGAACCAATTGAGACCAGACATCCGTTTCAATGTCCAAAATCATCAAGAAACATAACCTGTTCCTCTCCGAAGTCTAACTTGCCAGCTTCATTAGTTTGCTAATATTTAAACAGTCATATTTACTATAACCACATTGACACGACATAACCCGCATAAACAAATTGTAAATCAAGGAAGTTAATACCAACTCTCAATTCCAAATTTCCAAACTTTACTCTCTAACCCACTTAAAAAAATTATCTTACAAAGTAAATTGAAGCTATACTATGTATAAATACCAAAATTGCTATAACTAAATAAACATAAAGAGCACTACTTCCACATAAACTAATAACCAAATCTTACCTGTGCGACAGGACTGAGCTCCTTCAGGGAGGCCATGTACCTGCAATCTTGTCTTGATCACATCTAAAGGGCACACAAAAGTGGCCGCAATTGCACCTAAAAACATGAAAAAACAACAAAAACAACAACAACCCATTAATCAATTATCAATAATAAACAAAACCCTTAAACTGAACACAAATTTACCCCCCACAAAAGAAATTTAAAAGAAGAAAGCTAACCAGCAGCAGCTCCGGCTCCACCGTGACAAAAGAAATATCTGGTGTCTCTAGGTTGGGATGAATCTTCACCACCCCCACTCATCTTCTACAATCCAAAAGCAGATCTCTATATTTCTCTGTCTCTATCTTTTTTATATATAACATATAAATTTGTCATATACATACACATATATACACACACACACACAGATGTATATAGAAAGTCTGCAAAGGTTTTTTTTCTTTCTCCTTCACATTGATTGACTTGTTGAGGGCAAGGTTGAATTGATCAAAAAAACAGAAGAAGAAGAGATTAATTGTCTTGTTTGAAGGGGCTTTGGCGACGTGTAAAACACTGGCTTTGAAGTCTCTCTGAATATGTAAGTATGCCGTATGCGCTTTGGTTTGCGGAAACTCTCGATTCTCAACTTTCTCTCTGTTTGAGTGTTGAATGTTGATTTTTATTTTTATTTTTATTTTTTCTTCTTTTTTATTTTAATAATTTTTTTTTTCCTTTCCTTTTCCTTTTCCTTTTTATGAGATCCTACGGATGGGAAAGTTGTGCGGTTTACAGTTTACTAGCTGCTCATGTTGCCTAATTTTATTTTATTTTTTATTATTTTATTTATTTATTTATTTTAACTTTTAAGTTAAAACCATTTTTTTTATTTAATTAAATTACTAAACAAAATAAAAACTTCTAAACAAATTTACTCACAAATATTTAGGATACCTCATCTTCTTTTTTTTTGAACATTTCATAAACCTTAACTATATAATTATTTTTAAAGATTTTCTTTATTCCAAAGTGACAAAGAATGTTATTATACAGTTAAAAACATATTTTAGCTACAAAGTAAATTATTAAGGGTGGTTCTATTGCAAACCAAAAAAACCTCCTGTGGCACCCATTTTTTTTTTTTTCTCAAGTTACAATTATAAAAAGTTTAAATTAGATAAAATATAAAAAATAAACCTATTGCTTTCTACGCACATCAACTAATGGAAGAGTCTTTTCAAGTAAATTTTTTAATGGTAGATCTTCTACAAATAGAGCTTTTAAAGGAAAGTTATTTATCGTTTGGTTGTCAATTAAAAAAACTCTTTTAAATGATAAGATTACCAATATATATATAATAAAATTGAACTGATCTGAGGGGAAAAAGTATCACAAGCGATCATATGCTGAAAAATCCTTAGACAGTATCTATATATATAAAAGATAAAAGAAAAGTAAATAGTGACAAAAAGCAACAAAGCACAAAGAACTGGGGGGGAAAACAACCTCAAACAAAAAGAGGCACATAGGCCACACCAAAATGAAAAAGAAAACATCAAGAAAAACGAAAAGACTCCCTACCTTTTAAATTCAGTCTACTAGACAAAAGCTCATGGGGAGGAGCTTCTCCAAATAGAGCTTAAAGAAAAAAAAAAAAAAAAAGGTCTACCAACCAAACAATTATATATATATATATATTGTAAAAAGCTCTATTTCTAATAGATATACTACAATTGGACATTTTACAAATAGAGGTTTTTCTAAAGCTTAATCAAACAAACTTTAAGTGGTTGTTTGGTTGAGCTTTCAACTGTCTCAAAATGTCTACCAACATCTATTTGAGTTTTATAGAGTTGTTTGGTTGGGCGTTTGAGATTGTCTATTTTAAATTGAGTAGAGACTAGTAAAGTTTAAACATCTACTAGGCAAAAGCTTATGAGGAGGTGCTTCTCCAAATAGACCTTTTTTTTTTTTAAAAGTCTACCAACCAAACATCTATGATTTTTTTTTTTCAAAAAATTTATTTCTAATAGATCTACTACAAGTAGATCTTTTACCAATAGAGGTTTTTCAAAAGCCTAACCAAATTAGCCCTAAGTCTTCTTCATTCAATCTCTAGAAGTTATTAAGGTCAAATAGAATAATTGGTCAGCAAATCTTGTATTCTTTTCAATGGCACCAAGCATATACGAAAATGAATTCATATTTGAAAAAACAAAAAAATTTTGTAACTTAAAATCCAATTGATCTGATAATTGAAACAACATTAATATGATTCTTATGGTGTTCAGGACCATTAGCAACTTCAAACGGAAATGACGTTGGAGATATATATATATATATATAGAGTCGATATTGACACTCATAAATATGATAAGCACACCCATATTTTAATAAAAAAATTAATTACAAAAACATCCCAATAGGAATTTACCAATAAGGACAAATTAGTTTAAGTAAAAATAAATAACATACTATTTACACCCATCAATTACACTTATATCTTCAACTATGTCACTTTAACTTTTTTTTATTTATTATTTTTTTTTTCTAAGAACAAGAAGAACAGAAGCCCAACAGAGCCAAAATCTCCTAATATCATATAACAAAGTAATGAAACAAGAATTTTCAGAGGACTCTGATCATATAAAGATACGTATTTATTTATTTATTTATTTTTGTTATGAACTTTATCAATGAAAAAAAGTGAGAAGTACTTTTTTTTTTTTTTTTTTTTTTAAGATAGCAGTACATATCCCATTGTTGGAATAATTATCGAATTTTTGTGAATTCTCAACAGAGCATGAACAATGTTGAAGTCGAACGTACTATAGATTACAGTAGTGAACTTACAAATTACGAGGTATAGTTATACTTATACATTATATCAAAATTTTAGTTTTTGTAGAAGAGAAAACAAACTTAAATTATTTTTTACTTGAAAACTGAATTTTGGGTGTTCTCTCTGGATTCGAAAGAATCAAAATGAGGTTTCAAATTGTTGTTTTAGTGGGTGTTTGTTTTTTGGGTTCGTTGTGGCTTGTTGGTTTGTTATTCCTTTGTTCTCTATTTTGGTTGTTAATAAAATCTTGCTATTTAAAAAAAAAAAAAAAAAAAAAGGTTATTGTCGTAGAAGAAAGTTTGTATTGGGAACAAGTTTGATCACGTAGTGTTTGCTTGTTACTCTATTTTTTTTTTTTTATTTGGAAGAGAACTCTGTTTCTTCATTGCTATTTTTTTATTTATTATGTTTTTCTTTTCTTTTCTTTCCTTTTTTTTATTTGCTTACTAAGTTCTCATGCATTATATCAGAAGATTAATTTTGTTTTTATTTGTCAATTGTATTACCTATATATGTATGTACTATATGCAAGTAGAGAATCTTTAATTCAATGGACCCGTGAAGTAGGAAAAAACAATGGATTTGTGATTGTAATAAAGAGATCCGACACAGGTGACGATGATACCCGACTTTAAATGCATATATTGATGCATTTCCAAAAGCATTCCAACCATTCATTCATCGAGTTCATAATGTTATAGTTGATGACAATTGTGGATTTAGAGCTACTGCTGACTTGCTAGGATTTGGTCAAGATGGATGGTTACAAGTAAGAAAGGATTTGCTAAACAAATTGCATTCTCCTTTAGGTAATTACAAAAATTTATATAAAGCATCAGAGAGGATAGAACAATTGACTCAGCGGCTATCATACTTTGAGGAATTTCCAAGAAATGATTGATGGATAAGTATACTTGACATAGGGATGGCAAAATTCCCCGTGGGGACCCACACTTTTGGGGTGGGGATGGGTTTCAATTTGGTGGGGATGGGGATAGATAGTCTAACCCGCAATGGGTATAGGGTGGGGATGGGTTTTATACTCCCCACCCCGTCCTACCCCGTTTAAAATAATACTTAGTTAAACTACGTAGTTTCAAATAAAATAAATATATCTATATAAAAAAAGAAAAGAAATATATATATATATATACACATTAACCCTAACTTTACATCTCTCCACCGTTATTTAACATAAAGTGACAAAACAAAATACTATTGAAAAAAACCCTAGCCGTTAACTTCAACTCTAAGTCTCTAATCCTCAAACAACTCGAAGTTTACTGTTCAAGCTTAAACCTCAAACACAAGAAGACATACTTAAATAATTATCAACTCTTGAATTAAATTTAATTCGTTTATCACTACTTCAAGTAGGCACAAATATGTCTACAGATGCACTAGAAAGTGAATATTCAATACTGGTGTCATAAAGAGAAAATTGTGTAAACATAGAAGAATAACATGGGGTGGAAACAAACCCAATTGAATGTGAAGACGATAGCAACAAAAGAAAAAGAAGATGCACATCAGTTATGTGGGAGCACTCAACTGATAATTTTTTTTTTGAATATAACTATCATATTCAATAGTTATATATTTGTTATTTAAATAAAAAATATATATAAATGGGGTAAATGGGTGGAGATGGGGAAAGCACTCCCCGTTGTACCCCGCCCCGCCCCGCCCCGCTCCATCTATGGTGGGGTTTTATGAGAGGATGGGTTTTCAAAAAATAAATGGGGTGGGGTGCAGGGAATGCCACCCCACCCCGAACCCGCCCCATTGCCATCCCTAACCTGACATGGGACATCTTATTGCATCATGCTATAATGTTGTTCTATTTCACTTGTCAATGCAGCAATGCCTTACTTTTCTTTCTCTTAGATCGTTGCCAGTCGATTCAGTATCTCACAAAGAAATTGCTATTGGATTTGCAGACGGCAATCACTTCATAGATGTATTATAATTTGTTTTATTAATTATAATTTTATTTTAGGTATTCTTTTTACCGAATCATCCTATTCCACCTATAGCAGCTGACTGGCATAGATGTCATCAACACATTGCAAAAGGATGGGAAACGACATACTTCTCGTATACAATATTTTCAAGAAACTACAACTAATAATGATAGTGATAGTGAGAAAACAATAGATCTTGCTACTGATTAAACTATTTTGCACGGAAACTTTTGTCAGCACCTTTTTGTTTTTCAGAACATTTCAATACTTGTTTATTTACATTTGAGAATTGTATTAATTTACATTAATAATCTATGAAGAATATTTTTTGTTTAAAAGTTTTCTAATGATGGTGTTTTTACTAGTGTAATAGTGTAATATTGTAATATTGTTTTCCTCTGTCATTGGTAAAGAACAAATAGCAGAGTCTTACTTTGGAGGAAAGCTTGATAGTTGAAAGTCTTGATATTTCTTTTGTTATTACTCTTAATATTTCTTTTGATAAAGAACAAATAGCAGGACTTTACTTTTCATAGCTGCACGTTCAAGCATTTATGTTCATATAATAAATATAATAAGTATGTCTTAGGTAAATACAAAGCCTAAAATTGGCCTGAAGTAAAGATTCTCGAAATTAAAGAATTCCCGAGACTGTGTTTTCGAGTCTGGAGAACTTAAAAATTTATTATTTGTAAAATTGGGTGTGTTAATAACTTATGATGGTTTATAAATAAATTGTATTAAAATGAAAACATTTATTTAAATAAGGGTACTATTGGTATTAAGATGAGTGTTTCTAGTAATGTTTTAATTTTAAATTTTAAACATGGGTGTACTTATAAATATGGGTGCGCTTATCATATTTATGGGTGTCAATATCCGTACTCATATATATATATATATATATATATATATATGCGTGAAATGATTTAGTGCATTAAAATTTATCAGAATCAATATTCATTGAAATAATAATTATTTTTTTAACGAATCCATACATAGACCAATTAAAACAATATCATTTCCAACTCGATTTTGAGAATCATTATAACGGGTAAAAGATAACACAATATCAGCTTAGCCGGTTCCAACCTCTGCTTGGGGAGTTCGAGGATTTCTCGGTTTAGCCAAGTATTACAGAAAGTTATCAAAACATGGATTCCGTTGGACTCCTGAAGCCGAGACTTTATTTCAATAATTGAAAGAAGCCCTCACCACTTCACCTATTTTACAGCTGCCAAACTTAACTCAAACCTTTGTTCTAGAATGTGATGCATCAAGAATCGGACTTGGAGCCATTTTGTGACAAAACAGCCGACCCATTGCTTTTTATAGTGAGGCATTGAAAGGGACGGCCCTGACACCATCCACCTACGTAAAGGAGATGTTGGCTATCATCAATGTGGTCCGCAAATGGCTCCTTTATCTTCTCATGCGGCCTTTCGTCATCCAAACCGATCAACAGAGCCTGGAATTCTTATTGGAACATCGAATCACAACTCCAGCATAGACACAGTGGTTGCCAAAGATACATGGTGCGAATGCTTTATCGCGAATGTCCGAATTCCAGCTCCTCGCAATTTCATTACCAGTGGCAGAATGGTAGGACACACTAAGGGAAGAAGTAAGTCTCGATCCCTTCTATGATCAGCTGTAAACATCCGACTCGTCATGATACTCTAAACGTAATGGCGTTTGGGTTAAAGATAAGAAACTATTATTAAATCCTAATTCATTTCTGCTTCCTACAATTCTGTCAAAGGGACATTCTTCACCAACTGATAGAAACTTTGGTTATCTTAAGACTTTCAGTCAACTCAAAACAAGTTTCTCATGGCCTGGTATGCAGTCTACTATGAAAGAATTTATTCGTGGTTACGATACCTGTCAAAGCTGTAAAACCGAGACCTTTCGCCCAGTCGGATTGCTGCAACCATTATCAGTACCAAAAAAAGTGTGGACTGAGGTGTTTATGGATTTTATTGATAGGCTGCCACCATCACAAGGTTATACATTCATAATGGTGGTTGTAGATCGATTATAAAAGTATGCACACTTTGTGCCATTAAAGCATCCATATATAACCATATCGGTGTCAAAAGCATTTGTAAGGGAGATTGTCCGCCTACATGGGGTACCAATTTCAATCGTAAGTGACCGTGATCGAGTTTTTGTTAGTGCCTTTCAGAAAAATCAGTTTAAGTTGCAGGGTAGCAAGTTGTGCATAAGCTCGAGTTATCATCCACAATCATATGGGTAAACCGAGGTCGTTAATCAAACTGTGGAACAGTATTTACGTTGTTTTACTAGCGATCAACCAAAGAAATGGTTTGATTGGATTCCTTGGGCAGAATACATCTACAATACGGCAATACACACTACTACTGGAATGTCCCCTTTTTGAAGCAGTGTATGGCACGCCTCCACCGTGTTTGCTCTCTTATGTGCCTAGCACTACCAAAATTCAGGCTGTGGACGAATTCTTACGAACTCAGGAGGAGATTTTACGTGATTTGCATCACAATTTAATCCCTGCTCGTGATCGGATGAAGATGCAAGCAGACTAGAATTGTAGAGAAATTGTTTTCGCGGTAGGTGACTATGTGTACATCAGGTTACGACCATATCGGCAACAGTCTAATGTCTTTCGAGGGTCTCTTAAATTGGCACCGCATTATTTTGGACCATACAAAGTTCTTGCTTGTATCAGTTCAATGGCATATAAGTTGGAACCTCCAATTGGGTCCTTGATTCATGACGTTTTTCACGCCAGCCTTTTGAAGAAATGTGTAGGTTCGGATGTTCCAGTGTCTCAATCTCTTCCACCTGCGAAAGACAATTCAACAATACTACCTCAGCCTGAAGCAATCTTGGATTCTTGAGTGGTTCAGAAAGATCGTTACCGTCCTAAAAGTGAAGTAATTGTGAAATGAGTAGGTGCACCGCATGAAGACGCAACTTGGGAAAATCAAAGACGATTTGCTAGAATGTATTTCTCCTTAAGGACAATGAGATTTTAAGGACTGGGGAATGATAGGATCATGATTCTTGAGCAAACCATGTAAGCCATGCATGGTGGTCAGCTATTAGGATGACTAAGCCAGGTTATTGAAAGATACGATTACTCTATATTAGGAGATACAATCAATCAGTGATTTGGAAGATGTAATCACTCTATATTAGGAGATGAAATCAATCTATAATTTAAAGTGATTGCAGGATATTGATTTAGAGTGATTGTAGGAAATTGATTTGATTAGCTTGAAATCTTCACCTACTTAGAATAGAATTCTTTTCTCTGTATAAATGTTATGGATCCTTGTACAAAACCAATCAATCAATATAAGAGTTTTTTCTCTACAATTCTTATACTTCCTTATTTTTACATGGTATTAGAGCGACGATCTTGATAGCTCTGTGAACCCAAACACCTTCCGCTACAAACACGATAGAATGACAGACAAAAATATCACAACAAAAACAACTGAAACATCGAATGATGTTTTGAACATCATAACTGAAACATCAACTAATGTTTTGAATCCATTCACTTTACATCACTCGGATCACCCGGGAATTGTTCTTGTCTCCAAGACTTTTGAAGGATACAACTATGGACAGTGGAGTCGTGCTATGCGTATTAGTCTTAGCGCAAAGAACAAAATTGGATTCATCAATGGGTCTATGAAGGCTCTAGCATCTACGGATGCAAAATTTCCTATTTGGCAACGTTGCAATAATATGGTGTTGTCATGGATCTTAAATTCAGTCCATCCAGACATAGCAGGTAGCGTCATCTATGCAGACACTGCAGTCGACGTGTGGAATGATCTCAATGAGAGGTTTTCACAAGGCAATGACACAAGAATTTATCAAATCCGGTAAGAAATTATCGAACTTCGACAGAGGCAACAATCTGTCTCAGTTTACTACACCAAATTGAAGTCTCTCTGGGATGAATTGGCCTCTTATCTTGAACCAATTTCATGTACCTGTGAAGGACTAAAGAAATTGGCTAATAGAGAGGAGAAAGAAAAAGTTATGCCGTTTTTGATGGGATTAAACGAATCATACGCTACTGTCCGTGGCTCGATCTTGCTGATGAGTCCTCTTCCAGACACACGCAAGGCTCATGCCTTAGTTTTACAATAAGAACGGCAAGTATATGTAACTAGCCGTCGTGAAGACACCATTAATCATCATGCGATGCAAGTTGCAACTCAACCAAATCGATCCTCTACTGTACAAGGAGGCAGGACCTTAAGAAAGCACCTCAAGTGCACTTATTGTGACCTAGAAGGCCATCTTATGGACCGTTGTTTTTATCTCAATGGTTTCCCAGTTGGCCACAAACTACATGGCAAAAATGTGAAGCCCAGGAACAAGCATGCAAAGTCCATAGCTGTTGTACATAATGCCCAAACTGCAACTGCCGAGAGGTCCACTTTCACCACAGAGGAATACAACCAAATCATGAAAATGCTTCGTGAAGGGAACGGTAATATCCAACCTCTTGCAAATGCTACAGGTATGATCACACCTACCTGCAATACCATTCAAAATAATTCACATTCAACACTATATTGGATTGTGGATAGTGGGGCAACAGATCATATATCCCAAATATCACCAACGCACAATCAATCCAACACTAGTTTTGATTTTGTTGAGGTGCCTAATGGTGGACGAGCTGAAATTAAATCCATTGGATCTACTAAATTGTCTCAAAATTTGGTCCTTGACGGAGTACTACATGTTCCCAATTTTCGGGTCAATTTGTTATCTGTTAGTAAACTTACTCGAGCATTTGGATGCATAGTAATATTTTTTTTTCTGATTTCTGTGTTGTACAGGACGTGGCTACGAAGAAGATGATTGGCCTGGGCAAGCAACTTAATGGGCTATACTATCTCACAACTAGTCAGAACCCACACCTCGCACACAGTGTCAACCATACCTCCAACCTTTGGCATCAACGCCTAGGGCATCCATCTATCGCTCCCCTTCAAGCATTATCCAAGGCTATCCCTGAGATAATTTTTGACTCACGGCATGTATGTGATATTTGTCCATTAGCTAAACAAAGTCGTTTATCTTTTCCTTCAAGTTCAATTTCATCTATTGTACCTTTTGATTTAATTCACTGCGATATTTGGGGACCTCACAGAATAAATTCTCATTCCGGGGCAAAATATTTTTTGACTATTGTTGACGATTTCTCCCGATTCACTTGGGTTCATCTTATAAATTTTAAATTTGAGACACAATATTTATTAAAATATTTTTTTTTTCTTGGGTTAAAACTCAATTTAATTGCACCATTAAAACCATTCGTTCCGACAATGGTGCTGAATTCACATCCATGCAATCCTATTTCAATGAAATTGGCACCATATTTCAATATTCTTGTACTCACACGCCACAACAAAATGGGGTTGTGGAGCGCAAACATCGTCACCTCTTGAATGTGGGATGTGCCATTCGATTTCAATCAAATTTACCATTAAAATTCTGGGGGGAGTGTGTTCAAACGGCTTGTTACCTCATAAATCGTCTTCTCACACCCTTGTTGTCACATAAATCACCATACGAAGTTTTAAAGGGGACTCCACCTAATTATTCACATTTACGGGTTTTTGGGTGCTTATGTTATGCCACCAACCTGACACCCTCTCATAAATTTGATCAACGGGCTCGAATATGTGTTTTCATGGGATATCCTTTGCATCAAAAAGGTTATCGTGTATATGATCTCGATACCAAGAAATTCTCCTCTTCTCGGGATGTCGTGTTTCATGAGCACATTTTTCCCTTTGCCACATCACCATCCGAACACCAATCAGATTACCCTACACTTCCTGTTCCCTATGATTACACCATACCACATATGCCTCACACACCTAATTCTTCCCACTCATAGGCTCCATTGTCAAGTGCTCCAGTTCAATCTACCCCACCCCAATCACAAGTTCCATTGCCAAATAACTACCAGCCCATACCTGACACAAACTCTGACTTACTACCAGACACAACCCAAACCCACAATAATGCCTCTACTGAAGTCGACCAAAGCAACAACCTCACTCTTGACAATACACTCATGCCACCACAGCCTCCTACCAATTTAGAAACTACCCAATCTGGCAGACCTGTCCGACCACCTTCCTATCTCAAAGACTACAAAACCAACCACGTTACCATGCTTGCTCCAGGTTCAATCACTTCTTCCACGTCTAGTACAAGGTATCCCCTTCATCGGTATGTATCCTATTCCAATCTCTCTACTACTCATCGAGCTTTTGTACAAAATATCTCTCACTTGGTTGAACCAGTGTCATATGAACAGGCTAGTCAGGACCCTATATGGGTTTCGGCAATGCAATTAGAAATTCAGGCTCTTGAGGACAACAGCACATAGACCATGGTTACTCTCTCTACTAGTCACCACCCAATTGGTTGTAGGTGGGTATTCAAGATCAAATATCACTCTGATGGGACAATTGAGCGTTACAAGGCTCGCCTCGTCGCCTAAGGCTTTACACAACGTAAAGGGATTGACTACAAGGTAACATTTGCCCCCGTTGCCAAACTCATTACCGTTCGTTGTCTATTAGCAGTAGCTGCTATCCGTAATTGGAGTTTACACCAAATGGACGTCCAAAATGCCTTTCTTCATGGCAATCTTCATGAAGAGGTCTATATGCATCCTCCACCAGGTTTTCATCGACAGGGGGAGAAACTTGTATGTCGTCTCAATAAGTCACTATACGGACTCAAACAAGCCTCTCGAAGTTGGTTTCAAAAGTTTTCCTCCACCATTTAGACGGTTGGTTTTCAACAATCAAGGGCCGATTACTCTTTATTTACCAAGCTACATGATAATTCTTTTACTGTCATTTTACTGTATGTGGATGACATGATTATCACAGGAAATAATGAAGAAGCAATCAGTGACCTTAAGAAATTTTTAAACAGTTGTTTTCGAATCAAGGATCTTGGACCTTTGAAATATTTCCTCGGAGTTGAAGTTGCACGTTCAAAGGCTGGAATTTCTATTTGTCAAAGAAAATACACTCTAGACATTTTAGAAGAAGCTGGCTTGTTAGGTGCGAAACCTGCTAAGTTCCCAATGGAACAAAATCTGAAATTGACACCAACTGATGGTGATCTTCTCAAAGACTCGACTCATTATCGGAGATTAGTTGGGAAGTTGATTTATTTGACAATCACAAGGCCAGAAATTACATACTCAGTCACTACACTAAGTCAGTTCTTGCAACAACCTAGAAGACCACATCTTGATGCTGTCCATCGTCTCATTTGTTATCTAAAAGAAGTTCCAGGTCAAGGTTTACTTTTCCCTTCTCATGGACAATTGAGAATAACCGGTTTTTGTGATGCAGATTGGGCCGAATGTCCAACCACGCGGCGGTCAGTCACGGGTTATTGTATCTTCTTTGGTAAAGCTCTAGTGTCTTGGAAAAGTAAGAAACAAACAACGGTGTCTAGATCCTCAGCTGAAGCTGAATATCGTGCAATGGCAGCAACAACTTGTGAGCTCACTTGGCTAAGATATTTGTTACATGACTTACGTGTTCATCATCCTGAACCAGCAAGATTGCTTTGTGACAATCAAGCAGCCATATACATAGCAGCGAATCTAGTATACCACAAGCGCACCAAGCACATAGAGTTGGATTGCCACACGGTTCGTGAAAGAATTCAAAATGGAGAAATAGAAACTGCTTATGTGTAAACAGGGAAACAAATTGCTGATATATTCACAAAACCGTTGGGGCAAGGTGTTTTTCTTACACATCTTGGCGAGTTTGGTGTTCTTGACATCCACACTCCAACTTGAGGAGGAGTATTGAAAGATACGATTACTATATATTAGGAGATACAATCAATCAATGATTTGGAAGACGTAATCACTCTATATCAGGAGATGAAATCAATATATAATTTAGAGTGATTGCAGGATATTGATTTAGAGTGATTGTAGGAAATTGATTTGATTAGCTTGAAATCTTCACCTACTTAGAATAGAATTCTTTTCTCTGTATAAATGTTATGGATCCTTGTACAAAACCAATCAATCAATATAAGAGTTTTTTCTCTACAATTCTTATACTTCCTTATTTTTATACAGGTTAATCAATAAGTTAGTTGTTAGTTTCATATTGGTGTGCGTGGGTTCCCTTTTGTTGGGACCTTATTGTTAGTGGGTGTTATTTGTTTATCTGTTTGTTAGTGGGTTACTTGTTTCCCCTGTTCTCAGGAGTAGTAGATATTTGTAAGCCTAAAAATGGCTCTTTTGAATTCAATAAAAGGTAACAAATATTTTACCAAATCAGGATTCTTCCTCTCTCTGTTTCTTCTCTGCTCTGCTACTCTTCTTTCCCAGAATTATCTTACCAGTGTCCAACTCAAATTATAAAGCCTAATTGTTCTAAATTAACAAAAGACGGCTCTTCACTAACATTCTTCGTGACTGTGACACTCATAAATGATTACATGCACCAACATCAATGGAGTACATCGGTAAAAAATTATAAGGGTTCGAAACATTATCCATAAACTATATTTTATATTCTGTTGATGTTTCATGAACCATAAAATTGGATGTACCCTTATAAGTTTTTGCCGATGTACTCCATCGATGTTGGCCGGTGAATACATTGTGGGTTTAGCTTTAGTCGATCCGTCCTTAACAAAAACATTTCGTTTTACCATCATTCGAAGAAAAATATATTTCTATTAAAGTCATAGAACTAAAAGAACATATGGAAAAGAATCCTTGTCACACTTTTCTGATAGGGTATCCACTCTTCAGCTCACCATGTTGAATCTCTCTCGCTGACTTCCGTGTAAAGAATGTCATCAAATTCTAATTGCTTATCCATCTTTTTTAGAAACTCTTCCAAGTGCTTGGAAATTATGTTGTAAAAAATTGGATACCCTATCACAAGAGCGTGGTAGAGATACTTTTCTACATGTCATTTTAGTTCTACGACAACTTGATTGAAATATTTGTTTCTTCAAATGATGGTAAATTGAAATATTTTTACTGGAGACGGATCGAGTACAGTATGTTCACCAACATCAATGGAGTACATCGGCAAAAACCTATAAAGATGTATAGAAAAGTATTTTCATTTACCGTCATTCGAAGAAAAATATATTTCAATCAAGTTGTATCACTGGCATGCTCCTGTGATATGGTACCCACCCACCGATCCACCATGTTAAATCTCTCTCGTTGAATTCTGTGTAAAGAATGTCATCAAAATCTGATTTATTGTATGGTTTGATTGATTTTTTTTAAAGTTTCATTTTTTTTTTCCTTCTCAAAGTTGAATGTTTTCTGCATAGTTATCATAATGAATTGATTGTATTGTTTTTGTGTGATAGTTCTTATTGTGTTTGCATTAATGAATTCACGATTTCATTATAATGAGATTATTATTATTACTATTTTTGATATTCTTAAATTCTAAATCATTCAATACCTCCATATGTCTTGTAACACTGTGCAATTGACATTTGTTGACTGGAGTATGAAACATTGGCGTTAAAAGAGGGTAACCACTAACCAGAAAAGAGTCCGTCAAACTTTTGATGTTAGGTTTTGTTCATATTGCGGAATGGAAAACACAAGGAAATGTTTATCGAGTGGTACTTTAGGTCATTGCAAATGGATGACTCATACACAATATTCTACCAACTGATGCTTTGAACATATTTTACTTATTTCATATTATTTCAAGCCAGAAATTGGTAAAAATAGGAAAAAACAAATTGGAGGTCGCTAAAATTAGATCTTGAAATTGTGATTTTGATATATATTTACAGAAATTCTATTATCAGTTCAAACTGACAAAAGTTATATCAGTTCCTTACATGTGGGCCACTGGATTTAAATACTTTGACTTGGCTCTATGCACTTGTCAATCAAAGTATTTAAATCCAATGACCCATATACAAGGAACTGATATAACTTTTGTCAGTTCGAACTGATAATAGAAATAATATATATATATATATATATATATATATATATATATATATATATATATATATATATATATAGATTTTCTATTATCAGTTCATTCTGACAATAAATATATCAGTACGAAGAATGTAGACCACTAGATTTACATACTTTGGCTTAAAGTGTATGCACTTGTCAAAACTTCTCCATAATCTATGGTCCACATTCTTCATCCTGATATATTTATTAGCAGGACGAACTGACAATAGAAAGACTGTATATATATATATATATATATATATATATATATATATATATATATATATATATATATATATATATATATATGAGTAAGTCTCTCATAAGGGATCCCTTATTTTAATTTCGGTAAAAACTACCATGAAATCACATCGATTTGAATGAATTTTGATCTAAAATTTATTGTGGATAGTAAGATCATTGAAATCTACATATGAATAAATTTTAAAAAAAATTTCAAGCACTAGAACTACTTATTTCAATTTTTTTAAAATATGAAGACATCAGAAAAATTGGTGAAATATATGAAAATTTAAGAAAAATAGTTTTAGAGTTTGAAAAAATCTTATATATATTTTTTGAGGTTGAGGGTATTTTGAGTTTGGGTCCTTTGGGATGGTAAGCCCAAAAGGTTGGTCCAGTCCAGTGGCCGCAACTAACCTAGACAAAACCAAAATAGAGCCCAACAACAATTATACGGTAAGTCAGACTATTTGGGCCCTCTTTTGTCGGAAAGTAATTATATGCCAAGTGAAAGAGGCTTTGATCCATACACCATTGACAATTTGACTTTCTCATTGGAGAAAAACTTATATGGGACGGTCTCATTAGCGTGGCAAAGTGTATCATGCAGTATTTAAAAAATATATGTTTATGTTCCCAATGTAAATTGTACATTTTTATTGGACGATCTTACCACGTGGTAGTGAGACCTTTCCATACAAGTTTTTCTCTTCTTTTTGATATAGCATATATGATTTATTTTCATTTATTCTCTTTATTATTAATAGCCGATCATGGGTAGGGGTGGGCACAAAAATCGAAATCGAACCAAACCAAGCCAAAAAAGGGTGTTTGGTTCGGTTCGGTTCATAGCTTCTATTTGGTTCAAACCGATTTGAAATTTGAAAACCGAATTGAATTCAATTTGGTTTCGGTTTTAAATGTACAAAACCGAATATATCGAATTGTCTTAATGAATTATTTTGTAAAGTTTAAGTTTATTATGGACTATTTGTTGAAGATGTTTTATTTTGTACTACATTATGTATTGCATTTTTGGACTTCTATTTTATAGATATTATGAAGATTTTATATTTTAAATGAGTATGTAGACCGAATATGATTGAAATTTTAGATTTGGATTGAAAATTGAGTTGTATTTTGTTTAACTTATTTTTTGAGTGGCGATATTTACACCCCTGAAAAATTGTATGTGCACCCCTTTTTGTATGTACACCCCATTAAATTTAATTTAAAATTATATTTTGTAAACACACCCCACACATTACCAAAAATGCCCTTTTATAATTTTAGAAAAATATTATAAATTATTTAAACGAAAAATGAAATACATACAGTGATCCATAGTCCACACCGTCTTCTCCATTAACGCTTGATGGAGGATGTCCTTGGCTGTCAAGAGAAACCCCACCAACAATCACTTCTTTGCCGTTCTTTTTCCATTAGCCAGTATTGAGACAAACTTGGGTGGACAAAGTACTCAACTCAAGAACATTAAAAACCTGTACGCAATCACAAAGGGAAGAAGCAACTTACTCTATTGAAACCAATCCTTGGAAATTGGAATGTTAAACTTGGAACTTGGAAGTATTACGTGTCTTATATGAGATGAAAAAGAAGGTGCAGTTCTTGAATGATCTCCCATCTTTTCGAGTTTCTTTAATAGTTTTTTTTTTTTTTTTTTTTTTCTACTTTTTAAATTTAGTTTAGTTAGTATGAATTAAAAAAAAAAAAAAAAACAAGTTATAATATATTTTGATTAAAAATACTGATAATTTAACATAAGGATAATTTGGGAATTAAAAATATATATATAAATTTGGGGTGTACATACAGTTTTAGAGGGGTGCAAATATCGCCACTCTATTTTTTATAAATAATGTTTTCTTAAACAAGTTTAAGCCCAAAAGCCCAAAAAAGCAGCATAAAGGCCCAAAAAAAAAAAAAAAAAAAAAAAACCTTTAAAGCCTAATAGGTCCAAAACCGAATTGAACTGAACTGAACTGAGATAAAAGTTTTTGGTTCAATTCGGTTTTCAGGTTCAAAACAGTTTAAACCGATTCATATTTTCAAAAACCGAAAATATGTCGGTTTAATACGGTTTTGGGTAAAACCGAACCGAACCGAACCAATCCATGCCCACCCCAATCAAGGGTTTCAACTGTGTTTTGAAAAAAAAAAAAAAAGTGTTTTAAACTTTTAATACAACTATACAAGTATATATTAACCAAGAATATTGATAACGGAACCATCATATGAAATGTAGGAAAAGTTTTGGGATTTTCAATATACATGGAATATAGATACAATCATTACTAAAAAAAATAAAATAAAATAAAATAAAAAATAAAAAGCAAAAGGAGGAGAACTAAGAACATAAACATTCATTATATTTCAGTCCAGTGAATATTTAAGAACATAAACAATTCATTTAATGTCCAAAAATATTAGTGGACTAGAGAGAGAGAGAGTATATCTATTCCAGTTAATTTCTGGATATAATGTCTTTTATATTTTGTTTTTTTGGCAATATTTTCCCAAATTCTATGGATCTATTATGTGCAATTGTTAGTTGTTTTATTCTATCTTAAATTCCCAAATGCATTAAATATAATTTTACAAAACTTTAACTTTGAACAGGCAGTAGAATCAGTACTGCAAGAAGAGGGTGTCATTGAAAGAGCTTAATACTATTACCTATTAACTTAAATTATTTAGTTTATCGGTTTCTTAATATGATATTAGGTTCCGTTTGTCAACATATTTTGGATTCGGGTCATTTCACATGATTACAAGTGAACCCGTCAGAATTAACGTTAGGAGTCCGTCAAGACCTACATATCAAGAAAGATCAAACCAATTTTTTTTTCTAAAATAAATGAAACAAGAAATAGAAAAGGATGGAATAATAAATGGATTCATTCAAGAGTTCAATGGAGTATGATGTGAAAGGCTTAATAAACTTATACAGAAGACAGTTCCCAGAATTAAACTTGTAAAAATCCAAGCTCTAGCTTTAGAATTGAGATCATCTACTGAATTGATCTATGTGCTGACCTTAATAGATCTTGTAACATCTGTAATTAATAACTAAAGATCTTTTCATTTTTTTCACTTTCCTTAATTTTAAAGCTATATATTATCTTTAACTTATTGTAATTAGAAAAAAGATCAACAGATCAGAGCATAGGATCTGAATCCTTAGCTGTAAGCCTGTAACTATTGTTGTTGAGGCATAATGTCCTTGCTTGCAGGATCTGTAATCTTGACTGGCGGGCCCTGGAGTGGAAGTGGTTGTTTGTCCCCCAATTTGTGCAGCAAACAGGGCCATCCATGTAGGGACCAGATCAAAAACTCCATTCCCCATACATATATATTCATAAAACTAGTTTCCAATTCAATACATTTCATTTTCACTACTTGTGTTGTAAGCTTGGAAATACATGCGTGCATGTAACTGCTTAACTGGCTTCATGATCGTTCCAACACACCTACTTTGCCTTGGATTTCTCACAAAAAATTCTGATTGGTGAAACGTTGTTAGTTAATCAATTACTTGTTTTATATAAAGTTACATAGCTATGCCTAATGGTGTAAATATGGGTCGGAAGGCCCATTTGTGTCGGGCCGATGAGGCCCATTTTGGTAATCGAGCTCGGCCCGGCAGGCCCACCCCTTTACAAAAATGGGGTCCCGGCACGGGCCTGATGTGCCGTGCCAACGGGCTGGGCCGTGCCGACATGCAGGCTGAATTTTTTTTTAGAATTTAAATATTTTAATTCAATTGTACTAACTTATAATATTATTTTAACAATTTAACTTATATATTTTTAATTGTAATTTGTTTATCTTATTTATTATTTTAGTCAAATAAAAAAAAATGTAGAAATTAGATAGATTTATTATTTTATTTAATAAAATAATTAAAAGATTAAATAAAGATAAAATATTAAAGAAAATGGAAAATACATGAAATTATGAAAATATGAAATGAAGAATTATTTATTTATTTCGGACTTTCAGTATTACATGATTGCCTCATTAAAAATCTTACCAAGAAAAACCCAGTGGGATAAAAACTTGGTAAGGGAAAAAGAGTGCAATCTTACAAGTTAATGTACATGTTACATGTATAACCTAGTCCTAGACCTGGTTACTGTCGGAACTCTCATCAATGAGTTATTTCATAAGTTTCCAATCTCTAGCATACACGGAGTCGTAACGGACTCTTCTGGATTATGTTGTAGTTATGTCTGGGTTGTAGTATCTACCTGTCCATGTCGAGCCATGCATATGTTCATATGCATTTTCAAATGACTGATTCCCGGCCTAGAACTGGTATATAAGAGTTTACAAAACTTACAGCGATATTTTGTTGTGACCCTATCGTCTAGGTTTGGTATTTCTTCTTTGTCAAAACACTGTCATACAACAAATATCAACTTACTAGCTTTGGGATATGATGTCGATGTGGAGGCGGAAGGTCCCGTTGTCGGTTAGGTCAGTTCGAAAAGATCAAAATCATCATTGTCCATATTAAGACCGTCAAGGAAAATAGTAAATTAGTAATATAGTATTAGAATAGTAGATTAGTAGTGTAGAGAATATAAAGAGTGAGAGTAGAGAGAGAGAGAGAGAGAGAGAGAGAGAGAAGGAATTTATGAAAATATGAAATGGTGTAGAGAATAGAGATTATAGAGAATAATGGAGAGTTGGAGAATGGAGAGAATGAGAGATTGAGAGAAAGTGTATGGAAATTGGAATGGGTGGGGGTATTTATAGAAAAATTTGAAATGTGGGTAAAAATATAAAATAGAAGAGATAAGGGGACAACTTGTGATTTTCGGCCCTTTTTTAAATTTTGACCATTTGCTGACGTCAGCAACGGTCAATTTTTTTTTTTTTTTTAATTTTTAAATGTAGGGTCTAATGGTAATAAATAAATAAATAAAAAATTGGCAGGCCCAACGGTCAGCTTGACGGGCCGACCGTTGCGCTTAGCACGCCGGCCTTGCATGTCGGACCTAGCTTGGCTAGTACGGCGGGCCTCAACTCAAGACCCGACACATGCTAGGCATGGGGGTCGTGCCTGGCCTGGTCAGCGCCTCAGGCGGGCTGATCGTGTCGGACCCACCAAGCCCGGCCCATATTTACACCACTAGCTATACGCCTATACGTAACTCAACAATAAATGTTTAGCTATTTTTGTACCTATAACATTATAAAACAAAGTTGTGCAATTTTTTGATTAGAGAATGATAAATTATTATTATCAAACATCAAATTTCATAGTTTTTTCGTATGGGATCTCAATTTATAGAGTGAATTTGAGTGATTTTATAATTTTATAAAGTCAAATTCTACATGGAAAAATATGTAGGATATTCACCACGTGAATATGTGATCAGTGATAGATTTATCAATGTTCTAGTATGCAGCTTAGATGGCCGACTAGAGATTAGCGGGTGCCGGCCGCTGTGACTAGGCCTTATGCGCCCTTCCTAGGCGGCTAGTCGACTAGTCGCTAACTAGAGCCGATTAATTGGCCGCCTACGCTGAATTCCAGAGCCGATTAATTGGCATAATCAATTAAAAAAAATTTGTGAATTGTGTGAGTTGTTGTGAGACTTGAGAGTGTAATTGGATTTTCAACAAAACCCTACACACTTTCCATTTTCTTCTTCTTCTTCTTCTTCTTCCCCTACGCAACATAAGAAAAAATGGATCAGGATTCAACAAATTGAACTCAACCCACCACCGCAAACGCACTTCACTTTCTGGGCCTTCGCAGACTAACCCTAAAAATTGACCTTACTGGAGACAGACCCACCAACACAAGACACTTTTTTTGAATCAAAATTGAACGAAAACGATTCTAGGGTTAGGTTTTTTAGACATGGATAGATTCAGATCGAAGAGAAACTACTATTACGACAATCAGGACTACGAAGGAGAGTCGCCGGTCTCCGTCAGCCGGACCAAGCCCAAGTACAACAACCACCACTACCCACCTGGAATAGCTACCGTCACCACCACTGCGGGAGCCACCACAACGGTGGCATGAACAATCCCAATAACAGTAACAGAAGATTAAGAAGAAGATGATGAAGATGAGTAATGAGTTGTAGAGAAAAATGGAGAAAGAAAAGAGTACGTTGAAATGGAGAAAGAAAATGAGTTGATGAGTATAGTGTCTGTTGAAATGGGGATTGATCCAGAAGAAGAGTTTATAAGGCCAATGATAAAGTAAAAGATTTTTTTTTTTTTTGAAAAAGTCAGATGGTGTGAGGCTGTGAGCCATAAGTGATGGCACAAAATGATGGTGGGTGTCTTGTGATGTGCACCACGGCACCAAAACCAAAAGAAAATTTAAAAATATAAAAGAGAAAAACACAAACATAACAAAGTACAAACCGAAGAAAAAGAAAATTCTCTGTTTAGACGCCAATTAGGCAATCTAGGTGCTAGGCGCCGGTCCATCGTACAACTAGCGCCTAGCATGTAATAGAACACTGATATTTATACACACATTTACAAGTTGGGATCTATGCTCAGTTTGTGTCTTAGTGGCGGCCACTAAGATCTGTTTTGTAATCAACCAAAAATTAAAGAATATTAGCTAGTATATATAATAGGTGATATTCATCTTTTTTAGGATCCCAACTTTTAGAACCGTTATGTTTATGTTTTAGTGCTGCACACGGCACACCCCCCCTGCTTTCGCTTTAATTAAAAAAATTATATCTTTAAAAAAAAAAATGAACAAGTTGGGATCTCTGCATAATTGTATATATTTTACAACTTTTATCTAATAGGCACACAATTTAGGTATATTTATAGCATACTAATACAGTAATATACATCACCACACTTTTTCCATGTGTATTATTATTATTGAAGTTAAGTTACACATGTCAAAAGTGTGTGATATGTATTAGTATGCTATAAATATATCTAAGTTGTGTGTCTAGGAGGGAAAAATTGATATATCTTAGGGTTCGTTTGGCACACTTTATTGTATTGTACTGTATTGGATTAGATTGGATTGTATTATATTATTCTTATATAATCTTCTGTTTGGTGATATTTTGTATTAGACTGTATTAAGTTATACAATGTTAGGATGAGATTTTGTTTTTCTGAATATTTTGTTAACTAATAAATAGAAATATTTTTAGAATATAAAACATTTAATAAAATATATTTTTGTTGTATTATATTTTTAAAAATATTAATAAATATATAATTAATGTTTTTATTACATAAATTATTATTCATGTAAATACTTTAACATTTATACTGATAGAATTATTTATTTATTTATTTTATATAATTTTTTTAATTTATTTTTAAATTCATATATTAAAATAAATTATACTAAATTGTTTCGTATTATATTTTATTATAATTATTAAATTTTATTATCAACATTTGTTATTATTATCACATTATTATTATTAAAATTTATTATTATTATTATTATTATTATTATTATTATTATTATTCTCCCCTTTGTATTAGCTAATACAACCTCTATCCATTGTATTAGCTTATTCATCATACATTGATCTATTAGCTAATACAATGCAATGTATGATGCAAAACATTGTATTGTATTATTCGAGCATCTCCAACCATGCTCTCTAAATTTTAGCTAAATTTTAACTATTTTAGCTAAAAAAAAACTATTTTAGTTAGCAACTCACTCCAACCATCTTCTCTATTATAGCTAGTCATTAATATTTTAATATTTTTGAATTTAAAATATAAATAAATTTATTTTGTTTTAAATTGTAAAAATAAGAGAGAGAAGATAAATCAATTTAAAAATATTTAAAAAATAAGAGAGAGAAAATAGGGAGTTTGAAATGGCTCCCTACATTTGGAGAGCCTTTTGGTGGTTCTCTAAAATAGGGAGCCATTTAGGGAGCCCCTTGGAGTGCTCTAATACTATCCCAACTAGCTATTTTAGCTTAGGAGGGGGTTTAGGGAGCCCCCTTAGAGACGCTCGAATACATTTTAAACCCATAATACAATATAATACAAGGCACCAAACATGCCCTTAGTGGCAGCCACTAAGATTTTGTTTGTAATCAACCAAGAAAAAAAAAATGAAAGTAAGAAAGATATATTGTGTAGCTATCATATTCTTAATTTGTTTATCTATATCTTCAAAAACTTTATTTAGAAATGAGGAGTTTGCATATAACATATAGAAATAATTGGGTTTGTTTTATTATCTTAGGATTCAAATGATTTTTATTAGGGCAATTACCAATTAGGTTCTAGATTTTTTTTTTTTTTTTTTTTAATTCCAAGTTGTTTGTGTTTTTTTACAAAAGTGACCAAATTGGTCCTTACATTTTTCCCAAGTGCTAAATTAGTCTCTCTAACTAAGTTCTGTTAGTCAACCTTAACTGTACATGGGTAAAATTGTACTTTACTCCTAAATAATATAATAATGACACATGTATATTTTTGTTTATTTTATTTGTGGATTTTGATTTTTGAATCATTTTTACAACATTACTTGTATAATATTAACAAAAAAAAAAAGACAATTATATAAAAATGGTAAAAAAATAAACTAGATTTTGTTTATAAAATAAGAATATAATTGACATTGTCTTATTAAAATATTTTTAGATTTTTTTAGAAATTTTAATTAAAAAGGGTACAAATGGCATTTCATTAATAATATTTTTGGATTTTTTGTAATTATAATGATGAATTTAATGCACAAAAGACAAAACAACTTTGCTATAATATGACAAATAAAGAGTATTTACGTACTTTAACTAAAATTGTTAAAGTCAACCGTTATATTTAACACCGTTAAACCGTTAGAGGAACCAATTTGGTCACTTCTAAAAAGATAAGGACTAATTTGGCACTTGTGAAAAATATGAAGACCAATTTGGTACTTTTATAAAAATCGCAAACAACTTGGAATTTTTTAAAAAATCCAAGACCTAATTAGTAATTACCCTTTTTATTATTCAATAAGGAGTTAAGCTTAGAGCAAATTGCAGCCAACCTCCCCGAGGTTTGACATTTGACAACCAAAAACAACCTTATCATTAATTGACAATGACCTCCCCTACCGTTAGTAAAAGTTAGTCAAGTTTAATCGTTGACCGGATTTAGCCACTACAAATACCTAAATGCCCATGAATAAAAAAATAATCTGATTTTAAAAATATATAAATATATGAAAACAAATTTGGATTTCCACTATAAAAATAAAAATTGAAAATTACAAATTAAAAAAAAAAAACGTGGAGACATAGGTTGTATCTCTATATTTTTCTTCAAATTCTAAATTCTAAAAAATTAATAATCTGGATCATCAAAATCCAATCCAACAACATTTTCTTATGATAATTTTTTCTTCTTCTATATGGATTCCCGAATTTTTCTTCATATTCAAGTTTTTTAGATTTTTCAAAACTTAAAAAAAAAAAAAAAAAAATTGGCTCTTCTAAATCTAATCTAACAACATTTTCTTCTTCTACTGATGTATTTCCAGAATTTTCTTTTATATTCAAGTTTTTTGGATTTTTCAAAAATAAAAAATAAAAAATGTGGCCAAGATGAATGGTGAAAATTTAAAGCTTTTAAATCTATTTTTTTAATAAATAAAAAGGCTTGAAAGGATGAAAATACCCTATCTTTATTAAGTTTGACTAACTTTGACTAATGGTAGGAGAGGTCATTGTCAATTAAGCATAAAATTATTTTTTATTATCAAAAACCAAACCTCAGGGAGGTTGGCTGCAATTTGCTCTTTAGCTCAATAATGTTATCGGTTGTTGGTAGTCAAATTCAAATTCCCAAATTTAATATCTAAAAAAAAATAAAAAAAAATAAAAATACCCAAGCATGACCAGCTAGTTTGCCTGACATGAAAAAGTTATTACTTTTTTTACTCAACCCGACACAACGCGATTAACTAAATGACTCATCATCCTGGATACGGCCCATTTATTAAACGTGTTACACGACACAACCAGCTAATCCGTTTATTATATGACCTGTTTGAACCCAAACAACACTTATAAACTAATGCATAAATTACAGATTCAACCTTAGCACTAGTAATAATGTCAACCCCAACTCCTTAAGCTAAATCCGAGATGATCCATTTATTAAACGAGTTAAACATGTATATGAATTCATACGTAATTATCTACTTGGGTTTCATATCGGGTTTGTGTGTTGTGACCCAAATTTCCAATATGCATCTATCTTTTTTAAAATCCAAAACATAGGATGGAGGTACATGTCAATGGATTGATTTGAGAAAAAAAAAAAAAAAACAAAAAACAAAAACAAACTGTACTGTTGTATGATGCAACAACACAAATTCTTTTGAGTATCCATAATATTTCTGTTTTTAAAAAAAAAATATCCAGTCATTTTCAGATGTTGTCCTATATATATAAAAGAGCCTATAACTTTTAAAAGGTTAGATTTTCGTTGCACCTTTAACCTTATTTCCCTTTGTGTCCTGTTTTTTCCCCTTTTGTGAATAAGTCTGATGAATTCCCTTCTTTCATAACTTTTAAAAGGTTAGATTTCCCTTATTTCCCTTTGTGTCCCGTTTTTCCCCTTTTGTGTCCTTTGAAACTTTCCAAAAGGGTACATTTTCATTTGCACTTTAGTCATATTTCCCTTTGTATCCTTTTTTTTTTCCTCTTTTATGGATGACTCTGATGAATTCTTTTTTGTACTTTCAACGTGTCTATCTGATATTAATTGGGATCAAAGGTGGCAATCCTATGCTAGGCTATGCTAGGTGGGGAAGCGGTGGAAAAAAAAAAAGGGAATAAATGAAAAGAAAAGAAATTGAGATAAGAGAAGAGTAAGTCTGTAAAACCAAAAAAAAAAAAACAGAGAAAATAAAAACGTCTTACTGCTAGATCTAAAGGCATCAAATCTAGGTTTGTGGATTTCTGATTTTATTGCTTTAAAGATTATTGATATTACTGTATAAAGGTTGTAGTTGTGATGATGATGATTGAATATGACTGAATTTTACTGAGTTTGTTGAATTTTGATTTTTGAATTTAAAATCATAATAGGATGATGATAGAAATCCTGAGAAACAAAAATAAACCATGATTGATTTTTTTTTTTTTTTTACTGGGTTTGTCGAATTTTAAATTTAAAATCACAATTGGATGATGACAGCCTGAGAAACAAAAATAAATCAATATATAACCTAATACAGTTCCAAAATAACCAATCTGTGACACAACAAACCAAATTATATCAAAATATAAGTCAATTAGGTCAAGGATACAACAAAAAAAGTGAGATCTACAAAAGCAAAGGTAAATAAACTAATAGATTGATGCTACTAGTTAGATCTTAATTGAAAAGAACAAACGAAAATAATAAAAAATTGAATCTCGAAATCCATAAAATCTGGAAGAAAAAAAAACAGTTAATAGATGTTGATGAAGTAAAATAAAAGAAAACAACTCACATGCAAGCACCACAGAATAGCCTAAAAACAACAAATAGAACATACAATTAAAAACCGAACAAGAGAAGAAAATTGAAATAAAAATCTATGAATGAGAAATCTAAAAAATCAAACTAGAGATGGAATCTGAAGAGAAGAAGGGATTGGTTTAGGAGGGAGAGTTTGGAGATTTGTTTGGTTAAGACTTTGTTAGTTTACGATTTAAGAAGGATTTCGCCATGGATTTAGGTGTTGTTTTGCTAAGAAAGTATAGAGATGTGAGGGTTGAAGAAAGACAAGAGAGCTGCGTTAGGGATTTTGGGTGAAAAGAAGAGGATTTATGTACTTAGGATTTGTACATTCAATTAAACGGTGTAGTTTAAGGGATTGTTGAAAATGTAGAGAAAAAAATAAAAATAAAATATTATCTCTAGCTGATGGTTTTCATCTTTCTGGTGGGCGCAAGTGGTTTTGTAATTTAGGCTGGTGAGACAGTTTTAACCTTATAGGACCAGTTGTTAACATTTAGTAGTTAAAGGGCAATTTTGGGTTTTGGATTGATATTGACAAAGAAAGGTGGGCCACGCAGTTTTAATAAAGTTGATATCATTCATCAACTATAAAAGGGTTGTGTTAAGAAATTGGTGGGGTGCAAAAATATAAAACAAAATTTTTTTTTTTTCAATGCCAAGTGATGATTATTAGGTGTTAAGCCTATGGTTCGAATCTCCTGTCATGGCCAATCTGACAAATTCAACGCAGTCGTTTTGGGTTGTTGGTGGGTGCATGCACAGAAGACATTTCCACGCAAAAGGTAACGGTTTGGACTTTTATTGAGAAAAGAAGTATTATAAAAATGATTTTGAGGATAAAAATAATATCATTGAAAATAAATCAAAATACTCTATAACCTAGACTATGATACGTTAAACACTAATGTAATCTTAAGCATAATATTTAGGTTAGTGTACTTGAGACCATATGCGGATTGGGTTCATCTTGGAGGACATTGCCTTTTATTTATTTATTTATTTTTCTCTTACCTGTTTGCTGGGTGTTTCTTTTGTGCCTAGCTAGATCTATAGTAATAATTAAATGGGTGCTTAAAGTAATAATTAAATTTTAATTTAGTAATGGAGTAATGAGTGACATATAAATTTATCTTCCACATAAGTGGTGAGAGGTTCGAATCCTACTATACGCATCTTACAATTTCCGAGTTGTTGATAGGAAAAAAAAAATAGAATCTGATGTTGTAGAAAAAAAAAATAGAATCTGATGTTGTAGAAAAAAAATTAAAACTTTAAATCAAAATAGCTAGATGGTCAATATCCTAAGGTAAATTATTTTTGAGATTCTTTAAGGCTTTATTACAATGCTACGTAATACCTTTTTAACACTATATAATGTATTTTTTGTTTACAGGTTAAACAAGTGTCATTAGCTACTTGGCTTTGACAAAAAATTGTAGACACTATACGAAATAAGTTATTTATGCCACTAAACTTTTATTTTTATTTTTAACTAAATTCAGAATATATCGTTTTCTTCTATATGATTATTATTATTATTATTATTATTATTATTATTATTTTTTACGACATGCTAATTTAAGAACTCATATAACATAGCATGTTAATTCATGAACTTATATAACATCTAATATGGATAAATTTTTTGGATAGCCTAACATTAGTATAGTTTAACAATTTTTAATGAGTACTAAGTTTGAGCTATAATTTTATAGCTTACACTTTTAGATAGTAATTACTGATTAATTATTAAACTTTTTTTAATATATACTTAGAGCTTTGTATTTATTTATTAATTAATTATGGTTAAATTTGAGGCTTCAAATCTTTGATTGAGGATCAATGATTTTATCTGCTTTATTAGCTTAAATGTGTGATTTATACTTGGTATGGGAGAAAATCAAATTTAAATATGCTTCCGTGAAGTCAAATTATTATCTTAGTAATTTCCCAGTTCAGTTTGATATTTTTTAGTGTTATTTATCCCAGTTCAGTTTGATTGTGATATGATTATATTTTCTCTGTGCATGTACAATATGGAACATTTATGTATCGATATATGTTATAAAAGCTTGCTGCAAAATGTTGTAGAAAAACTAAATATCGATAAATACAGTTATGGATACGAAATTAATGGTCCAGAACAGTATAAAGCATACGTTCAAAAATGAGTCTGAACAAGATGCAGCTAAAGAAACAGTTGATTACCTGCAAAGACATTACAAATTTGAAGTTTGTGATGTCAACTTCTCAAACTATCAATACTATAAATGGTGTTACCACATAATAAATAAATGATACGGTGAGACAGCTGAAGAGAATAAAACTTTAAAAGTTAAAATTAAGAAATACAAAGCTATTTTAAACCAAATATCTAATGAGGATTATGAATCATCTACCGCTGATAATTTGTACTCATTTTTTTATTATTATTATTATGTAGTAAATTATAAGATGTACTTGCTATATTCATATATATTATATTTAAAATTTAATATTATAAATTTGGCACGTGCATTGCACGTGCCTCTCCCACTAGTATTGTTTATATATATATATATATAATAGATGATAAGATCTCCCAACCACGCAATTAGCAATTTAGTGATAACTTCCCATCTGCATTTTGCAATCCATTGTCTAACTGCCCAAATCGCGCGAAAACCAGATGTTACTTCAAAATTAGTCATTATTCCAGCCGCAAAAACAGTTTTATGTTTCTATTTTTCTATAAGTAGGATAAATTCATGTTCAACATTGTATTTTTTTTATAAAAAAAAATTAAAAACTCTTTAATTTTCATAAGTGCAATAGAAGTTGAAGAAACCTAATGATATATATATATATAGGACACCTTAATGACAATATCTATTAATCCGAGACCAGATATTTTTTAAAAGCTTTCGTTATTAGTAGGATTCAAGCGGCTGGCCTGAGAGTCATTTGCCCAAGCCCCAAGCTTGTTCGTCTACCAGCTGAACTACGCTCCTGTTGGCTATTGGACATCTTAATGAGATTCTCAATACATACAAATCTTGTCATTTATTTATTTAGAATCGAATGTCTCTTTTTCTCTGTTTTGAAATTGTAGTAGTTAAAAAATATTTATAAATTAACAAAGCTTTGGCAATAAATATAAAAAAGTAAACCTACTTCATAGTTCATAGGCTAGGAAGCACGGATATTTTATTTGGTGGAGGTAACTCTTATCTGGTTCGGATAATTTCCGGATACTTCAGGACACGTATCCGACACGTCAAATGGTGTATTCTTTGATTTTTTCACAAGTTTGACTAGAGGATACTTTGGGGATACGGTAAAGATACGGAGGGATATGTGGAGGATACATCAAGATACAGCTAGAATACGTTTGGGGCAATATTATAACTATTTTAGTATAAAAGGGGTCAAATTATAATTTTTAAAATTTAGGGGTCAAAAAAAATTTGTAAAGAAATATATCAGATTAGGGATCTAGAGCTCATTTTCAATTTCAATCGGCTACAGCTTGAAAGTTGAAACCAGAAAGAAGAAAAGAAGAAGAAGAAGAGAAGAGGAAGAAGAACCAACTTAAAGACCGAAAACCAACTTAATTCAATAATCAAATATGTTTTTATATGTATATATTTTTTTAAATATAAATATATATATTATTTTAATTGACGTATCCTACCGTATCCTAGTTTTTAGAGATTCATCGTATCTCCATATGGTATCGTATCTCGCACCCGTATCCGTATAAGTGCTACATAGTTCATAGGTTTTCGGTCACCTCATGAAAATAAAACCTTTTTCATCGAATTTCACAAAATAATATTTATTCATTGAAATGATTGCATTGCCCATCATTGTAGCATTCGATTTTTGTTTCTTTACATTTTTTTGCAAAACCTTTAAAAACTTTTATAAAACACTCATTTGATTCAAATATTTTTCAAAATAATAACTTTATTTTTAGAGAAATTATTAATCTCCCCCCTGTAGTTTGCCATATTCTCCAGTTTCCCCCCTCTAGTTTCAAAATTCTCCGATTTCCCCCCTCCTATGCCCAATCTCACCATATGAAAATAGGCATGGGAGGGGGGAAATTGGAGAATTTTGAAACTAGAGGAGGGAGACTGGAGAATATGGCAAACTATAGGGGAGAGAATGATAATTTCTCTTATTTTTATAAAAAAATCTCAAATTTCATCTTAATTTTTAGAAAATTATTTTTGCATCTTTTTTTTTTTTTTTTTGATTAGAAGTAACAACAAGGTTACAACAACTGGAATCAAATCCAGATGATTACAAACTAATGGGACCGATCGAGATAGACATCGAGGCACAGCCCATATAACAACTCCTGCACCGGGGAGAGATCACCCACACACAGGTGGGATATACACCCTCGCAAAGAGGGACAAAATCCTCACGAAGAGGAAACGCTACCACCCACACGGTGGACACCGAAAAAAGCTCAAATCCCAACAATCCTTGACACTCAATGGTGGTAGAGGCTCCAAAGGAGCAGTCCATTGGCCATAACATGAGTTCAATATCGGATCACGGACTCTAAGCAGAGATTAAACCCTAGATCCTAAAACAAAGATAAAAACAAATAGAAAACCGACAGTACCCAAACCGATCGGAGAAGGGGGACCTTGGCTGCCGGAAAAACGTCCAAAACCAGTTCAGACTACGCGGGGGAAGATCCGGCTGGATCAAGTAAGATCTGGCTGGATCCGAGTGGGTCGGACCCGAACGGATCTGGAAAATGACCCTACAGCAACTAGAAGGTCGTCCGAACGAGCACCTCCACCGGCAATGCACCCAAAGGAAGATCCCGAGCTGGATCGGGGGAAGAAAAAACCACGGCGGAGCTTTGCCGAAAAAGGAAAAACCGTCGGACGGAGCCGACAAGCTCGCCCCGAAGGTGCGACTTCGCCGCCGACACCCCTGCACAACAGGGCGCCGGCGGCGGACGGAGAGAAGGGGCTTGGGTTTTTGTTGAGAGGGGAGAAAAGAGAGAGAAAAAAATATCTTTGGAAAAAAATATTTTTGCATCACAACTATGAAACCAACCTCTCAACAAATTAGTTAGAGATTATTGCTAGGGTGTGGTCAGTGGTCACTCACAAAAGAGACAAATATCTACCAAACCCACCAATACAATAATTATTTAATCTACAAAACTCACATTAAACTACATGGATTTTACATTCAACCTCACACATACTTTGCCTTCAACTTTTCTGCCTAACAGTCCAAAAACTAATATAGATCATATGGTTCAGCTACGTCATATATATCAGGGAATTTGTGATAGTCTACCAGCTGAGCTACGCCCCTGTTAGTTATTTTTTGTCCAAGAGTGCTATCTGTATTATTATGAGCATGATTTTTTTCTTCTTTTAGATTTTAATTTTTTTTCAAACCTTTGATTTTGTGAACTCTTGAATTAGAATGCAATAACAAATTTCACTCCCGTAGCTATCCAGTAAAATTCATATATTCTTGACGAGATTGCAACATGTTAATTACCTACACATTTAATTTCATCATCTTTAAATGTAAAAGAGATGAGAGCATGCAAACCTACCTGTCTAAAATAAATTTGTGTACAAATGTAGTACATCACCCCATGCTTCTTTACCTGATTTATTGATTCATGAACAGTTAGATGTTTGCTTATTTTTGGCATCAATTGCTTGCCATAGCTTTTTTTATTTTTTTATTTTTTATAATTTCCTTATGAAAATGAAAATGAACATCTACTACTGTAGTTACTACTCTATAGTACACGATAACAACAACCCTATATTTACAAGTTTTCTTTTATAGTAGCATCACCGGCCCTTGTTTCAAGTTTTCTTTTAGACATTCAAATTTTGTATCTCAAATACTGCAGCGTATGAATTGTTGTTGTGGTGGTTGCGACTCATGTGAATTATATATATATATATATATATATCAGGAGTTTAAAACATTTTCAAATTGAACAAGCACTCCTTATCATTAATCTACATTGGACGGTGGTTGTGGTCGAATAATGTAATAGTTTATTTATTTATTTATTTTAAATTATTATTATTAGTAATCATCGCACTTTGAGCTAGAAAAGATTTTTTTGAGATAAAATTTGGGGTACATTATGTTATTACTTATTAGTTATATATTACCCCTACTTTTACAGAAATCAAGATTTGAGCTCTATTGTAGGATAAAAATTTCAATACATCTAAACATCTAAACTTAACCCATATCATATCATTTATATGAATATCCAATCACATCAATTTATATATCACAAAATATGGTTTTTATTTTGATATACCACATGTATAGGGTTCGAAAATTTAATAACACTATTTAAAGAGTGAGTTTAAAGATTATCACAAACTTAATAACTTAAGTTTTAATAGCACCTAAAGTATGGATCTGACAAAAATATGTTTAAAAGAACACTTCGAAAAATAAGTCTCGCACTATTTTAGTATTTTGTGTTTCTGAGACTTATTTTGGTGTTTTCGAGACTTATTTTATATTTTATGAGACTTATTTTGTATATTCCAAGATTTATTAGGTAATTTTCGAGACTTATTATGTATATTTACAATTTCCAAGATTTATTGTGCAAAAAAATGAAATTTTCCAAAATATTTTTTTATGGTCATCTTCTTCATTGAGACCTCCAATGGAAGTTTGTTCGACCTCCAATTGGAGGCCAATTTTGACCCCCAATGGAGGTCGAACTGAACTCCAATAGAGGTCTTTCATCTCCATTGATGGAGAAACTCCATCGGTCCTCCATCAATGGAGGTTTTTGGAAAGAAAATAAAAAACCTAAAAATGGTACAAACGTAATAAAAGAAGGAGATGAGGGTATTTTAGTCTGTTGGTGCCATTTAAACTTAATTTATTAAACTAGTGATACTCTCAAAATTCAACATAAAAAGAATGTTATTTCCCACCATTTTCACTATACCACATGCGGGTATGACGATTCGAACATAAGATATTGTCAAACTGAATTATTGTTCTTTACCACCAAATCATATGAGACGGTCACACAGTATAATTTCAATCTGGTTAAATAGTAATTAATTACTCATAACAGACACAAGACTATTAAGACGTCTCTACACATAATCAAAACCACGCTATTTTGTGTATAGGTAATGTTAGGGTGTGGTCCATTAGCAACAGTGACCGAGGACGACACTGACAGGGGACCACCTAACCTAAAGATTAAAATCGAAGAAAATAAAATTTAACAAGTGGAAACTTCCAAAATAGTCCCTATAGTTTTGTAAAATATCAATGTAATAATTTTATTTTTCAATTTTCACCAAAATAATAAAGTTTGACAATATATCATTTTTAGTATTCCATTCCATTTTTTTGTCAATCAAAATAAACAATTAAAAATTGTATTTTATATTCAAATAACAATCTAAACTTAAAAAAAAAAAAAAAAAACATATTTCTTCCACCTGTTTATTTGTTTTTTTATTTTTGTTGTTTATATATAAATACTCATTATTTTTAAACATTTATTTGATTTATTTTGATTTGAAGCTTGTTTTTTTTTTTCATTTCAAAAGTAAAATATAGTCAAACTAACAGTTTGACGGCGGATGGTAATGGTAAAATATATCTTTTATTGTTTTTCTGATATTTAAATTGGTAAGCATTGCATTTAAAATAATAGGGGCCATTTTGCCCAATTTGTAAACAACAAAAAATTGATATATGTTTTGAAAATGTAGGGTGGATTTTGGAATTTCACATTAAATAAATAAAACTATAAAAGGAAGAAAAAAAAAAGTGGAAACAGAAGTAGAAGTGTACACATGTTGGACACATCATTGCCATCGCAGAAACACATGCAAACCCTCTTCCTCACGTGTCTACTTTTTTCATTTATTTCTAATCCTACCACTAAAATTTACAAATTCCACCACTTTTCCAAATAATCTAGTCATCTACTACAATTTCATCAAGTCTTACAAACTTTTTCGTAAGTCATACCGAGATCGGAATAGGAGTTGGTCGAAATTTATCGAGATCAAATGCAATTAATGTAGGTCAGATAGTTACTTCCACAACAGGAGAGGTCGTGATCCAACACAGCCGTCTTTATATTTACTTATGAGGCTCATATAATATGCTCCTACAAACATAAGAAGTCTCCTAACACTTGTTTTTATATAAGTAAATTGAGACTTGAACCACAGTATAAGCGGTCTTCTAACACTTATATATATATTTTTAAAGTGAGATTCAAATTTTCAACATAAGAGGTCTTCAAATACTTGCTTTATTATAAGTAAGATTAGACTCGAATCCCGGTTATTTATGCAACCGTAAAAATTTACAACAACTCAACAAGAATAAATATTCATACGTGAGTTATGGATCCATAATTAATAGATTTAAAAATAATAAAGCTTAATCAAGAAACCCGTTATATATTAAATCCTTCTCAAATTGAATTTGGGATAAAGTGTAGAACAACTAAATAGATTTACATGACAATATGAGGTTGATCTAGTGATATATCTTTACACCCACACCAAAAGGTTATAGGTTCGAGAACTTCGAGTCTCTTCCCTCAACTTGTAATATTAAAAATAAATAAAAAAAAAACCCAAAATTTTCATTAAAAAATGGATATTGATTTTGAATGGAAAGATATGAGAACCATGAGCCTCGAAAGAAACCATTTTCCAATATGAAAATGTATCTTAATAATATAAATATTTTATATATTTATATAAAAGCCTGTCATTTAATGAGGAACTTTCAATTGAGGGATCATTTACTTTAATTTCGGTAAGGATCTTAATGAAATCACATAGTTTTTATTTTTTTTTTATTTTATGATTTTGATCTGAATTTTTTTGTGGATGATAAGTTTAAAGAAATCTACCTATGAGGCTATGAATAAAATTTAAAATTTTTTCAAATACTAGAACTATTTATCCCGATTTTATTAAATATAAAAGCATTAGAAAAATTAGACAAATATAGGAAAAGTAAAAAAAAAAATAGTTATAGTATTTGAAAAATTCACAAATTTTATTCGTAGGTAGATTTCAATGAACTTATTATCGACAAAAAATTCAGATATAAATTCATTAAAATCGATGTGATTTTATCAAGGTTCTTACCGAAATTAAAGTAAAAGATCTCTCATTTGAAAGTTACTCTTCATTAATTTACTTCCTAAAATTGATAATTTTAATTTTGATATTTTAATTTATTTAAAAAGGCATATCTACATGGAATTGAGCTAAGACTGATTCATTTGATTACATGTATTTTTTTTTTATAAATATTATTTGATTAGTTTGGAGTTTGGAGGGAGAGACAAGTACTATACATTTCAATCGATCGAGCCACATTGGACTGTGCCTATCACTAACTATCTTATTATTGTTTGTAAATTGTAAGTCTTTTTTTTATTTATATAAAAATCTCATTTTCAAGTTTAGCCGGAGTAAGCATTCAGTTTAACTATCTTATTATTGTTTGTAATTCTTTTTATTTTTTATTTTTTATTTATATAAAAATCTCATTTTTAAGTTTAGCCTGTGTAAGCATTCAGTCTAATAATATTAATATTTCAGATTCGAATGGCTTCCGCCTCAGGTAATATATATATAAAAAAAGTTTTGCTGTAGCATTAAAAATGCAAGTGAAGCATTGGAATTGTGTGTGGTTTGATTTATATTTGTAGCTTTATATCGTGGTGCCGCTGGTCACTGGGGTGAGCTGTAAACTCGGACGTCTTGTGTTCGATCCCTGGCAGCCACGTTTCTCTTGGGACCACTAGAGGTTTACCCGACTGTTAACTTCAGGGTTTTATGGGATTAGTCGAGGTGCACGCAAGCTGGCTCGGACACCCACGGATATCAAAAAAAAAAAAAAAAAAAAAAAATGCAAGTGAAGCATTGAAATTGTGTGTGGTTTAATATATATTTTTTCAAAATATATAAACTTTAGAGTTTACAATACAATTTATACGAATTCTCATTTTCTCAATTTTCTTTTAGGCTGTAAAACTTTCCCGGAAAACTAAAAAAGTCGGTAGCTTTTTCCTCTGTGTTTTTTTTTCCTTTGAAAGAAACCGACTTTCTAACAGAACAGAATGTGGGTTCGTGGACACATCACTTTATAATGTCAGCCCATCTCCACTTTCAACCTCTCTTTCCTTTCCTTGTCCACACAAAATATCTTCTCTCCTGAATAAAATAAAATAAAAAACAAAACAAAACTTTTTTTTAAAGCTCAAAACTTTGATATTATGTTCAGTGTTTGGTAGAGATAAAAAAATAAATAAAATAAAATAGTTCTTCTTTGATTTTTTTGGAACTGGGTTCTCTTTAATAGGAGGAGAGATATATCATATATGCATATAAATATTTTCAAGATAATGGGTTTTACAGTTCATATCTTGTCACCAAAACGCGTTGCCTTTACGTGTTGAAAATTTCTGTCCTGCTGTATTTTTTTTTTCTCTCTGTTTTATTTTGCTTAAACGTGGGTTGGAGGTGTTATTGTGTTTGTGGGTTTGCTTCTTGTCGCAATCAGATCTGCATTTTCATTTTGGTTTGTTCCAAGAGCCAGTCTGACATTCTTCTTGGTAAGTTTTTTTTTTTTTGATGTGGTTCCTGTTCTCTTACTTCTGTTGGTGGTTTTGTCTCAGTGTTGTTTGCTTGCTGAGAAAACTCAGGAAAAAAAATGTGTTTAGTGCTATTTTGATTGATGTTTTAGTTTAAGTCTTAGAATTTTGCTTTTCTTTTGTTTTCTTGGATTTTCCCAGTGAGCTAACATAGAAATGTGGTTGTCTATTGTGGCAAAATGGTTGATTTTTCTTGGTGTGTACATATGTAATTGCTTTATTTTGGTGATATGATTTGTTTCTTGTTTTGGTTGTGGTGTTGTTTTCCTCAATCTTAGCTCTCATTTGGTCTGTTTTGTCTTTGATGTTTACAGATCAAGTTGGGAACTTTATTTAGTGCTGATTTAGAGAATTAATTTTGTTTGAGTTGGAGATTTGTGATTTTAGCAACAAAGAGGGTCCAAAAGTTGTGATATAGAGGAACATTGTTGAGCACAAAGACATTTTCTTTTGATTGGTTAGGACTGAGTATGATCACAAGTTCTTGATGTGTTAAGTTGGACATAATATGGTTTTGAGGCCAAAGATTTGGTAAATTTCAGGTCTTGGGGTGCAGCCGGGGACATTGGAGGGGGTAGAGATGGCGTCCAGAGACGAGAGGCGTCATCATCATCATGATCTCGTGCCTCTTGCTGCTTTGATCAGTAAAGAGATGAGGTGTGAGAAGATGGAGAAGCCAACGGTTAGATACGGGCATGCTGCTCAGTCTAGGAAAGGGGAGGATTATTTCTTGATGAAGACGGATTGTCAAAGAGTACCGGGAAATTCTTCATCAACTTTCTCTGTATTTGCGGTAAATCTTGCTTTGTCTCTCATGGATATGCTGCTTTTATGTTTTATCATTGACTGTGAGAGTGTGAGAGACGCAGTTATATTATGATGTTTATTGCAAATTTAAGTTTGGATTCTTTATTTGCTGATCATTGATGGCTTCTGAAGATGATAATAGATCATCTTATTTGCTGATGACTAAGTGCCATAGTAGTTCTCAGCTCAATAGATCTGTTCTTTAGTTCTCAGTCTTGGTTGTCTTACATTTTCTCTCATATTCAAACTTATATTAGTTTCATCTTCTAGAATAGAACTCACAAAGAAGTGGATTTATAATGTGTTTAGTGATTTAAGTACATCTCATTCGTATTCAGTGATAATTTGGACGTAACAGCATTTGCTCATGTTGTGGAATAATAATCTGTAGGCTCACTGGATCTTTGTTCAGCTATATCTTGATTTTTCTTTTTCATAAACGTCAGCTATATCTTTATTGTTCTTTATGATTGATTTTTTTCTTCGAATTCAGATTTTTGATGGGCACAATGGGAATGCCGCAGCGGTTTATACCAGGGAGCATTTGCTGAGTCATGTGTTGCTTGCTATTCCTCGTGGCCTTGGTCGGGATGAATGGCTTCAGGCTTTACCTCGGGCCTTAGTTGCTGGATTTGTGAAGACTGACAAGGAATTTCAAAGCAGAGGCATGGAATCAGACCCTTCTCTTGTTTCCAGTCTTTGTGTCCTTTTTAATTATCTGTTTGTCGTCTAAGTTTTTGTGAATTAAGAAAACTAATACTCTTGATACACCTTTAATTGTCTTCAGGAGAAACATCTGGGACTACAGCTACGTTTGTTATAGTTGATAGATGGACTGTAACTGTTGCATCTGTTGGAGACTCCCGCTGTATATTAGATGCTCAAGGGGGTGCTGTTTCGACGTTAACCGTCGATCATAGACTTGAAGAGAATGTGGAAGAGTGCGTGTCTATTTCAGAGCCTTGTCTCTTCCCTTATTCTGGATTGACTTAATAATTGGTGTGCTCTATGACTGCAGGAGGGAACGTGTAGCTGCAAGTGGAGGTGAAGTTGGGAGGCTTAGCATTTTTGGAGGTGCTGAGGTGAGCTGCTTTCACATATTATACATTTTATTAAAGTTATTTCTTGAAAGGCATATTTTAAAATATAATCCTACACATTGAAAATAAGTATTTTGTTAACCTTTACAGATTGGCCCCCTACGTTGCTGGCCTGGGGGTTTATGCCTTTCTAGGTCTATTGGAGACATGGATGTTGGAGAGTTTATAGTACCAATACCATACGTAAAACAAGTAAAGGTATTGATCTTAGTTTCTGTTGTCCTGCATCTTTGAATGTGATGACCGATGCCTATGCATTTTGAGATGGTAAATGCTAGGTTAGTCAATAGCATAGATACTAACGTTCTTCGATGGTATGGCAGCTGTCGAGTGCAGGTGGGAGGCTTATTATTGCTTCTGATGGAATATGGGATGCCTTATCCTCGGAAACGGCTGCACAATCGTGCCGTGGATTGCCTGCTGAACTTGCAGCCAGACAAGTGGTGAAGGTAATTAATTTAATGCTTTTACGGTTTCTACTTTCTACTCACTAGTCCTGTTTGAATTAGTGTGACCTTGACAAATGAATGTTCGCTAATTGATGGGTTAATACATTTATCATAAATGGATGAATTTTTGGGTTGGGTTGTGTGCTTCCTTTAAAAAGCAAATGGTCAAAAAATGTTTCCTAATTGGACGAATAATCATTTTTCAGGAAGCATTAAGGACAAGGGGACTAAAGGATGACACAACTTGCATAGTTGTTGACATAATTCCACCGAACAATTCACTGCCACCTTCGCCTCCTCCCAAAAAGCATAACAAGTTGAAAACACTGCTATTCAGGAAGAAGTCTCATGATTCTGCAAATAAACTATCTAAGAAGCTTTCAGCTGTAGGGATAGTCGAAGAACTGTTCGAAGAAGGCTCAGCAATGCTTGCTGAAAGGTTGGTTGTGCTCAGTTTCCCGGACATGGTGTTTGCCAATGCTCAGTTTCTTGTCATCTGTACTGTTTTATGGCAACTTTCTTCCCTGTTTTCATATGTGTGTAGTTACATACTTACATCTAACTCATTATTTTCACATATCTTGCAGACTTGGGAATGATGAATGTACGGTGCCATCAACATCTGGCCTTTTCACATGCGCTGTATGCCAAGTTGACCTCGCTCCAAGTGAGGGCATCTCTGTTCATGCCGGTGGCATCTTCTCAACCAGCTCAACCCCCTGGCAGGGGCCTTTTCTTTGTGCTGATTGTCGTAATAAGAAGGATGCCATGGAAGGAAAACGACCTAGTGGAGTTAAAGTGGCATAATTGTGACTCTCTCATTCTTTATCCCTTCATTGTAACCCAATTCTGTAGGCTAGTCAATTATTTGAATCTTTACCACAGTGCTACATCAATTGTATATGTAATATTTGCAAATAATGTAAAATGAGTTTTAGCTTTGAAGGAAGAGTTAATTGAAAAGAGCACACTGATTGATTTTCTGGGGCGTCCTACGGAATCCAAAACTACTGTTCTGTCTCCTAGTGACTATTGATGGTTGAAGTTGAATGCTCTTAGGTCAATCAAGTGTATGAAAAGTTTTATATGTACATGCAAGTTTCTCTTCCTGTAAGTAGATTCAGTACAAGAATGCCTGAATCAGAGGTCAGTGATCCTAGTGGGGGAGAGCGCAATACTTCTGTGTGTGATATAAGGGGCCTCTTCTAGAAACTGAATATCCATTCACAACTGTGTTTGCTTTATGCTGTTTCCAGAACTAGCTTTCTGGGTGGTGCTGTTTACTCTCCTTAAGTGTCCAGAATGTAACCAGTTTCTGCTGTTTTAGAAGATTTTAAGGTGATGTGTGATTAGCAGCCACTACCTGGTGAGGGTAAGGTGGTCTATAAAGCTCATTTTTGCAGGTATGCCATACCTTTCAACTTATCCATAGTTCCTTTGTGCTAAGTAAGACAGATTTGACATGCACTAGCTCCCTTGAATTATGACAGATTGGTCTGGTAATATTATCAATATTCAATAGGCTCTTTTGAGTGTTATAGAGCAACTGTACTTTACACTTATTCTTATTATACCAGTAAATATTATCAGTGAAGAAACTGATAAAGAAACAAGTATATATATATAATCATAATAGATAAAAATGCAACCAATATGAGATTCCTAAACAAAATAATTAATGTGTTGCTTTACTTTTGTTATTTATAGTTTTGAGTTTAGACATCAAGTGCTAGAATTATGGTGGCCTTTCTGGTTTTGGTGTATGTAACTGTTGGTGAGCAGAGAGAAGATTTTGAAAATAAACATGTATATGATAGATTTTTATTGTAAGGATGCATGGATAATGTGGTATATTTGTTCTGTTGAAGACTATTCCCCAGTTGCCTGGATAAGATTCCCTTTAGGAGGTCTTGGTCTTGGTTGGTGGAATTGAGGTGGGAATGGGAAAGAGAATCCTAATTCCCTTGTTTGTTTCAGTAATTATGCCAGGGAATCCAAATTCCTTAAAAATGGTTGGAATGGATTCCTACCTCTTGAGGTCAGAACCCGAATTTTCCTAAAATATTGAATTTACCATTTTGTCCTTGGAATAAAATCTGGATTCATTTTGTACCCGAGGTGGCTTCAGACGGCGACAAAGAGGCTACCGCTGGTGGCCTTGCCGTCTCTAGTTACAAGCAAGACCTCCGGTGGTGGCCTCTTACTGTTTTTTTCTTTTCCTTTCTAATTGTTATTTGAGTTTCAAGGATGAAATTGTAAATTCAATATTTTAGAGAGGGTGAAATCTAGATTCTCACCTCATTCTAGCCATTTTTAAGGAATCCGGATTCCATAAATTCGCAAAACAAATAAGGGAATTAGGATTCCCTTTCCCATTCCCACCTCTATTCCACCAACCAAACACCTCCAAAAGTCTAGGCTTCATTCATATTTGAGTAAGTTCATTTTTTTAACGCCTGTTTCAATGTATGCATCCCCATTGATTCAGTTGCTGTTTTTACTAGATTGATCCAAATGCATCAGAATATTAGCCAACATCCTGGATTATTCTGTTTACTGGCTGAATTGATGATTTGCTGTTGATGGCTGCACTATTGACACTCGGATTGGATTCCTACCTCTTGAGGTCAGAACCCGGATTTTCCTAAAATATTGAATTTACCATTTTGTCCTTGGAATAAAATCTGGATTCATTTTTTACCTGAGGTGGCTTCACACGGCGACAAAGAGGCTACCGCTGGTGGCCTTGCCGTCTCTAGTTACGAGCAAGACCTCCGGTGGTGGCCTCTACTGTTTTTTTTTTTAACTTTCTAATTGTTATTTGAGTTTCAAGGATGAAATTGTAAATTCAATATTTTAGAGAGGGTGGAATCTGGATTTTGACCTCATTCCAGCCATTTTTAAGGAATCCGGATTCCATAAATTCGCAAAACAAACAAGGGAATTAGGATTCCCTTTCCCATTCCCACCTCTATTCCACCAACCGAACACCTCCAAAAGAATAGAAGATTTTAAATGGAGATACAAAAAGAATTTTCCATAGATAATTCTTTGTGGTCCCAACTAAAGAAAATTTCTCTGTCGTGTGTAAGACTTTATTAATCCTCTACCATTATTTCGGTTCTAACACGCTACATATATTATTAACAAAAGACATCTAGATATGGATATTAACTTTTGTTTGGAGCTTCTGAAGTCTTAAAAGGGTGAAGTCTAAATAGGTTCTCATGCAAGTCAGTGAGGAGGTGAGCAGGAGTATTTTGACTGATATGGACTACTTTCCTCTTTATTGTAAAGCTTGAGTTTTTAGTCTCTGTAATCAAAATTCATTTGGGATGACCTTTGTTTTCTCATTGTGAATTTGTGATTCTACTTCTCTCATTCCTTCTTCAGCTGGCACTACAAAAGTTTCCAGTTTCCAGTTTAGAGTTAAAAAATTATGGAGTCTGTTTAATATGTTAATTGTTATTTGGTTGACAACAAATTAATATAAGCCCCCAATTACAATTTTCATATTCAGTTTTTCTTGTAATGCTTACCAGGTCAAGCTAAACGCCTTATCAGAGTGTAGTGACAAAAAAAGTGATTTGTTTTCACATAACTTTCTGACTTTTTTTTTCCCACAAGTTCATGACCCCCAGCCGCGTTTGATTAGTTTATGGACCGTCTAATAAACTCTGTTTTGTTATGAAAAGATTCATAAAGCACATGTCTTTGCTATCCAATTTCCAAGTCATCTGGCGTGTTCCAAAGGGTAAAAAAACAAGTGAAACATATGGAGAAGAAACAATAACAGAAATGATCAAACACTTTCTGTTTTGTTGTTTCTACAATGGCTCCTGCTTCTTCTCTTCTATTCATTATTATCTGTCATCTTTCACTACTTTCCTTGGTTGAACAAGTAACGGGATTCAATCCAAGATGCTCACCTTTTCCTTGCGGATCTCTCGGCAATATCAGCTTCCCCTTCTCCAGTCGAATGCATCCTGATTGTGGGTTGATAATGGTAGATGATTGCGATAAACCAGTTGGTCAGAAGATTCAGTTGGGGAAGGATGGTCCATCGTTTTATATTTCTAACATCAAGCAGGACTATACGCTTGAACTTCATGAACCAGAAGGAGGGTTAGAGCATATTAAGAACCATACTTGTGGATCGTTCAAAAATTTCACTTTCTCCAGCTCTCCCTTTTACTCTTTTGAAATCTCTTCAAACGTAACCATGATAAAATGCCTTCCCACTACTGACAGCCTTGCAGAGTGCTTTAAAGTCTGCAATGGCTACAATCACTCCGTTTTCTACTACAATCAACCAATTGATGTTTTACCGAGTCCTGGAGCTAATTGTTCAGTTATTCACCCCCTAGTGACTCAGACTCAAAAAAGTGTCCACCTTCGTAATATACACACTGGTGGGTTCCTTCTACAAGTGAATGTGACGAAAGAATGTTATGATTGTTATTGTAGAGGAGGGCAATGCCTGAGTGATAGCAATGGAAATTTTAAATGTTCAGGCACAAAAACAGGTCAGCTACTAGGACTTGTAAAATGATACATGCATGTTATTATATTATTTATATAGAGAAAGAACAATTTCAGCCATTTATATCCTCGAAAATATTTCCAAAATGGTTGGGTTATTAGACGTTTTGGCAATAATTACGGATTATGTAGGATTGGATTTTAGTTTTTAGTCAAACAAAGTATAGAATGTGGTGCTAGCTTAGCAGTGAGATATCTTATACTTGTATAAGAGGTTTTAGTATTGAATTTCACTCACATCTTCGTTTGCGGGTTGGTTTATATTTTAGTTGTATAATCTTCTATTAAATATTAATTTTTAATAATCATAATTATATATGATCAACCTGATCTGATTGAAAATATAATCAACCGAAAAGTCTTCAATGATTTGGAGGTTGTTGGATTAGGGTCAGTCAAGAATATGCTTATATTGATGAGCTCAACTTAGGAAGCAGCTTGATAATTGTATGATTGTGGTTAGAAATATATAAATTCCATCACTCATTGCATACCAAATTGTTCAAGAGAGTCTATCGATCAGTAGTTATAACTGCTCCTTTTTCTTTTCTGTGAAACTAACTTCCTTTGTTATGTTCCAAATTGCAGGAAATGCTAAAGGCCAAATCCTAATAGTTGCTGTAGGAGGTAAGATGGTCACTACTCACTTATTCTGAAATTGATTATAATTTCTGCTTTCTTTCAATGAGTCTGAGTCTGTTTGGTGGTAGTGATAATCTTTCTAACCATTCAGATTTTCCTACTACTATTTGCCATCTTCATTGTTAGATGACTCATTTCTTGGTTGCAGCCATAACAATTACTGGAATTGGTGTATTGATAATTTTAGCCTTTTTCTTCAAGAAAAGATTATCATCGGATAATTCCACAGTCTTCTGGAAGAAGAAATGTAAGGATTATCAGAACATTGAGGCCTTCTTAAGAAACTATGGATCCCTAGCTCCTAAAAGATACAATTATTCAGATATCAAGAGAATGACCAATTCATTCAAGCATAAACTAGGCGAAGGAGGCTATGGAGGAGTTTACAAAGGTAAGCTACTTGATGGCCGTAATGTAGCAGTGAAGGTCTTAAATGGTTTAAAGGGTAATGGAGAAGACTTTATCAATGAGGTTGCTAGCATCAGTAGAACTTCTCATGTTAACATAGTCGGTCTTTTCGGCTACTGTTTTGAGAGACAGGGAAGAGCTCTCATATACGAGTTTGTGCCTTATGGATCTCTGGAGAAGTTCATATATGAAAAATATTCCACAAATAAGCAATTGAAGTGGGAGAAGTTGTACCAAATTGCACTAGGCATAGCTCGAGGATTAGAGTATTTACATCGTGGCTGTAGCACACGGATTTTGCACTTTGATATAAAGCCTCATAACATTCTCCTTGATGAAGACTTCTGTCCAAAGATCTCCGATTTTGGCCTTGCTAAAATTTGCCCGAGGAAAGAGAGTATCATATCCATGACAGGTGCACGGGGGACTGTTGGGTATATTGCACCAGAAGTGTTTTGTAGACATTTTGGAGAAGTCTCTCACAAATCGGATGTGTATAGCTATGGAATGATGGTTTTAGAGATGGTTGGAGGTGGGAAAAACGTGGATGATGGAGTTGGTCGAACGAGTGAGATATATTTTCCATATTGGATCCATGAACGTCTTGAACTAGATGAAGAACTTGAACTACAAGGCATTGAAAATGAAGAGGATAATGAATGTGTAAGGAAGATGATAATAGTGAGCTTGTGGTGCGTACAGACTAGCCCTTCAAGTCGGCCAGCAATGAGCAGGGTGGTGGAAATGTTGGAAGGGAGCATTGATTCCTTCCAATTCCCACCCAAGCCTTTCTTATCTTCTCCAAGATCAGAGGCAGTAGATTCTGTAACTTCACAAATATTATAAATTGCACTTTATGATGTATCAAAAAGAATAATTTACGGTTAACCGATGATTTATATTCGGTTCTAATGAATTTCAATGTACATTTGCATTACTTTATGATGTTGTTGTAATACCACATATTTCTACAAAAGGCCTCTGGATATGAATAATTGATTTTTTTTTTTTTTACTTAAAAAAGGTGAAGTCTATGCAATATTTCCTGCAGGTCAGTGAGGAGGTGAGCTAGAAACTCCCTCATTTAAGTATTTGATAGAGACAACTACTTTCCTATTTATAGAATCTGTAGTCAAAATTCATTTGGGGAGGCCCCTGTTTCCTCATTGTGATGCTACTCCACCACCAGTGTATAGTTTCCAGTTGTAGAATATTCAAAAGAGAAAATTATAGATAAATATCCAAATAAAATCAACATGCCAATCCCTTGTTTGTTTGGCTGACAATTCATTTCAGCCTCAGTTGAGTAGTAGTTTATGCCCTGTGGATTAAAAAGGCAATGCTTTGTTGTTTTACATCATTTTCTATCTTTCTTTTTTTCCACAAGATCAAGATCCCCCTAAGTCAAATCTCTTGATTAACTCTGTAGATCCTTTAATAGAGTTCCTGTTTTGTGATGATAAGATGCAAAAATATACTTCTTTAACTCTGTTTTTACAAGTCTTTTTTGCTATCCAATTCCCAACTCAACTGGAGTCTTCTAATTAAGGGATAAATATATGGAGAAGAAACAATAACAAAAATGATACATAAGAGAAGTGATAGTATAGTTGATCCTTTGTGCCTGTTCTATTTTGTAATCCCTTCCAACGTTACCATGTTAAAATGCCTTGCCACTCAAGACGACCTCACATATTCCTATAAAGTCTACAATGACTCTGGTCACTCCATTTTCTACTACCAGCCAATTGATGATTCACCAAATCCTCCAGCTCAATGTTCAGTCTTTCAGCCCCTAGTGACTACGACACAGAAAAGTGTCTTCTTTCATAATATATATACTCAAGCCTTCTCTCTTCAAGTGAATGTAGCAACAGAATGCTATTAGTGTCATTCGATAGGAGGACAATGTCAAAGTGAGCAAGGGAAATTATATATATATAATGTCAAGCCTTCTCTCTCTCTCTCTCTCTCTCTCTCTCTCTCTCTCTCTCTCTATATATATATATATATATATATATATATATGGAGAGAGAAAGAGCCGATTAAGTGTGGGATCTTACACATTTTTTCGTGCAGAAATCAATAACACAATTTTGTGTAATTTAATCTTGCACAAACAAAGGTGTGGGATTTCCGCACTTGATTTGAATGAAAATACAATCAACTATAAAGTCTTTATTCATTTTGAAGTTGTTTGGATTAGTATTACTAATCAAGAATATATTTATATGCTTAACATAGGAAGCAGCTTGATAATGAGTATGATTGTGGGGACGAATATAAATTTCCATCACTTTGCAAGCCAAAATGTTCAAGAGACCCATTGTAGTTATAAATTAACGTACTATTCCTTTTTCCTCCGTGAAACTTACTTCATGACATGTTCCAAATTACAGGAAATGCTAAAGGCCATATCATAATAGTTGCTGTTTCTGAAATTGAATTATCCAATTAAACATATCACTCAAAATATCAGAAACATCAATAAATCATAAATCTTATCATACTATAAAAACAGAATGAATTATCCAGTTTGTTAAAGCTATGTCATATAAAATCAAAGCTGAGGACCAAATGTTAATTCACAGGAAACCCACAGTAAAATACAAAGGTTGAGAATTATTACCGCCTTGCGAAGCTTCTTGATGAGAGCCATGGGCTTCCTCTTCAAACATCACAAAACAAATATTTTTATCAGACCCAAAGAGACATAACAAATGTGTAAACAACATTTGAACGTTGAGATTAGTTTAATAAAGTATAGTAATCTGCGTTAACAAAAAAAATTGCCTTATTAATTATAGATACATAAATACGAATGTTGTTTTTCTTTTTATAATAATTTATTTTTATTTAATATTAAATTAAGAAATAATACAACCCTGCCAAGCGCAAATGACATTGTAAGCTAATTTATAGCAATTTTAGTTACAAATCATAAGCTTGCAATATCATTTGAAGTTTGAATAATAAAATTTGTGTAAATTTTTGGATTAAATAGTAAAAATCAAGAAGTTAAATTTATTGCTTAATAAAAAATATTATAAAAATTCAATAAATGTATCCTTAATTCCACCCCAAATCTGTAATTAGAGCAATTAATATACTGTAATGGCATGCAACCAACTGAAAGTCCCGATTTTGTCTTTAATCAAACCAGACGATCTTATGTACTTTTTTATTACCATCACTCGTGCGTTCATTATTAATTTTATATTTAACTGAGGTTTTATTTAAATTAATAATATTAAATAACTTAATTAATATTCGAAGTTGGTGAGATGGGTAATTTAGTAAATTAATAAGTGAAATGCTTTTGACTACGGCGGGGAATAAAGAGAAAAAAAATATTATTATTATTAAAGCGTTGATCTTTTTGTTTCTCGAATTGCTTTCACGATAGGACTTAAATCAGCTGTCAAATTTTGGTGTCCCAATTTGTGTTTAACCAACCAAATTAGGACATATGTGCACATTTATGGAAGAAGTCACGGTATCAACTTTTGCTTTTTTTTCCATATTTCCATGGTTTGAATGGAGAAAGAAAACCAGTAATTTCTTTCTGCCTTGTTGCTTGCTTGTGTAGCAAAGCATTTCTTGGGTGCATTGACTCTTTAAGTACTTACAAATTTGATTTTAAACAAATAATTAATCCTTTTCAAATTTCAATCTAATGGATTAGAGATGAAATTAATTAAGAATTATGTTAATTTGTATTTTTAAACATAATTTAAGAGAATATCTACCGTTCAAATCCAAATATATATAATAATTACACATGTAACACATCTGTCTTAAAACACACACGTTAACAAAAAGGTTGAACATGACAATCACGCTAATGATATTTCCACGAAAGACTTCAAAAGATGAAATATTATATGAATATTAATTTGTTTTTTTCTTTTGGAGCTCCTTGAAGACTTAAAAAAGTAAAGTCTATGTAATTTCTGTGCAGGTCAACTGGTACGTACTCCACAAGTTTATGGTTAATTTCCAGTTGAGAGTCAATGATAAATCAGATCCCACCGGTGAATGACAATTTCAAATAAATCTGTTTAATATGTTTGTTGATCCAATGATTATGTCATATGAGATTAATAAAATGTGTTTTTCATATTATATGATATATTGTAGATTTGTCTTTCTTTTACACCATTTTCTAACTTTCCTTGACATGATTAGGACCATACTAAGTTAATTATACTGATATAAGTTTGTGGACCATTTAATAAAGTTTCTGTTTTGTTATGACAAGATTTCCAAGTCTTTGCTATTTGATTTCCAAGTCAACTGGCGTATTCCAAAGGTTAAACAACTGAACATGTGGAGAGGAAACAATAACACAAATGGCTTTTGTTGAGGTAGATTTTGTTGTTTCCCAAATGGCTTTTGCCACTTATCTTGTGTTCTTCCTTATCTCTCACCAGTTACTTCTCTCTTTATCTGAAGAAGAATTCAATCCAAGATGCCCACCTTTTCATTGTGGACATCTCGGCAATATTGGCTTCCCCTTCTCCAATCGATCGCATCCTGAGTGTGGGTTGTTCGTAGTAGATAACTGCAATGAACTATTTGATCGGAAGATTCAGTTGGTGAAAAAGGAATCAGTTTTTCATGTTCAAGACATTTCTCAGGATAATAAGCTTTGGCTTAATGACCATCCGGTTTCAGAGTCCTTTGACAATCTTAGCTGTAAATCCTTCAGAAACCTTTTCTCTCTTTTAATATCACATTCATTCTGCCCCTATTTAAATGCCCACATTCTCATTACAGTATACCCAACAATTACAGTTTACTCTGCAATTGTTCCACCCACTCAGTTATCTATGACAACGATTACTTTCATTTCAATCTTTCTAATTATCAAAATCAGTCACATAATAGTCTAGCAAGTCCCCCAGCTAAATGTTCAGTTATTCAGTGGCAAGTGACTAAAACTGAGAAAAATGTTGTCTTTAATAATATTTTTACCGGTGGTTTTGGCTTCTTTCTTCAAGTGAATGTAACAAGAGAATGCTACGAGTGTCACTGGAGAGGAGGCCAATGTCAAAGTGATAGCAAGGGAAACTTTTATTGTTCAAAACCCGAACCAGAACCAGGTATCAGAATTCAGAACTCAAGCATGGATGCATACATGTTCTACTTTCTGCGTTTCATTGTAATTAGATAGAAGCATGTTCTGATTTATGTGTATTATATACCTTATATATAGTAAGATATCATAGAACTCGGTGAAACTTACTTAAATTTCATGTTCCAAATTACAGGAAATGCTAAAGATGCTTCCTGGAGAGGACGATGTCTAGATGATAGCAAGGGAAACTTTAATTGTTCAAAAGCAGAACCAGATACCAAAATTACAGAACCAGGTATCAGAACTCATGGATGGATAAGCATGTTCTACTTTCTGCTTTTCATATATATTCCAAGTTGTTAGTCGTTTTATACATTTATGGAAGTTGTGTATTTTAATCCCCAACTTTAATTGTTCAGAAGCAGAAACAGGTAGGCTAATTCTGTTTTCGGAGTCCTTTGCTAAACCTAGCTGTAAATCCTTCGGAAACTTGACCCTCCCTCGTTCTCCTTTTATCTCTTTTAATATCGCATTCAATCTGCCTCTATTTAAATGCCCACAAATTTTGGTTTACTCTGCAATTATTCCACTCACTCTGTTATCTATGACAATGATTCTTTTAATTTCAATCTTTCTAATTATCACAATCAGTCACATAATATTCCACCAAGTCCTCCAGATCAATGTTCAGTTATTCCTTCCCTAGTGACGACCAAGACTCAAAAACATGTTGTCTTTCATGATATGTTTACTGTGAAGTTCTATCTAAGTGAATGTAACGAGAGAATGCTATGAATGCCACTGGAGAGGTGGCCAATGTCAAAGTGATAGCAAGGGAAACTTTTATTTTAACATAAAGTAAGGTCCTTCATGAAAATTCATCGTTTTAATGAATTTTGATCTGAAATTTTTGTACATAATAAGTTTAATTAAATCAACTTTTAAACAAAATTTGATAATTTTTCAAACACTTAAAATTAATTTTTTTCCCGATTTTGTTAAATATATAACATAAGAAAATGAGGTGAAAAATAGGAAAAATGAATTTCCATCACTCAATGCATGTCAAATTGTAGAAGAGAGTCTATTAGTAGTTATAACTATTCCTTTTTCTTCGCTGTGAAACTTACTTCCTGTGTTATGTTCCAAATTACAGGAAATGCTAAAGGCTATAAAACAATAGTTGCTGTAGGTAAGATAGTCACTATTCCCTTATTCTGAATTTGATCATAATTTCTGCTTTTTTAAAATCCTGTCTATGAGTCTGTTTGGTGATAGTGATAATCTTTCTAACCATTCTGAATTTTTCTACTACTATTTGCCATCGACATTGTCAGATCACTCATTTCTTTGATTGCAGCCATTGCAACCATAACAGCCACTGGAATTTCTTTATTGATAATTCTAGCATGCTGCTTCAGGAAAAGATTATCATCAGTTAATTCCATCGTCTTCAGGAAGAAGAAATGTAATGATTATCGGAACATTGACGCCTTCTTAAGAAACTATGGATCCCTAGCTCTTAAAAGATACAATTATTCAGATATCAAGAGAATGACCAATTCATTCAAGCATAAACTGGGCGAAGGAGGCTACGGAGGAGTTTACAAAGGTAAGCTACTTGATGGCCTTAATGTAGCAGTGAAGGTCTTAAATGGTTCAAAGGGTAATGGAGAAGACTTTATTAATGAGGTTGCTAGCATCAGTAGAACTTCCCATGTTAACATAGTCGGTCTTTTCGGCTACTGTTTTGAGAGTCAGGGAAGAGCTCTCATATATGAGTTTCTGCCTAATGGATCTCTTGAGAAGTTCATATATGAAAAATATTCCGCAAATAAACAATTGAAGTGGGAAAAGTTGTACCAAATTGCACTAGGCATAGCTCGAGGATTAGAGTATTTACATCGTGGTTGTAGCACACGGATTTTGCACTTTGATATAAAGCCTCATAACATTCTCCTAGATGAAGACTTCTGTCCAAAGATCTCCGATTTTGGCCTTGCTAAAATATGCCCTAGGAAAGAGAGTATCGTATCAATGACAGGTGCTCGAGGGACTATTGGGTATATTGCTCCAGAAGTGGTTTGCAGAAATTTTGGTGAAGTCTCTCACAAGTCGGATGTTTATAGCTATGGAATGATGGTTTTAGAGATGGCTGGAGGAAGAAAGAACCTCGATATTGGAGTTGATCGAACGAGTGAGATATATTTCCCACATTGGATCTATGATCGTCTTGAAGTAGCTGAAGAACTTGGACTGCAGGGCATTGAAAATGATGACGATAATGAATGTGCAAGGAAGATGTTAACAGTGAGCTTGTGGTGCATACAGACTAACCCTTCAAGCCGGCCAGCAATGAGCAGAGTGGTGGAAATGTTGGAAGGGAGCCTTGATTCCTTACAATTCCCACCGAAGCCTTTCTTATCTTCTCCAAGATCAGAGGCAGCAGATTCTTTACCTTCAATAGTATATTAAAGTTGTACTATATGATGCATGAAGTTTCATATTTTCCTACAAACATTTATATGTATTAGTGTTCAATTGAATTCAATGTACACTGTCAGTAACTATGATGCACTTTTCATCTGTTCAAATGCAACCACAATCTGGAGAATATATGGGCTGCAGTAACAACTTCAGTATTTTGTATGCTTTTGAAGTATAGTTTATCGAGTCAGACAGTCAGTCACCTCAATGTTCAAAGATTTATCAATTTCCACTGAAGAATGAAGAATTTTATAAGAACTTTGTTTCATCTTTTAACAACTCTTTTTATTTATTTCTTTGTGTGACTGACATTCATTTCTGTCTCAGGAGGATGAAGAAACATCTCCATTGTAGTTTCATGCCCAGTTAAAACACTGCATACCAAGTCAACTTAACAAGTTTATCTCATAGAAAAAGAAAAGAAAATACAGTTTTTCACATAATTAATTTTCTAACTTTTCTCCATAGGACCCCATTAAATTAATTTTTCTAATCAAGTTTGTGGACCATTTAATAAAGTTTCTGATTTGTAATAATAAGCTGCATATTGCACTTGTTTCACTGGTTTTTCCAAGTCTGTGCTAAAATATTGAGAAGAAACAGTAACAGAAATGATATATACTTAAAGGAAGTAATACAAAGACATCTTATAATATGTTTTCGGAAAGGACGTGCTCTATGATTTATCACCGAAACTTCTTTTCCCGTGATCTGTAATACCCCAATCCCATAAATATACTCAAATCCATAGTCTAAACCCAAGTCAACAGCCGAAAAGTCTATTTGTGTATATGAAACACAAAAATTGTCCAAGCTCCAGCCCAAACGTAAGTCAAAAACCAAAGCCCAATTCCAATTTGATTCCAAGCAAGCCCAAACCTGAAAAGATCCAAATATCCAAATTTTGGTACCTGTAAAGTTGGGATGAGATTTATATTATAATAATAGGGTTATACTACCTTACTGTTCCAATAACGTTATTGGAGTTAATAACAACCATTAGATTGGATAAAAATAAATCCAATGGATGTTATTAAAATTTGAAATTAATGTATTTTATTACAGTAAAAACTTGAAACCCTTTCAACAGGTTTCTTTTTTTTTCTTCTTTTCTTTTCAAAAAAAATAATAATTGCAAAAGATAAGAAAGTATACCACTAATAAAAGATTATTTAAAAAAAAAAAAAAAAAGGAAATAAGACGGTTATTGGATTAACATCGTGATAGAGAATTTTTTTTAAAAAAAATACTATGAAATTAATCAAACTCTGAACCACCAATTCTTTCATCTTCAGCTTTATTTATTTATTTATTTATTAATTTTTTTATTTAATTCTAAAAGAACCCTAAACCAAATTTGCTTTCATTCATCTTCACCCCCTCCAGAATCCTAAAGAGAGTCTTGAAGGTAGTGGTTGCTAACAGATTTATTGGATAATATTCATTGTTTTTCTCTCTCGCTATCCGTGGCTTCAAAAAGAGGTACTTTGTCTGTCTCTTAATAAAAATCATGTGATAGTTTTTGAAACTTAAAGTTTTGCATTGTTTAATTTATTTATTTTGTTGTTTTACTGTATTCCATGTATTTTTTTTGGAGCAGTATTCAATGTGATTTGATATGAGGTTTAGGGTTTTTTCTTCTTCTAGTCTTGGTAGTTTCAAAACTAAGAAAAAATGGACAATAATTGTACTTAAAAAAAAAAACTGATGTATATCAAAACCGTAAATAGTCCGAATTTACATTGTTTAATTTATTTATTTTGTTGTTTTACTGTATTCCATGTAATTTTTTTTTATCAGTAATCGATGTGATTTGATGTGAGGTTTAGGGTTTTTTTCTTCTTCTGGTCTTGGTAGTTTCAAAACTAAGAAAAATATACAATAATCGAAAAAAAGAAACTAATGTATTGTACTTTTTTAAAAAAAGAAACTGATGTATATCAAACCCTTAAATAGTTTGAATTAATAAAACCCTAGACATAATTGCCTTCTTTCATCTGCACCTTTGTTTTTTTTTTTTTTTTTTTTTTTTTTAAATTAAAATCCTGAAGTGAGTTTTTTTTTTTTTTAAATAACTTTTTTTTATTCTTAAGAAAAACAACAAATGTCCTCAATTGTTCTAAATTCATGATATATAATGCCAAAGGAAGAAAAAATAACAAATATTAGAGATATGAATATAGAAACCAAAACTACTAGATAGGAAAAAAGAACAATCAATTAGGAAATTAAGGACAATGCCACAAAATATCATAGGAAAAGAAATAACGACCCAATCAAAGCTAATAACAAATTTATCCATTTTAATTTTGTGTATGAATGCTATGAAAATGAGAAAGTTAAACTATTATGTAAAGATTTATGAAAATTAAACTTATTTTTCTTAAGCTAAAACTTCTTTGATAACAAAAGAAAGTAGAGATGTGTTAACTTGGAGTGATATATGATGCTCCCTCGGTGTCCTGGTTTTTTCTGCGTGTTTTACTGGGTTCAGTTTGTTTCTCCTGGTTTGTTTTGTCATGTTTTTAGCTGATCCTGTTTCCAGCTCTTTGTTGTTGCTTTGTGTCATGTTTCTGTTGTGTTCAGCTCTGTCGGGTTTGTGCAGTTTGTTTGTCTTTGTGTTTTGTTCTCCTCTGTTTCTGTCGGTGTTTTGGTCATTGGTTTGTGCCTTTGAATAAATTTGCCTTACAAAAATGTTTGATTAACCCATTGTTTTACTAAAAAAAGTATTGATCTGTGATTAATAAATATAATTATATTAATGTGATGTTAGATTTTGCTTAATTATATAATTGTATTAGAATGAGATTGATATATTCTTCATACCTAAATTATTGTGTCTGTATATGTATAATTGATTTTGTATATTATAATTATTTTTTGAAAGTGAATTGCAATTATTTTTTTGATAACCGATTGCGGTACGGGACTTAAATCTTAATTGTTGATAGACTGAATAAGCACCCCGGAGGTAAGTAAACTGAAATTATAAAAGCATGAAAAAGAATATTTTTTTTCTAAAAAAAACTTATAGATTCATGAAGCAAAACATTTAGTTAATCTAAAATTAGGAAAATATGTTCATAATAAAAATTAAGAAGGAGTAAATTGACCAATAGCCCTAGGAATTTCCACTCTTTGGAGAATTATATACCTTTATTAGTGTGTGTTAAGGATTTAAGGATTTAGGTTCTAATTATTGATTGTTATTCTTAAAAAGAAAAAGAATATTTAATTACTAAGATATCTGCTACAGTAAATAGAAAATCTGAAGACAATTTGAGGTTGATCCACTGGTTTGTCTCTCAAACCTACATGGATTTAAGTATGTCCACTTCCCTAAATCCCAACTTATTGAAAAAATTTATAAAAAAAAATTAAAATAGAAAATCTAAATTTAGAAAAATAAGAAAAAGATAAAAGCAGTAACAATTAAGTGCCTTTATTATTATTATTATTTTGCTGAATTACTTTAAAGAATTTTACAAATTAAAGCAGGTAACGTATTGGTGACTTGACTTCTATAAAGAATTTTACAAAGTCTTATGAGTACATTTTATGAGGAAAGTAAGATATAGAGGCTAAACAAGTGAAGTGGAAGTTTAATTTGTTTTGTTATTTTTGACCTTTACAACAATAAAAATAGTATTATATTTATAAAAGTGAAATGTTATTTTGATTCAGTTAATTATTAGTGCTTGTTATTGTATATTTTGATAAATGTGTCTATTAATTGATCATATATTACATTGTTTGCATTTTATGAGGAATTATAAATGGTGTTTAATGAGGGTTATTAGGTATAGTATGAATGTAAATTTGATTTGATTTGATTCTAATCAATATATCTATATTTTTTATTTTTTCCAAATTAAAATCAAAATTTTAATTTAGTAGGTTTAAATGGAAGAGACAAGTCATCCAACAAAACAAAAGGATAATGGTGACAACACTCGTAAAAGAAAGAAGGAAGATTGTAGCGAACCATTGAAATTGGGTGGTTCGACATGGGTAAACTTTTTGTGAGTATAATTATTTAATTTTATTTATCATTGTTTTTTAAATATAATTTTATGTTTGAAAAATGCAGTTAATAATTTGTATGCGATTACTCAATTTCAGGGTGTCACCAAAATCACAATGGAGGTTAGCCATCATATTTTTTAGTGTAATACTAGGCTTCCTAATTATTTTTTTCGCCAATGATGTAGCACGTGAGTTGCCAACATCTTTTAAATCATGAGATTATGTGGTGAATGATGTGATGTTGACAACTCACGTGCCACATCATTAAAGAAAAGAAATCAACAGGACGCCTATCATTACTCTATTTGTTATGCTTGTAATAGTCATAAATTTAAGAATAAAATTAATTTTGAAAACATTTGTCAATATATTTTTTTTATATTTTTATCTTTATTGCAGGTTAGACGAGAACTGGGAAAAAAATTTAGGGGTATGAGCTTGCATGAAAAATTTCAATAAACAACGTGTAAAGAACCTGTAATGGAAGAAGTAGATACACAACCACCTGCTATGATGTCTAGTGAATCTAGAAAAGAGGCTATAGAATCTAGGTGCAGAACTGAATCGTTTTCTGCTATTTGTGCTAAATTATCTGTAGAGCAAAAAGGTGTTGTCAAAGCACTTGGATTTGGTAGTTTGCTTTCGATGAACTGTGGACGATTGAAGCGATATATTTATTCATTTATTGTGGATAAATTCTGATGCAGCGGAATATTCAACGCAAAACAACAATAGATAAAAGATAGGATAAACGATTCGGATCCGTTGATTCGCGCACGAATACCGGAAACGAACCCTACTATTATGCTGTTGATCCGCGCACGGATACCAGGATAACAGGCTACTGATAACATTCAACTTCGCGCACGAAGGATTGTTAACAGGCTTCAAATACTTCAATCTTCGCAAAGAATGTTGTACATGGATAGTTGAGAAACAATTCTCTATATTTTTTTATTCATCAAAAACTAAAAAACAAACAACTGGTTGCAATGAATTTAAATAGGAAAACAAACTAAACCTAAAAGATCCAAAACCTTGAATCCTAAACGGATTCAGACTCCTCAAATAACATAAATATAAAAAGGACTCCAAGACTCAATCCTAAACTAAAAAGGAAACTAACAATGAAACTAACAAGGATTCAAAAACATCCAGCTCGTCCAGCTCAAGTCTTTGCGCAACAAGATAGATGGCCAAATTTGGGCCTTTTGTGATATATTATGGAGGACGAAGTCTTCATAACATCTGTAGGGCTCGTCTTGGGCTTTCCGGAAACATATTATAATAGACGATCCGACACCATATGCCCTCTGTAGAGGTCTACGAAGTTCAGCCCGGATTTGGTTGGTCCATGCGACCCAAATACGAATTCGCCACCCACTCAATGTATTCCATTGCCTTAGCTGCTGCTGCATCAAATTCGATATTGATACATTGTCCGTTGAGCTTTACGGGAAAACGTTTAAGTTAGGCACAAATGTTTATTCACAAATTATGGGTTTGGAGAATAGATGACAACTGATAAGTCTTGACGGCGATAGTAAACAAGTCGGCAATAGTAAAAAACCGCTGCAAACCAGTGGTTTAACCGTCGGATTTCATTTAATTAAATTAAAAAAAAAATTAAACAAGCCAATCACAAGGTGACACGTGGCATTGTTTTTCTAACCGGAACCAAACCGTGGGCACCACTACTATTGTCACAACATTATCAAAGTATAATTCATTAAATTATTCATAGTTGGATAATATTCCCACATTAACAATGGTGTTGTTAATAACAATTTCAATTGCAATTAGACAATCACATGTCTATTATAAGAAATTACATTAAATAAGTAATTATAATTAACTCATAACTAAGCATTGCTGATATTAATAATTGCAATTGCAGTGATACAATCACCCCTCCAATACAAGAAATAAGATATCATTAAATCATCCCTTTGGAGGTTGCGGGTTCGAGTTGTCCCCCTTCCAAAAAAATCTCGATTTATGTAATAGTTCAATATTTAAAAAAAAAAATTATAATAAGCCTAGCATATACATATGAACTTATTAAACGTCATGATGGGCTTGGACCTTGGGGCTTGCACTTTGAGGTTTGGGCTGGTCTGACCTTACTTAAATTTTATAATTTTGTTAAAATTATTTTAAATGCAAAACAGTAAAAATACAGTAATGAACAAGTAATAAAGAATTAATTAGTAGAATGATAGACTGTACATTAAATAATTAAAATTTATAGTTTTTTTTTTTATATAACTGGACGACACAATCATACGTCTATTACAAGAAATTACATTAAATAATCATAATTTATGGTTAATTTATAGCTAGTCACTGATATCACAATAACAATGACATTACTCTTAAAAATAACAATTTCAATTTAAATAATGTAAAAATATTATATTAAAGTTTAGGAGGTTCTACACTAACAATAGTAATAATAGTAACAATTTCAATTGTAATTAACTAATTATTCATCTAACACAAAATAAGATATATCATCAATGGAAATGACCTATAACTAGAATTTCATCCATATGACATAGTAAAAATATTACAATAATGTATATAATAGAATAATATATGAATTTAATAAAAATTTATTGATAATTTATTAAAACAATAATGTGATATACAAATTCACAACATACAATAAGTAATACATACTAAAAGTACAATATTGAACAAATAATAAAGAATTAATGATTAGAATGAAAGAAATTATATTAATTATTTATAATTTATCTTTATTTCATAGATATGCATTACTAATAGTAGAATTGATAATAACAATTTCAATGAGGCTTTATTTAACCTCATATATTTTTAGCAATATAAAACTATTTAATTGAAATGAGGTATATATATATATATATATATATATAATAAAGTAATTATATTGGATATATTTCTCTTTATATTTATATTGGTTATAATTTGACAAAGTAAATAAATGATTTTATTATAAATGTTTTATTAAAGAAACTTACATAAATTTTTAATATTAATCAAAATTTATAAATATTATTGTTTTACTTTTCTTTAAATAAAAACATAATAGCAGTGTTTTATATACAAAACATGTTACATATTATGAATATATATATTTTTGAAATAAAATGACTTGTTAACATTCTATCACAAAGTTGTTACATATATATTTTAATCATTACATTTCACGGCATATTTGTTATAACACTAAATCGTTACCATGTATACATCATAATTACAATTTTTTTTTTTATGTGTAAAACTTTTTACATAGTACAAATATTTTGTTACCTATATAAAATGAGTTGTTACATAATACGACAACATTGTTACAACTTACAACTTTATCGTTACACATCAAATCAACGTGAAATTGTTACCATAAACATTTTAACTACAACTTTCTATGTGAAACTTGTTACAAAACACATATATTTTGTTACCCATATAAATCGAGTTGTTACATTCTACGTCAAAGTTGTTACGAGCTATGACTTTATTGTTACACATCATGTCAGATTTGTTACAACATTAAATCGTTACCACATATATCTTAATTAAATTTTTTTATGTAAAACTTGTTACATGGTACGAATATTTTGTTACCCATATAAAATGAGTTGTTACATGATACGACAACGTTGTTACAACTTACAACTTTATTGTTACACATCAAACCAACGTGAAATTGTTACCACACACATTTTAACTACTATTTTCTACGTGAAACTTGTTACAAAACACATATATTTTGTTATCCATATAAACATTAAAATTGTTATGAGCTATGACTTTATTGTTACACATCATGTCAGATTTGTTATAACATTAAATCATTACCACATACATCTTAATTAATTTTTTTTTATGTAAAACTTGTTACATAGTACGAATATTTTGTTACCCATATAAAATGAGTTGTTACATGATACGACAACGTTGTTACAACTTACAACTTTATCGTTACACATTAAACCAATGTGAAATTGTTACCACAAACATTTTAACTACAACTTTTTACATGAAACTTGTTATAAAACACATATATTTTGTTGCCCATATAAATCAAGTTGTTATATGCTACGTTAAAACTGTTATGAACTATGACTTTATTGTTACACATTATGTCGGATTTGTTACAACATTAAATCGTTACAACATACATCTTAATTAAATTTTTTTATGTAAAACTTGTTATATGGTACGAATATTTTGTTACCCATATAAAATGAGTTGTTACATGATACGACAACGTTGTTACAACTTACAACTTTATTGTTATACATCAAACCAACGTGAAATTGTTACCACAAACATTTTAACTACTACTTTCTACATGAAACTTGTTACAAAACACATATATTTTGTTACCCATATAAATCGAGTTGTTATATACTACATTAAAACGAGCTATGACTTTATTGTTACATATCATGTCAGATTTGTTATAACATTAAATCGTTACCACATATATCTTAATTAATTTTTTTTTTTTTTTAATGTAAAACTTGTTACATAGTACGAATATTTTGTTACCCATATAAAATGAGTTGTTACATAATACGACAACGTTGTTACATAATACGACAACGTTGTTACAACTTACAACTTTATTGTTACACATTAAACCAACGTAAAATTGTTACTTCAAACATTTTAACTATAACTTTTTACATGAAACTTGTTAAAAAACACATATATTTTGTTACCCATATAAATCAAGTTATTACATGCTACGTTAAAACTGTTACGAACTATGAATTTATTGTTACACATCATGTCGGATTTGTTACAACATTAAATCGTTACCACATACATTTTTTTATGTAAAACTTGTTACATGGTACAAATATTTTGTTACCTATATAAAATGAGTTGTTACATGATACAACAATGTTGTTACAACTTACAATTTTATCGTTACAACTTACAATTTTATCGTTACATATTAAACCAACGTGCAATTGTTACCACAAACGTCTTAACTACAACTTTCTACGTGAAACTTGTTACAAAACACATATATTTTATTACCCATATAAACCGAGTTGTTACTTACCACGGTAAAGTTGTTACGAGCTACGACTTTATTGTTACATATCAATTAAAATTTGTTACAAAATTGAAATTGTTACCACACACATCTAAATTATAAATTTGTTACATTGTACACAAATTATGTTACACATAATTTATCCTATAACAAATAATAAAAATAATTATAAATATTTAAAATGAAATTTTAATTCAAAAATTATTATGTTACAAATATTTTATAAACTTAAATCAAATAAATATTAATTTCCAAATATAATAAATCAAAATAAAATTTTAAAAATTAATATATTTATTTATTTATTTATTTTCAGAAAATAATAATAGTTTAAAATATAATTTATTTATTTTTGACTATTTTAAATATGTTATATTATAAATATTTTATTAAATTAAATATACATTCAAATAATAATAAAAATATCACATATTTATTTAAATCACAGAATATTATTGTGAGGATATGCATCATCCTTATCTAATTATCATTTAAAATTATTTAACACAATTATTTAAATTAAATTAAATTAAATTAGATTATTACATTTTAATAATAAAATAATTTGAAAGTAACTGGTTAACTGGTTATAACCAGTTACTTTATTTTTTTTAAGTGTTTGGTTGCCACATGTCAACCAAGTATTGGAGGAATGTTGTAATAACATTCCAATAATGTTATTGAGATTTAATCTCCCAACAATGTAGCCATATCCTATAATAATAATAAGAATGGGACAAGTGGTCGTGCATGATGATGTAAGGTGGAAAGTTGGGTGAGACTGTGAGAGGTGGCAAGAGCTGGTGAAGAAGTGATCAAAGAAAGAATAAATAAATAAATAAGAAAAGGAGATAAATAGAAATAGAAATGAGGAGCCAATGGCCACTTGCCATGATGGTTGGACCCTTCTTTGGAGCCCTCCACCATCACCACCAAGGTTCAAGTGCCAAGACATGCATGGATATATGCAAATTTTCTTTGGTCCTCCTAGTGTGGATGTTGTCCCACCATTAGTGTGGGTGTTGTCCCACCTTTGTGTGGGAGCGTCTGTCTGGGCTGTGCTTGTAGTTGTGTCTTATCCTCGCGGGGTCCCAATTGTTATAATCATTTCCGGTTGTTGTATTCCAATTAAAAATAATAATAGAAATGAGGAGAGAAGGGAAATTCGTGAATACAACAAAAATAGAAACCAGAGAATGAAAGAATAAGAAGAAAAAGAAAGAGAAAATAAAAAGAAGAGATAGATAAAGAGAGATAGAAGCTAAGAAAGATTGAGACAGAAATATGAGAGAGAGATTGAAAGACCCAATCAGAAATATAAAGAAAAAAGAAGAAGTTGGACGAGAGAGAGATGAATTCGAGAGAAATATTGCAGAGATAAAGAGAGTTGCTAAGTGATAGAAATAGAAGAAACCAAAAAGAGGGAAGAGATGACAAAACAGAGAAAGAAAGAAAAGAAAGAAAGAGAGAAAGAGGCGAGAGATTAAGAGATTGAGAGTGAGAATTAAGAGAGAGATCAGAAAATAAAAAGAGGTAAACACAAAGATAAAAAAGAAAGAAGGTTGAGAGAGATAAGAATGAGATAAAAGAGAAATCAAGAGAAAAGTGAGAAAGCAAGGAATTAAAGAAGAAGAAGAAGAAGAAAAGGGGAAGCGACAGAGAAATAGATGAGATGGATTGATGATATATTGTGTAGCTATAGAAATATCTCATAGTACACAAGATATGCAGATAAGGCAGGGCCGTCTCCAGATATTTCAGGGCCCGATCCATTTCATGAAATTAACAAAAATTGAGGCCCCATATGTAACACCTTAAATCTGGGACCCAACGGATCGGGTTGCTACGTTAAATGGGACTTTCAAAAACCTTTATTAAAAAATATTCACAATTAGATTCATCAATAATATATCCACCAGAATCTATGTAGCACGGATACGGATACAGGATATGGATACGGTACGATACGGGGATACAGTAAATCTTCAAAAACTAGGATACGGATACGGATACGGATACGGCAGGATACGTCAATTAAAATAATATATATTTATATTTAAATAATAATAATATATAAAAACATATTTGATAATTCATTCAAAATCAAAACATATTCATAATCCAAATAAAACATTTCACGTAACTACATAAGATATAATAATGTAACATATTACAAGATCCAAATAAAGCATGTCACATAAGTCTAACATATTACAAAATCTAAATAAAACATACGTCACATAAGCCATAATATATTACAAAATCCAAATAATACATAAAAAAAATCATAAAACATATTTTAAATTCCTAATTAACTTCATTATCATCATTCACATTGTTAAAGGATCTAAATAATTCGGCATCTAACTCTGGTTCATTAAGAGAAAGGTTTGCAATCTCAAGTATCCCGGTCTTCTCCATGTCAATGGAATCAAAGCCAAAATTTACTTACAATTTCATTTTGACCCCTAATATTTTGAAATTATAATTTGACCCCGTTTTATACTAAAATAATTATAATATTGCCCCAAACGTATCCTCTAAGTATCCTTCAAGTATTCTCTAAGTATCCCCCAAGTATCCCCTAAGTATGCTCCAATCAAACTTGTGAAAAAATCAACGGATACCCCATTTGGCGTATCAGATACGTATCTTAGAGTATCCGGGGCGTATCCGAACCAGATACGAGTTCAATACGAGTTACCTCCACCAAATGGAGTATCCGTGCTTCCTAGACCAGAATACAATACCAAAACCTGATACCATCCAATTCACTAAACTTCCAAATTCTAACTGTAATAACTACATTAAATAAATTGATTCCTTACGGTACGTATACACATGAAATTAAATCCTCCGACGGTACATATCCAACGCTATGCTAATGCAAACCCCATCCATTCTAAACCCATGAACTCAATCTGCAAAATGGTGGTGACGAGGGGTGAGCCATCAACTTGGTAAATAAATTCATGCATAACATGTAAAATAAATTGCCTTTGTAAAACCTATGTGTTCAAAACCTTGCTCATAAACTTTTCGAAAAATATCCCAAAAATGTATTCCTTAATAAAACCAAAATTAGAATTTAATACAATTTACGTACTTAAATATCAATAAAACGGTTGAAGCAATACTTAAAATCATATTCGTAAATCATAAAGCATTTCATAAAACGATATAACAATAGCTTTAAAGTATAAACGGTATTCTTTTCATAAATGGTAAACATATAGCTTTACAATATTACTAGTAGTCTTTTTATAAAACGGAAAGCATACAGCTTCATAATATAAATGGTAGTCTTTTTATAAAACGGTAAGCATGTAGCTTTACAATATAAACAATAATCAATATATCAGTTAGCTCATGTTCCATAGTGTCACAATTACCCGTGTGATGCGGTACAATAACAATATGTGTGCACACAGAATCTCAGCTAAGCCAATACAATAACAATAACTACGGAACAATGAGCCAAAACGGTTTTATACATTCACATATAACAAGTATTTTCATATAACAAAATAGTATAGATAACTATAGAAATCTCAGTAGAACCTTTGCAGTATAAATAACAGCAGTCCAATTGTATTCAAAATATGTAAGGAATTTAGTTCAAAGACACGTAACATAAAATACTTGTAAAAGCAATCTTACTTAAAATCTATGAAATTCTTAACAAAATACAATAGAGTACAAAATGATAAGAATAATAAAAACAGTAGTTCGATAATTTGAAACATAAATATTCCATAAATGAATTTACTCACTTTCCATATAAATGTTTGAAAACATTGATAAGTCTATACATATACATTTTGGAAAACATAACACATCATGGATGAGTTTACTTACCTCAAACACGTGCAAAACCACTCTAATTCTAGAAATTCAAGAGTCACTCAAACCTATCAAATATTAAATTGATTCACTGTCATAATCTCATCATAATCAGCCATTTAAACAAACATAAGCTTCACACAAATAGAACTAAACTTAGAAATCTAATTTCCAGCTAATAATCACAAATGACCACCCTCTGATCTACAATTTTTAATTAATTCTAGCTATACAACTCCAAATATTACGAAATTTGACATGGATGATTTAGACATATAGGAAATACTACAGTAAAATTATAAATTTAATCCATGATCATTTGAATGTAAAAATATTCTTTCTTTTCCCGTTTTTCTCAAATCTGTCGAGAATGAGATCCGACCTCTGTCCATTCCAAAAATTATAACAATATTATTACACATCTAAAAATCATGAAACTTTACATAATGATACTAGACATATACATCTACCTTCATATAAATTCTCATAATTTTTAACGATGAATAACTAACCCAAAACGATATTTCGAAATCTAGATGGTCTAGTAAAAACAGGGGATCTCTAGAAATCTCTATATTGGTCCGAAAATCTAATTAAAAACATGTTAAGGATCATGAACTATGAGATGAATCTCAATCAATCCTATACATGCTTATTCTCATAAATGATTCATAAAGTCAAACCAACATATCTAAGAAATCCTTGACAAGAGAATAACTTACCTAGCACCAATATCTTCAAACAATTGCTTATACCAAGCTCCTATCCAGCTCTGTTCAGGGAAATAGATCTATCCATAGGAAACTTCAATTTTAATCTCCACCATCCAGAATCAAGAACTACAAGAGTAGAACATGCTAACCAAATTTGAGCTCGATCGGAACTCGACCTCCGAAATGTCCTCAGAAGAAGTCTGGACAGTGACTCCATAAACTCCAAACACACTCTCTCTTTCTTTCTTCACCGATTCACTCTACTTAAAACAATTAGGGTTCCGTTGGCAATCCAACTTAAATGGATAGGCTATATGACTTGATTTGGGCTTGGATTAACTACCTATTTAATTGGGCATGGGCCTTAACATTTAAAATAAAGATAAGCCCAAATACTAATTGATTTGAGTCCAATCCAAATCATTACATATCTTGTCACAATTATGATCTCACCAACACTATCATTTTGGACCTCAAATCTTTTAGAAAATAAATTGAGTCCAAATCCATAATAATTGGGGCCAACTACTTAGGACAGTTTGACCCATTTTTCAGGATATTACACCATATACCAAATACAATATAATTCTTCACCTTCAATAAATAATTCTTCATTTACCAAATATAACGTAATCCACATAAATTAAAACAAAAAAATATTTATCGTATCTAAAAACATAAAAACAAAACATTATTTAAATTTCTATTCTTCTTACCTTCTGATGAGCAAATTTACTAATTACATTACTATCATCAAGATTCGCTAACACTTTTTTTCGATAGATAACATAGTCAATCCACTTAACCCTTGTGTGAAGACTCTTTTAACAATCATGTTAACAAGAATTATTCAATCCTAGAGAATTTCAATATATAACTATTGAATTATTCAAGGAAACTTTTGTAAAAAAGAATATGTCTTCAATAGTTCAATATAATCTTTATTTATTTCCATCAATTCACATGTGGGGATTATTGACTTTGGAATGAAGAATCTTACCACAGTAATTATGGGCACACAACAATTATGGGCATAGGAATAAAAAAAAAAAAAGCTTAAAGAAATTACAGCAAAAAAGATGAATAAAATGGCCCTATTAGAAAGCAAGAACAAAATCGTCGTAAACTAGGTTAGCAGCTAAGATGAACGATTAAATGATGTATGCTAAATTGCTAATGTGTATGTGAAAGTGCAAATATTTAGTTGGGCCTTTTTTAAAATTCAGTTAAGCTTTTTTAAATTAGAATTCAGTTGGGCTTTTTTAAAATTTAAATAAATTAGATGTCTTAGATTGGGCCCTTTTTAAAATTTTAAAAAATTGGATATTGGGGCCCCTGATTTTACAAAAGATGAAGAGGTAAATTGGGCCAATTGGGGGCCCCAGCGAACTACTAGGTTTGCTAGTCTTATGGGTCGGCCCTGCAGATAAGTGATGTTCAATCAATTAAGTTTGGAATACAGTGGCTATGATTAGATTTCCCAGTAATTTCTAAATTGGGTATCATGTATTTTAGGTTGAATCCAGAAATAAATGAATCCATACAGAATCCAGTCCCACAAGCATATTTGAGCACAGAAGATTTGTGAGTGGATAATTTTTATTAAAAGTTATTTATTTTAGAATTATATGTTAGATAAGTATTTAGAGAATTATTAGTAGAAAATAGATTTCCAGACCATATATTTATTTAGAAAATAGATTTACAAGTGAATTGAGGTGTTTTAAGAAATGTTCAGATTTCTAGAACTCAGAAATAGATTTATTAGAGAATTAGATATTTTGAGCAAGATTTTATAAAAAGAATTACTAAAAGTATTTTGAGACAGATTTCCAGAATTCCAAATTTGTTATTTATGAGAATTTTCAGAAAAGAAAAGAAAAGAATATTCATGCATGTTTTGAGAAAAAGTATTTATAAAAAGAATTATATGTATTTTCAAAAAGAGATTTCAAACACCAGATGTGTACCCGTCCCTAACAGTATCAGATTCAGATTATTGGCCATTGGGGCTTATGCACATGTGTATGTCAGAGTCAGAGTCACTATGCACGTGTATGACAGATGTTCAGTCAGAATCAGAGTCGCTCTGCACGTGTATGACCTGATTGTAAGATCTTAGATTTGTGTTGGCTTGATTCCATTGCAAAACACTCTTTATTTATAATGGTTAGTTTCTTAGGTGGTTCTTGGTGAAAAAAAGCTTCAAAAGAGAAAAGCAACTTCTCATGCAAATTTCGTCTTAGAGAGGGAAAGCGCTTACTTGGATGCTAAGGTATCAAGATATTTCTTCCTCTTGCAAGGCGTAAGCCCACACACACACAATTCATACATGTGTGTCCTTGCATCGTTGTACTACATTTGGTATAACACATTCACACACCTATTGAAGTATGCACATGCATTAGTCTCATATTGAAGAACATTGTAGAATTGCATGTTTTAGGACTATCTCTAGGAAATAGCATACTTGTGTGAATTTATGTTTATTTGTTTGTGTTTCTTTTATTTTATACTTGAAAATGATCTCATATGATTCCTTATTGAGTTCCGGTCGTTTCAGTTACTCACTCTTTAGGTTTTGAATCCAAACTAGGAAGCTACGCTACTTTACATTCTCATACGTTGAGTTGTCTTTGTCATCGTGTATCGAATCAAATTCTCAACCTTTTTGTAAAGTTTCATAGACTTCCATGTGAGTGAGGGAGTTATGGTTCGTAATCCGAAAACAGATTTGAATTCGGAGTTCGAAGGCCGGAGAACGGTCGAAGAATGAGAGAGGAGCGCGAAGGAGGCAATGGCCAAAGGCCATTTTGCACCATCTTCTTGTGAGGGCGCGTGAAGCTCACGAGAAGGCCAACTCTTTGCCCCCATGAGGCTCATGTGCCTCTCATGGGTGGGTTGTGTGGTCTCTTTTGATTGGCCACCGAATCCCTCTCTTCTCCATCTCTTTTCCCTCCATTTATATTTGAAAATTCTGTAGAATTTTTTACAATTTTTGATTTCTTATTTTGATCATATCTCTCTCATTTCAACTCTGAATCAAGTGATTCATAAGCCAAAAATGTTGGTCTTGAAGAAAGGAACAACCCCAAGCATTTTTAGAGCCAAATGATTTCGTGATTTTTCGCAGTAAGCAGATTTCAGTCCGAGATTCATCATTTGTTGGTGAAACATCTTCTTCTTACTTTCTTTTTTGATCATCTCATTTAATCTTCCTATTTGATAGATGAAATGTGTTAGGAATGATGTTAGTTCACACTCTAGGTTTGTTTGATTGATTGATTATTGAGTTTTAGCTTTGTGATCTATTTTGAATATCTTTTAGCTAAACTTGATTCACATGAAATTGATTATAGATTTGTTTTGTATGATGTGCTTCATGATGATTTCTAGGTTTAATTTCATGATCTAAGAACTAGGAGTTTTGAGCTTGATATTGAATATTTTAATCTTGTTCTTATTGATTAACATGCTTTGATTTATAGATAACTTTGTGATTGAGTGTTGATAGCATATTCTAGTTGTCTCTTGCATGTTCATAGAGCTTGTGTTCTTATGTGGTTCAACTTCTTTCTTCTCGTTCTGAAATGGTTCCTTGGAGGGTTCGTCAGGCGTGGCAGCGCTGCATCTTCCAGATCTCGCATATGGATTTTCAGGTTTCCCATATTTTTAGGGAGGGGAATCAGGTTGCAGATACGCTTTCTAAGCATGCTTTGGAGCTTCAGGCTGATACTTGGTGGTTCTCTGCCCCACCATTTTGTTCTTCTTTAGTTGGTAATGACTGCATGGGCCGGGAGTCTTTTCGTTTTTCTTGATGTTTTCTTTTTCTTTTTGGTGTGGCCTGCGTGCCTCTTTTTGTTTGGGGTTGTTTTCCTCCTGGGTCTTTGTGCTTTATTGCTTTTTGTCACTTTTTTTATTTTCTTTTATCTTTTATATATATGGATACTGCCTAGGGGTTTTTCAGCATATGTTCGTTTGTGATGCTTTTTCCCTTTAGATCAGTCCAATTTTATTCAGAAAAAGCTTGTGTGATCTACTTGTTCTATTTGATTGTGTTTGCATCATTTGTATCACTTAGATCTTTTTGTCTTGCAAAAGGTTGAAGTCTCTTTCAGAGTGAGTGAAGTTTTGCTTAGGGCAAGAAGACTTAACTAAGACATGTGGTCCGGATAGTCAAGCAAGAAGTCTTAGCTAAGAGTGTGATACTCCAGATGGTTGAGCTAGGAAAGCTTGACTAGGATCTTTGTGATCCGGATAGCTAAACAAGAAATCTTCCTAGAGACATGAGCGTCTTGGATAGGAAGTTGATTCCTAGAGGTGTAGGACATATCTTGGATAGGGAGTAGGGAAAGTGATTCACTTAACCTTGAGGGTAGACTAGAAGTTGATTGCACTGAGTGTGTATCTCTTCTTATTCATAGTGAATTGATTGCCGGTGGTTGTGGTATCAACCCGTGGATGTTTCCTCTTAGAAGGTTTTACTACGTAAAAATACTTGTGTCACATTTCACTTTATGTTTCATTATCTTCCATATCATATATTGATTGCATCACTTGTATATTGTTTTCCGCTTGTGTTGATTAAAACAAATCATTTTGTTAGACACACAAAGTGTGCACTTTATTGTTGTATTGAGATAAAGTATTTTGGAAGAATTTGGGCCTATACCTATTCACCCCTCCTCTAGGTATATAATACACTATATTGCTTAAGAGAATTTCAATTGGTATTAGAGCGGGTGTCTAGAAGTAATTAGATAGATCCATATTATAGTGTTTGTGTTTGTTTTGTGAATTGTTCATTTTTGTTATTATGGTTGAGTTGTTGCCGGAAGGTGTTTCTAGTGCTAGACCTCCACTCTGAGAAATACAATGAAAGCCTACATTAGAGCCATCAATAATAAATCGTGGATGATTGTGAGTAATGTAGTAGAGGAAGAGGAGTCCTTGGATGATCGAGGATCTACTAGCAATTACATTGCTCACATGGCTCTATATGAAGGAAGATTTGAGGGTAATAGTGAAGACTCCTTAAGTAATGAGGAAAGTGAATACTCTTCGAATAGTGAAGATAGTGAAATCTCCTCCAATCATAAAGAGTTTAAAGCCTCCTCAAATCAAGATTATATAAGCTTCAATGAAAAGATCATTCAACAAAAGATTGAAGAGAACAACAAGTTGAAGTTGATCAATGCCAATTTAATGGTGATAATTAAAGCTCTCGTCAATGAAAAGAAGATGTCTTTGGAGAAGATGAGCAAGCAAAATAAAGTCATCAAGAAGCATGAAAAGACCATTGAAAAGTATTTTTCAAAGGTGGAAGAAATTGCTCAAGAACTAGATGATCTAAAAGAATACTTTACTATGAAGTTGTTTGCCATGGAGGGAGAGATTAAGCAAAAAGAGAACTCTTTAAGTATCATGAAGATACAGGAGTGTGAGCTTAAAGATGAAGTCAAAGCTCTCAAAGAGTCTATTAATGGCATGAAAATTGGAGCCATTAAGCTTGATGAAGTGATAAAACTTGGAAAGCATCATGGAGATATGAGTGGCTTGAGTTATGTATAAGAAGTTAGAAGGACTCCTATAACCAAGAACAAGTCAAGAAAATCCAAGAAGAAGAAAGACTCAATTACTATTCCTTCCAAAGTCAAAGACAAAGACAAGAAGAGCTATGGAACTTCTCAACTGAATTCTCAACCAAAGCATGCACACCCAAAAGGTAAGTTTTCTAAATTCATTCATGTTTGTCATTATTGTAATGTGGTTGGTCACATTAGGCCTAAGTGTTATGAATATGTTAGGCAATGCAAACTAGGAAATGTGGAACATGATAAAAATGTGAAAAAGTTACCTAATCATTCTCCTAAGCATGAGTTTAAGTCTAAAGCTAGACATAATATCTCTAAGTTTATCTCGATTTGTCATTTTTACAATGTTGTTGGGCATATCAAACCTAAATGCTGCGAATATATTAGACAATGCAAACTAAGGAATGAGATACATGATAGTGAGATGAAAAGACTTCCTTTGGTTGTTTCTAAACATGTTATGGCATTAGAGACTATGCATAATGAACATGTTAATGAAAAGAAATCAACAAGGAAAATTTGGGTTAAGAAGAATAATGCGTATACTTATGAAATGGATAAATCATCTTTGAAAGTTTCTAAACATGATAATAGCTTTGATGCTTTGAGAAATGTGTATATTAATCATATTCATGTGAAGAAACCTACTAAGAAGTTTTGGATTGAAAAGAATGACATGCATGTTAATGATAATCATGTTAAGAAAAATGTTGAAAAAAGGTTGGTTAAGAAGAGTGTTGACCATGATCATTTGAAGAGTCTTGATGAAATATTTGTGCGTGGTAACAATGATGAGTTTAATATGAGTGATATTTTCATGAAGAAGATAGTTGATGATTTATCTTCTAAATTTCATATTACCATGCATAATGATCATGATGTTGTTAGTGTTGGTTCACCTAAGACCAATATGGTCATAGGTGAGTGCTATCATACTTGATTGAGTAGCACATATGAGAATATTTTTGTTCTTGTTTGATAAGAGTTCTAAGTTTGATGCTTAACTATGCTATTTGTAATATGCTAGGTCTAGTATTCAAACTTGGTGTCTCAAGTCAATACATGAACTTAATATTCTCATACTCACTATGATAGTCAAAATTTGTTGATTAACTTTAAAGAAGTTGAATTTTGAAATCTATTTGGTGAAATTTTTTGTTAAGACTTTTAGAGAAAGTCATTTTCATGTGTTTGTTTGAGTTGAAAGTGTTTGGTCTTTATTTTCTTGAGATGACACACCAACAACTTGCTGTCATGAGGACAAACAAGCCAAGAAAGTTCATAAAAAGAGTGGATACCTTTCATTGGTGAAAAAGCTTGCTAAGGTATTTCTCTACTCTAAAAGCATGTTTTCTATTTCATCTTTTCAACTCTATATATGCATGATATCGTTGCACATAGATATTATGCATCATTTCTTTAGAGAACTTGTTGAACATTCTATTGTTACTCTAGAGCAATGCCTACTAAAAAAATCAGCTTGCGGATTTGTTCACTAAACCCTTGGACATAAGAGGTTTAAAACTCTTCGAAGATCCATTGGCATGATTTGTGTTGATTATTGTCTATGTGTGATTGTGATCAGTGGCTTGATGAACAAAACTTTATTTGAATATTAATATCTTTGAGAGCTAATCAATTGAGAAGTAATGATCTTAAACAAATAACTTTCTAGATCATGCACTTGAGCTTGAAAAATCTTATTTTTGAAAAGTGCACTAATACTTCTCTTATATGTTTTAGTTTTGAGTATTTGTGGTTGAAAATATGTAGATTATGGCTGCATCTAGAAGCCTATTGCTTAGTACATGATAGATGACCTATGGTATGTATCCATTTTGCTTCGGCACTACATAGAATTCAACGAGCACCTTCATGGAAAGGGCTACACACCTTGGTTATGCAGCCGCCCAATGTAGGAAAGGGCTATGCCATTGTGATGAGTGAAAGCCGCTATGAGGTGTATATGTTTATGTTAGAAAAATCAAAGAAGTGTTGAAAAGAATCATTAAAAAAAAAAAAATCTTTGATTCTAAGCCTAAAAGAAACGAAAAATAAAAGGCTTAATAGTGTATAGTTGAGAATTGTGAAAAGCTCGGGTTGTCAAATAGAAATGGGTAAGCGAGCCACATGCACACACACGCTCACATGTTGAAATCTATTCTCTTTAAAGCAAAAATCCGAATGAATATCGGTTTGACCTAGATTGAAAATGCTTTAGTTGGATAGATGTGGACATAGTTTCATGTTGATATCACAATTACTCCTTGTATATATGTTAGAAGCATTCACACACACACATATTTTGCTTATGTGCTTGATCCATTAGCAATGTGAGAATATTTTTGAGAGATTAATGAAAATCTATGATTCTCTCTTGGACTTTGAAAAGTGATGAAATATTTTATCTTATTGCTTGAATGTGTGAATGTGTGAGTCCCTTGTGAATAAATCTACTTGGTGATCATAATGTGGAGCATATGTTTAGGGGGAGCTTAGTTTATTCAACTTTGCTTTCTATTCGATTTGTTTGCTTAATATCTTGTTCTTTATCTTTTGTGCCCTTTGTCTATTCCTTGACAAAAAGGGGGAGAAAATGTATACCTCACCATATTTGATATGGGGGAGAAAGAAAATGTATACCTCACCATGTGTGGAGATATGTTCCAAATGTGTGAGTTTTGTACCTCTTTGTGCTTTTATGGAGACTTTGTCTTAAGGGGGAGAATTCTTGTCTTACTGGGGAGAAAAAAATTCTTGCCTAATTGTGTTAAGGATTTAAGGGAGTGCAAAAACATTCATTTGTTTGAGATAATGCATTTTTGTAAGAGATAAGGGAAGTTTCATATTTGTGTATGTTTATATGATGAAATCTCACCATTCTTCTTTGGAAGAAGATCTCTTGTTGGTTTGCTATTTTGCTCATAAGTACCTTGAAGATCAAAGAAAGGATTCTTGAAAATTCAAGAAGACTTGAAGACCTTTTTAGTCTAGGGATTTGATCGCGCTCCAAATGTTCACATTTAGCGCTCCCTTACTTAGCTTTTGTAACCGTTTTCCGAGCCCTTTTTTGTGTTTAATATTGTAAATAAGTGTATTTTAGGTATTTCAGCTCATCAAGGGTATTTTGGACCAAACTGGAAGAAAGTAGCGAAATCTGGGCAAAATAGGGCAAATATGTCATTTGGGAGAATCAGGGGTCAAAGTGTAAATATGGAGAAATTACTGCAGATTATGCGATTAGTAAAGAGCTGAGGAATACATTGTGTAATTTGCCAGCAAGGGCAGGCATTAGAGCCACGTCAGCAGTCAAACGGTGTCGTTTTGGGAGAGGGACGCGTCAGCGTGTCATCGTCTTCTTCAGCCAGACGGGTCGAGCTGACCCGCGTGACCCGACCCGACGACTCGTTGACCTGTTACAAACCCGACATGCAACCGGACGTTCTAGGCTATTTTCTGACGACTTTTCCGGCGTCTCTCCGCCCAGAACGACTGCGGGATCTTCCTCGATCAGTTTTCCACCAATTACGGCCTCCTATGCACGTGTTTTCCACCTCCACCGACTCTCCTTCAATTCTTCAAACCTCCATGGCCGAGTCCACACTTCAAGGTCTTTCCAGCGGCTTTTTACACGCGAGAAACACTTCCAAACCCGCGGAATCTCGGCGAGTTCATGCCGAGAGACATGTCCCGCAAGGCAGAAGGTATGAACTCACCGGAAACCTTCCATTTTCACTGCGACTTCACGCCGGCGGGAACAAACCCGCAAGCCAGAGTGAATGAAGTCGCCGGGTCCTCTCCACTTGAAGGCAGCTCGTCCACTTGCTTCTCCTATCACCTAAGCTTGTTACACACACTTTACCACCTTAGATATTATTAGATATTTTCCATATCACTCACCTTAGATAAAAATATCTATGATATATATCTTAGTTAGTAAGTTAATTGTACTATCACTAGACACTCACTTTAGTTTAGTTTTATCTCTAGTGTAGAATTAAGAGAGAGAATAACTTGTTAGGATTATGCTCAATAGCAAGAGTGTAATATTGTAATTGACAATCTTTTCATATTAATAAAGTGATTTCTGGTTTAACAAATCTTATAGCATTTATAGTTTAATATTATAATTGTCAAAAGTAAATAATCATAAGGTCTAAAGACTATGAGAAAAGAAGAATTGTTCGTACAGCTGGATATGTATGAGGAAGACACAATTCTTTAGTTAGTCTTGAATAATGTTCACAACTTAAGTTAAAGGTTGGGCACCTTTACCTTGTTAAAGTTGTAGAATTCTTTTGCTAGCATTTGAGTGGGATCAAATGAGTTATGATGAGTCTAAAATCATCGGAGGGTTTTCGAGTAAAAGAATCTAGTGCACTGAGTGCATTGAACTGGATCACAATGAAAAACTTTATCTAGAGCCGTCAATAGATAATAGTCTTTTCATTATCAGGACAATCAGAGAGTCTATCTTAATCTTGAGATAAATGATGGACTTATGGTTGCAAGTGCTATCATTTGAGTTATCAATGAGTATGATTATATAGCATAGTCTATCCTCGATAGTTTGGTGATATTCATTTGTTAATCGATAGAAAACTTCATTTATAGATATGGACATCATGGCTCCATTTATTAAATAAGAGTATAATATCATCATATGGATGTTTTGAGGTAATTGGATATTAAATCTCAATGTTGAGTTTTCGATAGTGACTATTGAAAACATGGCTTCTGGACAAGTTAAAATATCCAAGTTCAAAACGTGGTCATATGAGTAAATATGGTAACTTGGAGAGTTATAGGCGGTCTATGAACTCTTGGCGATTACTGATATTAATCACGAGGATACACTATCTCCAACATGATTATCTAGGGTATGAATGAGGAACATCTTCTTGTTCTATCTTTATTTAAGAGTTCAATTTTAGCTCTTTAGTGGAATGAGTTAAAATTAATGGATCGGACCTAAGTGAATCATTTGTTGATTGTGATTAGGTTATGTCTATTGAAGCTTAAATTTAGATAGCCCGCCAAGATCCCCAATCCACACGAACTTGCATGGATCACTTGATATATTCTACCAGACCAATTTATGGGTCCATCTAGAATTGCAATTAATATATTAAGAATATAATTTGCACATTATTTATTTAATGGGCTGATCAATTATATTAATATATTAATGAAAGGTATGTGGGCTTGTTTCTTTTAGTAAGAATGGGTCTGATTCACATGTGGGATTTTAAATTAAAGTCTAATGGATTAAATAAAATAAGAAAATAATATTAAGCCCATATATATATGGTGTGGGCGGCAAGGCTAATTATTTAGTCAAAAATATTATTTTATTTTATTGTTTGATTAAATGAGAATTAATTAATTAATTAATTAATTATTTAATTAAGAAACAAAATCTTTTTCTGATCAGGAAATATGTTTCCTAGAATTATACTATTGGTAGTAGTATATTAAAAGTAAAAGACTTGTTTGGTAAGAAAATAAATAATTAAGTTTATTTATTTAATCAAATAGGAAGTCTTTTAATTTAGTCATAATTTAATACTACACTATAGAGTTGGACTAGGGTTTGGATTCTCAAGAGTGATAGGAGTTTTGGTAAAACCTAAATCCTCTTGGAGTGAGGATTTCAGTCACCCACAAACTCTCACACTAGAGAATGCGGCAACCCTAAAAGAAAATAGGGTGGAATTTCGGTCACCCTATATAAGGGAAGTGATGAAATTCGGCCACCCTACTACTTGCTTGGCTTGAGAATTTTTCTTTTGCTTAGAAAATAAATCCTACTCTAGTGATTAGTGTGTGTGAAATTCGGCCAAGACAAAAAGAGAGAAGAGATTATTCTTTTGATAGTACACTAATTGCTTATACATCAATAGGCTTGTGTGTACAACATCAAATAAGGTTCACGCGAGTTTCGATCATTAGATTGAGAACTCAAAAGTGACCGGAGTAATCTTTGTAGTCTTTTGGTTGTTTTGTGACTAACAATAAGAAAATGAAATTTGTTTGTCCATTCTCAGGTACGCAATTCAAAGAAAAGGGAGACCACGCTCTTAGGTGATTCACGTTCGTGCTAGAATTGAAGATCTTGCGGATTACCATCGACGTAAGTCAATCGGATCACGCGACAAAAGGTATTCTACTTTTTGTTAGATTATATGTATGTTTAATTAATTTAAAGGGTTAAGGTTCATCAAAAGGAAAAATTTTAAAATATACTAAATCGATTTTTAGTCTCGCTTCCGATGCGTGTACTACGATTTTTTCCCTACATAACTCTCTCAACTTTAGTTAGTTTTCTCATCATTTTCCCATCACTTTCTAGGTAGCCAAACACCACTTTGAGTTACTTAGACTTGATCTTTTCAAGTTGCTCTAGAAGGATATTGTTCTTGGATTGCAAAGATGAGTCTTCTTTGCCAAGAAACCAATCCAAATGGGTTTGTTTTGCTCTTCCTTTGTATTTTCTTGTTCATGTATTTCTATGTGTAACTAATCCTTTTGTTAAGGGATTGATGTAATTCTTGTAATTAAACCAATGATTTAATCAATCCATTTGTTATTTCACTCTCTAAGGCTTGTATGTGTCTATTATGAACTTTAATGATATGATATGTGGATGATATGTCTTGCATATACATCTATTGTACAAACTTGGTAGTTGATTTCATGCATAAAGTGTCCAACAATATGTATGGATGTTTAACTAGCCATTTCATAGAGATGTCTCTAAGTAATTTTGGTTAATTAGAGAATCTCTACATCATTATTCTAAAATTCTCTCTTGATCACTTGTCTTTGATGTGTAAGATGATGGATTTGGTGCTTAACATTATTGATAATGAAATACATGCCTTAGAATGTTGTGAATATGCTTAATGAATGATTGGTTAATGAATTGGTGGTTACTTGAATGAATCAATCCCCTAACATCTTAAATCTAGCTTAACATCTCTGAATCTAGTTTAATCTTAGTTAATTGCAAGCTTAATATAATTAATCTAGATAGCATTAACTAGTGAACTTGTTAGGAATTAGAAATTCAATGATCAATGATAACCTTGGATTTACTTGTTAGCTAATTCACCTCCCCGTGGGAATGACCACCCTTACTCGTGTCCCTGTACTACTTGTACGACTCGTACACTTGCGATGGGTGAACCACCCACGCGCCCCTTTAGAATAACCGTGGTAGAATAGCGTAATTTACTGTAGCATTTGTAGAACCGGTTTGGGCGTGTCAGGATCTCTTTGTAATGTGAGGATGGGAGAATGCAATCAACATTGAGTTTATTGGAGTGAACATTGTATGGTGAGGATGAGGTTTTGCCAATGGAATAGCCAAAGGGGGAGATTGTAAGATCTTAGATTTGTGTTGGCTTGATCCCATTGCAAAACACTTTTTTATTTGTAATGGTTAGTTGCTTAGGTGGTTATTGGTGAAAAAAAGCTTCAAAGGAGAAAATCAACTTCTCATGCAAATTTCATCTTCAAGAGGAAAAGCTCTTACTTGAATGCTAAAGTATCAAGATATTTCTTCCTCTTGTAAGGCGTAAGTGCGCACACACACAATTCATACATGTGTGTCTCTGTATCATTGAGCTACATTTGGTATAACACATTCACACACCTATTGAAGTATGCAAATGCATTAGTCTCATATTGATAAACATTGTAGAATTGCATGTTCTAGGACTATCTTTAGGAAATAGCATACTTGTGTGACTTTGTGTTCATTTGTTTGTGTTTCTTTTGTTTTGAACTTGAACATAATCTCATATGATTCCTTATTGAGTTATGGTCGTTTCGGTTACTCACTCTTTAGGTTTCGAATCAAAACTAGGAAGCTACGCTACTTTACGTTCTCATATGTTGAGTTGTCTTCGTCATTGTGTATCGAGTCGAATTCTCAACCTTTTTACAAAGTTTCATAGTCTTCCATGTGAGTGAGGGAGTCACGGTTCGTAATCCGAAAATGGATTTGAATTCGGAGTTCGAAGGCCGGAGAACGGTCAAAGAACGCGAGAGGAGCGCGAAGGAGGCGATGGCCAAAGGACATTTTGCACCATCTTCTTGTGAGGGAACGTAAAGCTCACAGGAAGGCCACCTCTCTGCCCCCGTGAGTCTCACGCGCCTCTCACGGGGTGGGTTGTGGTCTCTTTTGATTGGCCACCGAATCCCTCTCTTTTCCCTCCATTTATATTCGAAAATTCTACATAATTCTTTACAATTTTTGATTTCTTATTTTGATCATATCTCTCTCATTTTAACTCTAAATCAAGTGATTCATAAGCCAAAAATGTTGGTCTTGAAGAGAGGAACAAACCCCAAGCATTTTTAGAGCCAAAGGATTTCATTATGTTTCGCAGTAAGCAGATTTCAGTTTGAGATTCATCATTTGTAGGTGAAACATCTTCTTCTCACTTTCTCTTTTGATCATCTCATTTAATCTTTCTATTTGATAGATGAAATGTGTTAAGAATGATGTTAGTTCACACTCTAGGTTGTTTGATCGATTGATTATTGAGTTTTAGCTTTGTGATCTATTTTGAATATCTTTTAGCTAAACTTGATTCACATGAAATTGATTATAGATTTGTTTTGTATGATGTGCTTCATGATGATTTCTAGGTTTAATTTCATGATCTAAGAACTAGGAGTTTTGAGCTTGATATTGAATATTCTAATATTGTTCTTATTGTTTAACATGCTTTGATTTATAGATAACTTTGTGATTGATTGTTGATAGCATATTCTAGTTGTCTCTTGCATGTTCATAGAGCTTGTGTGATCTACTTGTTCTATTTGATTGTGTTTGCATCATTTGCATCACTTAGATCTTTTTGCCTTGCAAATGGTTGAAGTCTCTTTCAAAGTGAGTGAAGCTTTGCTTAGAGCAAGAAGACTTGACTATATGACATGTGGTCTGGATAGTCAAGCAGGAAGTCTTAGCTAGGAGTGTGATACTCTGGATGGTTGAGCTAGGAAAGCTCGACTAGGATCTTTGTGATCCGGATAGCTAAGCAAGAAATCTTCCTAGAGTCGTCTTGGATAAAAAGTTGCTTCCTAAAGGTGTAGGACACATCTTGGATATGGAGTAGGGAAAATGATTCACTTGACCTTGATGGTAGACTAGAAGTTGATTGCATTGAGTGTGTATCTCTTCTTATTCAAAGTGAATTACCTGCCGGTGGTTGTGGTATCAACCCGTGGATGTTTCCTCTTAGAAGGTTTTACCACGTAAAAATACTTGTGTCACATTTTACTTTATGTTTCATTATCTTCCATATCATATATTGATTGCATCATTTGTATATTATTTTCCGCTTGTGTTGATTAAAACAAATCATTTTGTTAGACACACTAAGTGTGCACTTTATTGTTGTATTGAGAAAAAGTATTTTGGAAGAATTTAGGCCTATACCTATTCACACCCCCCCCCCCCCCCCCCCCCACTTTAGGTATATATTATGCTATATTGCTTAAAGGAATTTCACAGATGTTTATCCCCAGCTCTGCGTGAGCCCATGGAGATCAGGGACACATATGATAGATTTTCCCTGGGTACTAGTTTGGTGTAGATTTTCATAAATATATGTATATTACTGATTACGATCAATAGAGAAAAGATTTCAGATTATCATAAAAGCTTTCAGATTATCAGACCTTAAAAATCAGATATTTATATTTGATAAAATCAGAAAATGTTTTTATTATATTATATAATATTTACAGAAAAATATGTTTTAAAGAAATGACCTTTAATTGATTTCTCAGCTTGTTTTACAGAAAAGCTTTCAGATATATTTCAGGAAGAGATGCAGAATTTAGAAGGAGATATAGAAATGTATTCTACAAATTAAGTTTAGCCTAAGAGATACAGAATTCAGATAGAAAAGGAGAAAAGTTTTATATAGCTAATAGTTTTCAGATCGTATGGTATTTAAGCAATTTAAAGTTTATTAAGTATAGAATGTTTTTCAAGAAGAGATTTGTTTTCAGATAGGTAAAGAAAATATTCAATGAACTATGAGGGCTTTGATCCTTATTGAGTATAGGGTACGTAGGCGTTTGGGATGTAAATCTCAAACCCAAGCCCACCAGAGAAGGAAAAAAAAATAAGATTCTCACAAGATTCCCTCATACTCAAGATAAGAGTCGGGGCGGGTCCTGTTATGATCAGGCCCAGAAGGGGTCCAAAAAGTGTTATTTAGTTTGTTGTCCGGAGACTTTTAGTTTCTTTCACAACACTTATGGAATTTGTTTCATCTTTGATTTAGCTTTTATTTTCGCTTTTAATCCGGATTGTTAGGAATAACCATTTTCCCCCGAGGCCCCAAATCCCCGCTCCCTTATCCCCATTTGAGAGAGAAAATTTGGGCAAAAATAGGGAAATTGGGGGGGGGGGGGGGGGGGGGGGGGGGGGGGGTCGGCTCCCCATTTCCCCCACAAATTCATGGAAATGGGGATAAGGATGGGGGCAGGTGCCCCTATACCCATTTCCCCATTTCCCTCAAATATTATATATAATATATTAATATATTTTTATTTTTATTTTTTCAATATTTTTATTCTTACCAACTAGATGTACATCCTTATTATGTAATTTTTGTATTGGATGTTATTTTGTATCTACCCCATCCCCATCCCCATTTTCCCCAAATGGGGAAATGGGAGGGGAGGGGGATAGGTGAGGGTTTGGCAAATGGGGATAGGGATAGGGATGGGGGTGGGGGGACCTACATCCGCCACCATTTTCCTATTGGCCATCCCTAGGGATTGTTTCCCGATTTAGTGGAGGTGTTTTAGGAGTCATAGAGATTTAGGGGTCGTTTGTTTTTTTTTCACTTAAAACTTAATGGGTCTGAATCATAATTATTAAGTTGTTTTGTTTGTTTTTTTTAAGTGATCAAACAACTTAAAAATACCAAAAAACAACTCAAAATAAAAGGTAAAAAAAATCATGACTTTTCACTTAATTGCAAATCACTGAATTGCATTAAATGCAATCCAAAATCTTTTCTTCCGATACTATCCTTCATATATAACATATTTCTAATTTCATCATAATTATATATGCTATAGAAATCTTTTTAATAAATACCTTATTTTAAATAGCTTTAAAAGTAAAAAAGAACCCAAATCACTTGTTATATTGGTGTTTAGTATCAATACTTTATTATGATATTATGGTGATATATATATATATATATATATATATATATATATATATATATATATATATATATTTAGAGTGTTTTGTGTGAGTTTTCTTGCTGCATCTTTTATTTTTTGAAAAAAAAAAAACCTTTTCTTTTCTTAGTAAAAATGAAGTTTGTTTGTAATGGAAGAGGTAGATCATGATCATATATAATTAATATTTTTGGATTGTTTTTATTCCATATTATATGTATAATTGTTTAACATGTGTATAAATGTAAAATTAGTTATTTTCAGACAATTTTACTTTTAAAAAACAAACATGTTGACAATACATTCAGATGTGAGGGAAAAAAAAAAAAAAACGAACAAACATGTCATTCAAGTTCAGATTTCAATCCTTATTCAGTCTTCAGACAAAAAAACAAACGACCCCTTAGTTTCTCTATTAATTTGGTTGTAATCGCTTTGCATTTTTCAGATTGAATGAAATTAAAAAAACTTCTTGAGCAGTTTAAACTCACTCTCTTATTTTCTGGGAAATACTGCGGGATTCCAGAAAATTAGAAACCCTTGTTTGTTGAACGCGTGTGAGTTCCATTCTGGTCTGCATCAACCATTTAATAAAGTTACTGATTTGTAATAATAAGCTGCATAATGCACTTGTTTCACTGGTTTTTCCAAGTCTTTGCTTTGAAATTTCCAAGTCAACTGGTGAACTAAAATATTGACAAGAAACATTAACAGAAATGATATATAATCAAAGGAAGTAATACAAAGACATCTTAATTGTGTTGTAATTGTTTCTCTTGTGGTCTCACAATGACTCATGCTACTTCTCTTATATTCTTCTTTTTCTCTCATCTTTTACTTGTTTCCCTTGCTCAGGTAGACAATATATTCAACCGAAGATGCCCATCCTTTCCTTGTGGAAGGCTTGGCTATGTCGGCTTCCCCTTCTCCAACCGAACTCATTCCGAGTGTGGGTTGTGCACAATAGATAATTGCAATGAACTAAATCAGAAACTTGGCTTTGTTGAAAATAGTCAGAATAGAAGAAGCATTATCAATTAAGAAGTCTGTAAAGATAAGGAGGTTGTTAGACTAGGATCAATTAATAGATTGCTTATGTTGATGAGCTCATGCTAGGAATTGCTATATTGATCATCTCCATGAATTAAGTGGGTTGTGTTTCTTCTATTGTTCATGTAATAGAAGTAGTATTGCAAGCCAAAATTGATTCAGTCTCTTATAGTGCTTAAATAGTACTATGGTTTGGCCATTTCTTATCAGTTTAAGTTTTTGGGTCTGATGGTTACTAACACATTCTTTCTTTAATGTTATGTTTTGTATTGCAGGAGTTACTAAAGGCCTTAGCAATAAAGTTGCAGTAGGTAAGATTTTATAACTTGGTATATTTTTCGGTGGCAGTGATGATGTTATACCATTTGCCATCTTTATGGTCTGATGAAGACTCTTTTCTTTGATTGCAGCAATATCAGCTTCTGGAATTGGCATATTGATCATAGTTCTAGCCTTATGCTTCCGGAAATAATTATCATTGAATAACTCCATGGTCTTCTGGAAGAAAAAAACTAAATATCAGAATATTGAGACCTTTTTAAGGAACTATGGATCCACAGCTCTAAAAGGTTTAGTTATTCACAGATTAAGAAAATGACCACTTCGTTCAAGCAAAAACTAGGCCAAGGAGGGTATGGAGGAGTTTACAAAGGTAAGCTACTTGATGGTCGTAATGTGGCAGTGAAGGTATTAAATGATTCGAAAGGTAATGGTGAAGAATTTATCAATGAGGTTGCTAGCATTAGTAGGATTTCTCATGTTAACATAGTCAGTCTTTTCAGGTTGTGCTTCAAGGGTCGCAAAAGAGCTCTCATCTATGAATTTATGCCTAAATGGATCTCTTGAGAAGTTCATATATGAAAACAAAATCCAACAGATAAGCAATTGAAGTGGGAAAAGTTGTACCAAATTGCACTAGGAATAGCTCAAGGATTAGAGTACTTACATCGTGGTTGTAGTACTCGGATTCTGCATTTTGAGATAAAACCTCATAACATTCTCCCAAACAAAATTTTTTGTCCAAAGATATCTGATTTTGGCCTTGCTAAAATTTGCCCTAGGAGAGAGAGTATCATATCAATGACCGATGCACAAGGGACTGTTGACTATATTGCTCCTGAAGTATTCTCTATACATTTAGGAGAAGTCTCTCATAAATCAGATGTTTATAGCTATGGAATGATAGTTCTAGAAATGGCCGGAGGAAGAAAAAACCTTGATGTTGGAGTTGATCATGTTAGGGACTAAATCCGGCTTAAGGGATACGCACACAAGCAAAAGAAAAATAATAGACACAAGATTTTACGTGGTTCAGCAAAAGCCTACATCCACGGAGCGTACCCGCACTCAACTTCCACTATGAAATCGGTAATTACAATAGTGAAGCAATATCTCTCTCAACTCTCACTATTTTCTTTCTTCTCTACTTGGCACTCACACTTTACAATGAAACTATAAGAGTATTTATAGTACTCAAAGTTCACCAAAATCATCAATGAAGCCAACCTGCCACCAACCCAACAATAAATCTATGCAAGCTTTGTCAAAGGTTGGTTGGTTGCTAATTGATGGTGGACGATGCATTAAAGTTTATCAGGCTTCACACTTAACAATCTCCCACTTGAAGACTGAAACTCGAGTGGACTTTTTCCTCCTCCTTTGATGACTAGTGGATAGGTATGGTGCGCTTATCCTTCTCTATCTTCAACCTTGAAGACCCATTGAAGCTGCACACAGCTCCAGTTTCTCCGTAGTGATTGGTTTGGTTAACATGTCAGCCGAATTCTTGCTCCGTGCAATTTTCACAAGCTTCAACACCCCATAATCGATTAACGACCGAATAAAATGGTAGCGCAGGTCTATGTGTTTGGTCCTAGAATGAAACGTCGAATTCTTTGCCAAGTGTATCGCACTCTGACTATCACTGTGCAACACATTCATCTCTTGCTCGAATCCTAACTCTACTAACAACCCTTGTAACCATATAAGCTCTGTAACGATTCCCATGTGTTGATTGGCTTATTTCGTAGACAAACCACAATTGAGGCTCTTTATAAGGGTAGTCTAGGATTTGATGTTCATGTCTAATGGCCCTTTTAAGACCTCAAGGTTTCAAGCACTCCAAAGGTATATCTAGTGCTTGGTTTTGTGCTTTGAAGAGATTAGATGCACACACACACACATTCCATTCATATCCATTCTTTATGTATAACATGTGTTTATTTATGTGTGCATTCATGTTTAAAACATCTCTTCATGCTTGTTATTTTGATTGCATCTTGCATATCCAATTGCCTTGTCATGCATAGACTTAGGATTGCATTTTTGCAATGGGCGCTGTTAAAAGCGCTCTACAGAAGCGCTGTACGAACATCGCCCATATAAGTGATGTACAAACCAGATCGATTTAATTCGGTCGCTGTTTGGTCACTGTACATGCGATGTACAAAGTGCTGTACGTACAGTGCCCATCTCAGACCCGAGAGATCAGAGTTGGGGCGCTGTATAGGCACTGTACAGAAGCACTCTACGTACAATGCCCAAAAAAGTGCTGTACGTACAGCACCCATCTCAGACCCGAGAAATCAGAGTTGGGGCTCTGTACAGGCACTGTACAGAAGCGCTCTACGTACAGCACCCAAGGCAAAAACAGGGCAACTTATTCAAAACGACCACACTTTGATTTGGCCCCCTATATATATGTCACTTTGACTTTAGGTTAATTAAGAGAGTTCATATTCAGATTTCATACTTAGGATATATTTCAAAAACAAGAAAAATTCCAAGAACTCATTTTTAATTACTCAAATACCATTTCATGATCATCAATCATCATCTAGCATCATCTTTGATCATCTAGATGTCTTTTTGCATGGATTTTTCATCACACTTAGCTTGGTAAGCTTTTCACTAATATCTTACATATTTTGTGTTTTTCTTAACAAGCAATCTCAATTTATTACTTATATGATTTTCATATATCTTTTGGATACAAGATTGAGATTAGTGTATTGATTGTTTGAGAAGTTGTATTATGATAGCTAATTAGGTTTTTGCTTAATCTTGATTAGCTAAACTATTTGACATGTCATTTAGTTTTAATATCTAGGATTGTTCTAATTGCAAATTCATCATCTTAGATAAGCATATAGGGTTTCCCTTGCTCTATGTTGCATTTGGATATTCATATATTCACTTAGGGTGTTAATCTCTTCATTGAGAACATAAGTCTTGTGTGTAGCATCCGGGATTAGGTTGCTTAGATCGCAAGTATTCGAACTAGGTTCACTCATACCGGGATTATGTAGGTGTGTGATTACTTCCGGGATTAGGTTGTAATTTTTATCACTTAGTGGATTCGAGGTTCGGGAGGGCTCACTTATTAGCCCGTGGTTTTTCCCGTGAGGATTTCCACGTAAAAATCAAGTGTTATTTAATTTCCGTATTTTATACTTGATTTATTGCTTTATCTAGTTAGGGGTAATTTCGTAATATTGACTTCACATGAAAAATTGGGTAATACGTTTAAAATCTATTCACCCCCCATCTAGATAGTTTTATACACACCGTGCAATATTTGTTTCAATTGGTATCAGAGCGGGTTCCTAGATATACTTAGGTGATCCTTGCTCATTTTGGTGTGTTTTGCATTTTGTGTGATTTTTGATCATTCATACATTTGCATTCATTTCATTCATTCATAAACACTATGAGTGGAAATGGTGGTGGCAACGAGGGTGTTTCTAGCACAAGGCCTCCGCTTCTTACCGGGTTGAATTATGCCTCTTGGAAAGGCAAGATGGAGTCGTACATATGTCAAATCCATGACCGAGCTTAGATGGCGGTTGAAGACGGCTACACATCACCTATGATGACTCCTAGGATGTGCTCAAGCCCAAGGCGCAATGGAACGCGCAAGAGTTTGTGGCATCAAAATGGAATAGGAAGGCGATGCATGCCATCTTATGTGCAATGGAGGAAAATCAATATAAATTGATTCAAAATACTATGATAGCTAAGGAGGCATGGGACATCCTAGAGATTGCACATGAGGGAATCGAAGTGGTGAAGGACTCTAAGCTTCAAGTCCTCCAAACTCAATTTGAGATGCTTAAGATGGAGGAGAATGAGTGCTTCAACGACTTCGAGATAAAGTTGATGGATATAGTCAACCAAAGTCATCAACTTGGTGACCCATATTCGGATAGGAGAATCAAGCAAAAGATTATGAGATCTCTCCCCGATAGGTTTGAATCAAAGGTGACGGGTTTAGAGGAGAATATCACATATAAGGATATGAAGCCGAGTGAGGTGATAGAGAGGCTTCTAGCTTATGAGTCTAGGAAGGGTCCTACCTCCACACCTCCTAAAAAGCAAAAGGGAATTGCTTTGAAAGCCTCCAAAGTAGAGAAGGAGGAGAATGATGACTCGGACGAAGAAATGGCTCTCTTGATGAGAAGGTTCAAGAAATTCTACAAGTCCGAGAAGAAAGGTTTCAGATCCAAGGGTCAAGACTTCAAGAAAAAGCCTCCATTCAAGAAGTTTGAGCCTAGGCAAGAGAAGACCGAAAGGAAAGGGGTTCGATGCTTTGAGTGTGGTGGCATAGGCCACTTTGCCTCCGAATGTGCTAATCACGTTAACAATAAAAAGGGGAAAGTGATGGCCACTACATGGAGTGGAAGTGATGACTCAAATGAGGGAGATGAGTCTTCGGATGATGAAGAGCTCATGGCTAACTTCATGGCCTTTGCCTTCTCCCATAAAAGCAAAGGTTCCAGTGAAGAAGAAAATGAGAGTCAGGAGGAAATTGACTCAAGTGATGATGGCTATTCATCTCACTCCACTAATGGAAAAGTGGATAGGATGGATCTTAGAGACTACATGGTCAAGTTTGAGAATTCTAGGTTAAAGAACAAGAGAGAGATCATGAGATTGAAGGAAGAAAACCTAGAGCTCTCATCTCATATAGACTAATTAAGTGAAGAAGTAGTGAGATCCAAATCTAATGAAGATAAGCTAAGAGAGGAGTTAGTCTTATCTAAGAGGAATGAAGAATGGTTGAAGAGGGAGCTTGATGAAGCTAAAGAATCATTAGCTAGGATGGATTCTAGCACCAAGAAGCTTGACCATATACTTGGTGTTGGAAAGAGTCCGTGTGACAAGAGGGGTCTTGGGTATGAAGATGGTAAGAAGATCTCAACCTCTAACAAGACCGTGTTTATCAAGAGTTTGAGGAGCGAAGAAGCTTCATTGGTGCAAACTCTTAGGAAGAAGTTAAAACTAGGACAATGTTCAAATGCACAAGTGAAGATGGTGTCAAGAAGGTAATCTCAAGCTCAACCCTCTAGGGTCCCTCAAGTTAACATTTCTCAACAATTGGCTTACAAAGGAAAGAGACCAATCATGCAACCTCAAGCTAGGAAGCAAGCTAGACCGGTTCAACAACGAAGATGGATTAAACCCACTCAACCACAAAGACATGGACAAGCTCACATGCATGCTCAAGGACAAGGTATGATCCCTTATTTTATTCCTACATGTCATTTTTATGGATTTGAAGGTCATATTAGACCAAATTGCTTTCGATATATTAAAATGTGTAAAACACAAAGCATGATTGAAAAGAGAAAGAATATAGCCAAGATGCATGCTCCTAGGAATGATAATATTGATGTGCATAATCCTAGGACATCTAGAACCCATGTACCAAATACCACTAAAAAAACTAAGATTGTTTCTAGGTGGATTAGAAAGAATGAAAATGTTTGCCATATTGCTCAAATAGCCTTGAAGGCAAATTCTTCTAATTTTTGGTATTTAGATAGTGGGTGCTCTAGGCACATGACGGGAAACAAGAGTTTCTTCAAGACTCTTGTTATGGAGGAAGGAGGATATGTCACTTTTGGTGATGGGTCCAAAAAGAAAGTTGTAAGGAAAGGAATCATTTCCATTCTTGGATTACCCTCCTTATCTAATGCTTTGTTTGTTAACGGCTTGAAAGCCAATTTGATAAGCATTTCTCATTTTAGTGATGAAGGATATTCCGTCATGTTTAGTAAAAATGATTGCTCTATCCTAAAGCCCGATGGACAAACCTTGTTGAAAGGTATGAGATCTAGCGACAATTGCTATTGTCTTGAAGCTAGAATAGTCTCAAACAATGTGTCCATGGATGAGCAAATAGAGTTATGGCATGAAAGACTTGGCCACATGAACTTTAGGGATTTAAGAACCCTTGGAAAGTTCAATTGTGTGTGTGGCCTCCCTGAGCTTGGGAAGAAAGCCAATGGTGTTTGTGGACCTTGCCAACAAGGAAAACAAACTAAGAGCATGCACAAAAAGGGTAAGTATCTCTCCACCAAGGAGCCCCTAGAGCTTCTCCACATGGATCTCATGGGTCCGATGCAAACCAAGAGTTTAGGTGGAAAGAGATACATTTTTTTTTTGTGTTGATGATTTTTCTAGATTTACATGGACATATTTTCTTAGAGAAAAATCCAAAACTTTTGAGAAGTTTAAAATGCTTTGTACTAAAATACAAAATGAAATGAATTCTAACATTAAAAGCATTAAACGGATTAGAAGTGACCATGGGAGGGACTTTGAGAATGCTTCTTTCGAAAGCTATTGCAATAGCTTAGGCATCTCCCATGAGTTTTCGGCTCCTAGGACACCTCAACAAAATAGAGTTGTTGAGAGGAAGAATAGGGTCCTTCAAGAGATGGCCCGTGTGATGTTGCTTAGCAACAATGTCCCTAAGAACCTATGGGCCAAAGCCGTCAATACGGCTTGCTATATAGGGAATAGAGTTTTCCTAAGGCCCGGATCTAGAAATACCTCCTATGAGTTATGGAAGGGTAGGAAGCCAAATGTTAGCTACTTCCACACATTTGGAAGCAAATGCTACATTTTAAATCACCGTGATCAACTTGGCAAATTTGATGCTAAGAGTGATGAGGGTATCTTTATTGGCTATGCCTTGAATAGTAGAGCCTATAGAGTTTTCAACTTGAAGACTCGAACCGTCATGGAATCATCGAATGTTGTCATTGATGATACAAGTGTTAGGATTATGCTCAATAGCAAGAGTGTAATAGTGTAATTGACAATCTTTTCATATTAATAAAGTGATTTCTAATTCAACAAATCTTATAGCATTTATAGTTTAATATTATAATTGTCAAAGTAAATAATCATAAGGTCAAAAGACTATGAGAAAATAAGAATTGTTCGTACATCTGGATATGTATGAGGTAGACATAATTCTTTAGTTAGTCTTGAATAATGTTCACAACTTAAGTTAAAGGTTGGGCACCTTTATCTTGTTAAAGTTGTAGAATTCTTTTGCTAGCATTTGAGTAGGATCAAATGAGTTATGATGAGTCTGAAATCATCGAAGGGTCATCGAGTAAAAGAATCTAGTGCACTGGGTGCATTGAATAGGATCACAATGAAATGCTTTATCTAGAACCGTCAGTAGATAAAAGTTTTTTCATTATCAGGACAATCGGAGAGTCTATCTTAATCCTGAGATAAATGATGGACTTATGGTTGCAAGTATTATCATTTGAGTTATCAATTAGTACGATTATATAGCATAGTCTATCCTCGATAGTTTGGTGATATTCATTTGTTAATCGATAAAGGACTTCATTTATAGATATGGACATCGTGGCTCCATTTATTAAGTGAGAGTAGAATATCATCATATGGATGTTTTGAGGTATTAGGTATTGGATATTAAATCTTAACGTTAAGTTTTTGATAGAGTCTATTGAAACATGGCTTCTAGACAAGTCAAAATATCAAAGTTCAAAATGTGGTCATATGAGTAAATATGGTAACTTGGAGAGCTATAGGCGGTCTATGAGCTCTTGGCGATTACTGATATTCTTCACGAGGATACACCATCTCCAATAAGATTGTCTAGGGTACGAATGAGAAATATTTACTTATTCTATCTTTATTTAAGAGTTCAATTTTAGCTCTTTAGTGGAATGAGTTAAAATTAATAGATCGGACCTAAGTGAATCATTTGTTGATTGTGATTAGATTATGTCTATTGAAGCTTAAATTTAGATAGCCCGCCAAGATCCCCAATCCACACGGACTTGCATGGATCACTTGATGTATTATACCGGACCAATTTATGGGTCCATCTAGAATTGTATTTAATATATTAAGAATATAATTTGCACATTATTTATTTAATGGGCTGATCAATTATATTAATATATTAATGAAAGGCATGTGGGCTTGTTTCTTTTAGTAAGAATGGGTCTGGTTCACATGTGGGCTTTTTAATTAAAGTCTAATGGATTAAATAAAATAAGAAAATAATATTAAGCCCATATATATAAGATGTGGCGGCAAGACTAGTTTTATAGTCTAAAATATTATTTTATTTTATTAATTGATTAAATGGAAATTAATTAATTTATTAGTTAATCATTTAATTGAGAATCAAAATCTTTTTCTGATCAGGAAATCTGTTTCCTAGAGTTATACTATTTGTAGTAGTATACTAAAGATAAAAAACTTATTTGGTAAGAAAATAAATAATAAGGTTTATTTATTTAATCAAATAAGGAAGTCTTTTAATAAGTCGTAATAGGATTAAACACTTATGAGTTGTATTAGGGTTAGGATTCTAAGGGTGATAGTAATTAGGGTAAAGCACAAATCCTCTATAGGAGAGAATTCGGCCAACCCTAAATTACTACACAAGTTGAATTCGGCAACCCTAAAAGGAGAAGAAGAAAAAATTCGGCCACCCTATATAATACATAGGATAGATTTCGGCCAACAACTTCTTCTTCTTCTTCTTCTTCTTCTTCTTCTAGCTTGAGTGAATTATTTCTTTTCACTTAGAAAAATAATTCATACTCTAGACAAGTGTTAAAATTCAGCCAAGAGAGAAATAAAGAAAGAGAGTTCTAATTTCTATAGTGCACTTGTAAGCTTGAATATCAAAAGGCTTTGTGCACAACTTCGAATTAGGTTCACGCGAGTTTCAATCTTAATGGTTGTTAAATTCAAAAGTGACCGGAACATACTTTCTAGATTTCTTGGATTTTATTGTGACTAACGATCAGAAGGAAAAGTTTTGTTAATCCATCCTCAGGTACGTAATTCAAAGAAAGGGAGACCACGCTCCTAGGTGATTCACGTTCGTGATAGGATTGGAAGATCTTGCGGATTACCATCGACGCAAAGTCAATCGGATCACGTGACAAAAGGTATTCTACTTTTTAGTATATATATATATGTTTAATTAATTAGAGGGTTAAGGTTCAAATTATGGAAAAATTTTAAACTATACTAAACTCTATTTTAGTCTCGCTTCCGCTGCGTGCAAACGTATTTTTCCCTACAACAAGGCTCAAGTCTAATGACCATGAGGAGGAGGATATTTTAGATGATGACTCTCCTTTGGAGAGGGTTGTGGAGACTCATAATGTTGGGACGTCCAATGGTAATAATGAGGACACACAACCTCTTACTAGAGTTCCTCTCTTGGACTCTAATGAACCCGCTCCATGGGTTAGAAGACTCCATAACAAAGAGGATGTTATTGGAGATGTGAATTAGGGTGTTAGGACTAGGCGTCAAATAGCTAATCTCATTAGCTTTACATGCTACACCTCTCAAATTGAACCCAAAAAGGTTTATGAAGCCTTGAATGATGAATTTTGGGTTCTTGCCATGCAAGAAGAGCTAAACCAATTCGAAAGGAATGAGGTTTGGACTCTAGTTCCTAGGCCTAAAAGCGTTCATGTGATAGGCACTAAGTGGATTTATAGGAACAAATCCGATGAGGATGGCAACATAGTGCGGAATAAGGCTAGACTTGTAGCACAAGGGTACTCTCAAATTGAGGGTATCGACTTTGAGGAGACTTTTGCTCCCGTTGCCCGTTTAGAGTCCATTAGGCTTCTCTTATCCATTTCTTGTGTGCATAAGTTCAAATTGCACCAAATGGACGTCAAGAGTGTCTTCCTCAATGGTTTCTTGCAAGAGGAAGTGTTTGTTGAACAACCCAAGGGGTTTGTGGAAGCACACCACCCCAACCATGTCTATCGCCTCAAAAAGGCTCTATATGGGTTGAAACAAGCACTGAGGGCTTGGTATGAGCGCCTCACTCAATTTCTTGTTGACAATAACTACACAAGGGGTAGTGTTGACAAGACTCTATTCATAAAAAAGGACAAGGATGAGCTCTTTATAGCTCAAATCTATGTTGATGATATAGTGTTTGGCTCTACCAACAACACCAAGGTCTAACAATTTGTTGATGTTATGTCTCATGAATTTGAGATGAGTCTTGTTGGTGAGCTAAGTTACTTCATAGGTTTGCAAATTAGGCAATTAGATGATGGGATCTTCATTACCCAAGCCAAATATGCCAAAAACCTAGTGAAGAAGTTTGGTCTAGAAAATGCCAAACATTGTGATACACCCATGAGTACCACTTTGAAGCTAAGCAAGGATGCTAGTGGTAAAAGTGTGGAACAAACGTTATATCGTGGCATGATTGGAAGCTTGCTTTACTTGACCGCAAGTAGGCCAGATATCTCTTTTAGTGTGGGTATGTGTGCTAGGTACCAAGCGGATCCTAAGGAGTTCCATCTCTCTTCCGTTAAGAGAATCATTCGCTATGTGAATGGGACTTCCAACTATGGGATGACGACACGTCGTTGCGATGTCGGTCAAAAGATGAACATTTAAGTTCGACCTCGCTAGCGCGCGAGTCACAGGGACTAGCACAGCGGCAAGTGAGGGTATCGTTCCGCAGGGAGGTGGGATCCGCCGACCGTCACCGGTTCTAGCTATTATTACAACACTCCGAGAGAACTCGTGTGTTGCGGTTGCGGTTGCGGAAAAGTGTAAATAATACTATAAATAAATAAATAAACTAACATAATATATACATGGATAGGATGGAATGGAGAGATGCATGAAATGTGGTTACACTAGGGAAACGACTCAACCATAACAATCCACTAATTAAGCTCTAGACTCACTTACTCCCTCAATGTGCAAGTATATCATAGGCTTGTGTCCCCTTAATTGATCTCTAATCTCTCTCGAGTCTTAGAAATCACATCCACACATACAAAGTACACATGAATTCATTAAGTGCCGTGGCACACACATAAGAGCCCTGTATGCCAGCCTAGTGTATCTCTCACTGTCTGGTCATGTACAGTGGTTATTTCATTGGGCATGTAATGCGCAACCGCGTGGGCCATACTACAGCCAATAATTCATTCACAATGGCTAACCAAATATGGGATGGCAACCAAGTGAAAGCATTAGGAATACGAAAATACCAATACAACACATATGTTATATGCTCGTGTCCCCTTAATTAATCTCTAATCTCTCTCGATGTCTTAGAGATTACATCCATGCATAAATGCTTAGATTCATTAAGGACTGTGGGACACACACACGAGCTCTACACGCCAGCCTAGTGATCTCTCAACTTACTGGTCAGATGTAGAGGATATTACACTGAGCATGTTAATGTGAACCACGCAATATATAACACACAACCTAAATATCATTCACAAGGTAGCTAACCGAGTGAAAGCATTAAGCAATGAAACACCCATATAACTACACAAGCACAAATGGATTTCAGTTTGTCTTTACTTTAGATACGGATTCGGTTTTATCAATCTCCCTAGGATGGCTAAAAATGGAAACAAGCTTACCAAACAAACATTAAGACCATTCAATTTAAGCTAGGGGTTCATTCTCTTGATTTGGGAATTATCCCTAAATCAATTCATCACCCAACCCACGTCATGGGTGAGCAATTGTGCCTTTAAAACAAAGACCCATTAAATACAAGAATATAGAACCAAAGTCTAATTTAGCAAATACATGCATCAATCAAACTTCTCCCACTTTTTAGAGCTAATACTCAACACTCAAATCATTCTAAACATGGTATTTTAGATCATCCATCAATCAATCAACAATCATGGGATGTTAAATTACTCTACTCCTAAATTAAATTACACTACTCCTAATCCCACTCTTGGACACATATCAATTTAGACCCATCACACACATGAATATCACAATAGAGATTTAATCATAGATAAGCAAAAAGTAGAACAAAACTCAAAGAATATAAGAACAATCATACATATATTGCAATAAGTGTAGGTTTACAAAATCCCCAAATTGGTGATACACATCAAAGAAGCAAGAAAATACAAAGAAATGAGCAAATAAGAGACAACCTTTGAAGACAAGTCCTCCAAAGATGCTCCAAACCTTCCTAGCTCGGATTTGGTCCAAAGACCACTCCTATTTCCTTGAAAACAGCCCTAAGATGGATGGAAGAGGTGTGAAAATGGTGGTGGAGGTTCGTGGTGAGCTCCCATGGAGGAAAAACCTCCATGGGAGCTTGGATCTCTCCTTATTTGGTGAAGAATGTGAAGAAAATGGTAGAGAGAGAGAGAGTGGGGCGGAAGAGAGAGAGAGTGAGTGAAGGGGTTCTGTCAAAACTGATGAGAGGAAAGAAAATGGGGATATTTATAGTGTTGAGGAGATTAGGGCAGAAATGGGGGAAGGGACGAAAATGCCCTTAAGTGGCTGAAAATTGGGCATTTCACGGATGGGTTTCCAGCAGCGCGCACCGTTACGGAAACGAGCATAACTTTCTCCACAAACGTCGGAATCGCGATCTTGAATAACCGTTGGAAAGAAGACTTCTGGGATTTCCAACCATATATAGCACGAAACCCAGTTCGATTGGAGGAGAGAGATATGGTCCCCGAAAGTTGAGTGTTCTGCAGGAGACTTTCGTCAAAATTCCGCCTTGGTTTTGCGCCCTATTCTGCGCCCTAGGCAGCAGAATTGCAAAACTGTGATGTTCTGGTCCTTTTATGCACCCTATTCTGTGGCCCCTAATCGCAAAACAAGGGCGCAGAACCAACTTCTTGAAATTGCACTTTTGCCCCAGAATTTCCTTCTTTTTGCACTTTAGCCCCTCTTCTGGAAAAAATCCTGAAACACTTATTTAAAACGTTAAATACCCGGTTTTACCCGGAAAACAAGCATAAAAGATAAAAGTAAGGGGCTACACAACGTGTAGAAATAAGAGTTATCATGGGATTTGGTACTCGTTTGGCACTAATGCTAGTCTTGTAGGCTTTAGTGATGCGGATTGGGCAGGAAATTGCGATCATAGGAAGAGCACATCGGGCGGTTGCTTCTTTCTAGGCAACAACTTAGTGTCTTGGTTTTGCAAGAAGCAAAACTTGATTTCCTTGTCCACGGCCGAGGCCGAGTACATAGCCGCGGGGAGTGGATGCACACAACTCCTATGGATGAAGCAAATGCTAGTAGACTACGGATTCAACCAAGACACACTCACTCTCTTTTGTGATAACATGAGTGCTATTAATATTTCCAGGAATCTGGTACAACATTCTAGAACTAAGCATATTGACATCCGCCATCATTTCATTAGAGAGCTTGTTGAAAATAAATGCATAATACTTGAACATGTAGGTACTAATGATCAACTTGCGGACCTATTTACTAAACACTTAGATGCTACTCGATTTAAAACACTAAGTAGATCTATTGGGATATGTCTTGTGGAGTGATGAGTTTTGTGATTGACCCCATATGGGGAACTCAAGCAAAGAGAGCTATTTTGCATTCTTGTAACTTGCAAAAAATTTGAAATAACTTATGCTTCTTCTTTTAATTGCTTGACTAAGCTTGGCTGCACATATGTATATATGTTTTCAATTCAATAAGTGTGAACCTTGCTTGTTTACAATCCATGTCATATTTATGTTCAAACATGCATTTTTGGACTAGGAGATCTACATATGAAGTATGATTTGAATGACCTATAGTTATCTCCATGACATGATGATTCTTTTATAACATGCTAATGTCAAATGAAAAAGCATGAAATTCATATAACATGCTGAAAGTTCTCACGGTGTGTAAACTATTAATCTAGAGGGGGGGGGGGGGGGGGGGGGGGGGGGGGGGGGGGGTGAATAGATTTTAACTAATTTTACCCAATTTTCGTTTAAGGACAAGATTACGAAAATACCCCTAATAGTCAATAAAATATAGCAAGTGTAATATTATGTGGAAATTAAAACAACACTTGATATTTACGTGGAAACTCTCACGGGAAAAACCACGGGCTGTTAAGTGAGCCACACCCGAACCTCGAATCCACTAAATGTGATGAAATTACAACCTAATCCCGGAAGTAATCACACACCTACCTAGTCCCGGTATAAGTGAACCTAGTCCGATTGCTTGCGAATTAAGCAACCTAATCCCGGTCACAACACAAGACTTAATTCTCTAAAAAGAGATTAACACCCTAAGTGAATATGTGAATATCCAAATGCAACATAGAGCAAGAGAGACCCTATATGCTTATCTAAGATGATGAATTTGCAATTAGAACAATCCTAGATATTAAAAGCTAGATGACATGTCAAATAGCTTAGCTAAACATAGATTATGAAAACCTAGATAGCTATCAAAAACAACACTCAATCAAATCAACACAACAATCTCTATCTTGAATATTATAATTCAATCTAAGAACAATCAAGTAATAAAAGAGATGCCATAATAAATAAAACACTAATTATATATGATAATAGTGAAAAACTTACCAAAGCAAGTGTGATGATGAAATACCCATGCAAGCAAGCATCCTAGATATGCTAGAGAATGCTAGATGAACTTTGATGCAAATGAATTTTGGTTTGAGTGTTTAAATGAGCAAACTTGGTTGCTTTCTCTCTTAAAAATCTCTCTTTTAAAAGTAGGGTTCTTGATGATTAAAGAGTCACACTCAAAACAAGAGAAAGTGATGTATTTATAGGCATGAAAAACAGAGCATGTGAAAAGACAAGTTTGCCCCTGAAAACGCATGATTGGTGGTTTCATTAGACGACCAGGACACCGTTTACAACCGCCAAATTGAACCCGAGAAGAACAGGGGAACAACAACTGTTTCATTCGGCGGTTTCGTGACCGTCAATCTAACAGCTGAATCAAACCGAGAGATTAAATCAATCAGGTATGAACGGCGGTTTCATTCGGTGGTTTCGTAACCGCCGAATCAAACCGAGAGATTAAATCAATTAGGTATGATCGGCGGTTTCGAACGGCGGTCGGTGACCGCCGATAGTAACCGTAGAATTGCTCCAGACACTTCTAGAAGCAAACGGCGGTTTCATTCGGCGGCCAAGCCGCCGATTATAACCGTCGATCACCAACATAGGTGACAACCAAGGAGAAGCCAAGGGCATTCTCCGTAGGCCGTCTTCTCGTAAAACCAAGCACATTCTAGTGCAAGTGCGGACATTTCCGAATACTATCGGGAAACGAATTACAAGACACAAATACACACAACAAGATATGACATATAAGTGCAAGTGTGAAATGTAACATGTGAAGAGTAAGCACACAAATGCAAGAATGTTAAGTGAGTGTGTGCAATCTAAATCTCTTCAAAGAGAACCAAGCACTAAAGAATATACCTTTGGCGTGCTTGTCCCTTGAGGATTTGTGAAGGGCCTTCGAGCTTGAAGATCAATCACCTAAACTACCCTTACACAATAAACCCCAACACGTGGTTTGTCCACGAAATAAGCCAATCAAAGAATAAGAATCCTTACAATCTCCCCCTTTGGCTATTTCGTGACAAAACCACCACTCACATTGATCCTTACAAACATAATAGAATCTTCGGGATAACAAAGATATTCTACATTACAAAGAGATATAAGAAAATATAAAAGAAAACTTCAAGTCTTCAATCTCTTTTAGAACTATCAACCCTTCAAAACAAAAGATTATACTTTCCAAAGCAAGAGTATGTGAGATGAGCAAGTGAGAATAAAACAAGCATTTGCATTTAAGAAATTAGGTACAACATCATGCAATGTATGAATGTGTATGCAATGCTCCCCCTCAACGGGTTACTCCCCCTAAATGAATATTCTCCCCAATATGCACAATTGCCACTTCAATTTGCAACTCCTCTTACCACATCCTACTCCCCCTTTTTGTCATGATATAGGCAAAGGAGTAGTCCCCAACCGGGTCACTCTTAGCAAAGAGAGATAGTAGCATGCAAGATATTTGCATAATAATATAAGTCACTTTATGCATCCCAATTAATTAAAGAGAAACAAGGAGATTTATTTGAAAGAAAATGTGTGAAACAAACATGCTTTGTATACAAGACATATAGCATTCAAGTCCAAAATACAATGGTATTTGGCAAAGCAAATGACAAAAGTTTCTAATAAGAATTCAAACCAATTTCACCAATGTCATGAGAAAAGCAAGGATATAGAGATTTTATTGATTTCAATTTAAAAGCAACTATATCCAACTTTATAAGCGAAACATGGCATGAGCGACTTTGCACCCTATTTGATTTTTCCGGATAAGATATCCATATGATAGTAGCCATGTTCAACCAATAAAGAAAGAGAGACATTTGGAATATAAATTCCTTTGAACGGATACAAGATCTTTTATTCATTTTGAGTCTCATAAGTATTTCACACAAGTTTTGCATTTAAGTATTGCAATCATCAATTCATGCTTTTCATATGAGCATGTTATATGAATTTCATGCTTTTTCATTTGTCATTAGCATGTTATAAAAGAATCATCATGTCATGGAGATAACTATAAGTCATTCAAATCATACTTCCTATGTAAATCTCCTAGTCCAAAAATGCATGTTTGAACATAAATATGACATGGATTGTAAACAAGCAAGGTTCACACTTATTGAATTGAAAACATATATACATATGTGCAACCATTGATGCAAATGAATTTTGGTTTGAGTGTTTAAATGAGCAAACTTGGTTGCTTTCTCTCTTAAAAATCTCTCTTTTAAAAGTAGGGTTATTGATGATTAAAGAGTCACACTCAAAACAAGAGAAAGTGATGTATTTATAGGCATGAAAAACAGAGCATGTGAAAAGACAAGTTTGCCCCTGAAAACGCAAGATCGACCGTTTCATTCGGCGGCCAGGACGCCGTTTACAACCGTCGAATTGAACCCGAGAAGAATAGGGGAACAACGACGGTTTCATTCGGCGGTTTCGTGACCGCCGATCTAACCGCCAAATCAAACCGAGAGATTAAATCAATCAGGTATGAACGGCGATTTCATTCGGTGGTTTCAAAACCGCCGAATCAAACCGAGAGATTAAATCAATTAGGTATGATCAGCGTTTCGAACGGCGGTCGGTGACCGCCGATCGTAACCATAGAATTGCTCTAGACACTGCTGGAAGCAAACGGCGGTTTCATTCGGCGGCCAGGCCACCAATCATAACCGCCAATCACCAACATAGGTGAAAACCAAGGAGAAGCCAAAGGCATTCTCCGTAGGCGGTCTTCGCATAAAACCAAGCACATTCTAGTGCAAGTGCGGACGTTTCCGAATACTATCGGGAAATGAATTACAAGACACAAATACACACAACAAGATATGACATATAAGTGCAAGTGTGAAATGTGACATGTGAAGAGTAAGCAAACAAATGCAAGAATGCTAAGTGAGTGTGTGTGTGCAATCTAAATCTCTTCAAAGAGAACCAAGCACTAGAGAATATACCTTTGGCGTGCTTGTCCCTTGAGGACTTGTGAAGGGCCTTCGAGCTTGAAGATCAATCACCTAAACTACCCTTACACAATAAACCCCAACACGTGGTTTGTCCACGAAATAAGCCAATCAAAGAATGAGAATCCTTACACATGCTCAAATGAAAAAGCATGAATTGATGATTGCGTTCTTAAATGCAAAACTTGTGTGAAAAAGCTAATGAGACTCAAAATGAATAAAGGATCTTGTATCCGTTCAAAGGATCTAAAAATCCAAATGTCTCTCCTTCTTTATTGGTTGAACATGGCTACTATCATACGGATATCTTATCCGAAAAAATAAAAAAGGGTGCAAAGTCGCTCATGCCATGTTTCGCTTATAAAGTTGGATATAGTTGCTCTTAAATTAAATTCATGAAATCTCTATATCCTTGCTTTTCTCATGACAATGGTGAAATTGGTTTGAATTCTTATTAGAAACCTTTGTCATTTGCTTTGCCAAATACCATTGTATTTTGGACTTGAATGCTACATGTCTTGTATGCAAAGCATGTTTGATTCACACATTTTCTTCAAATAAATCTCCTTGTTTCTCTTCAATTAATTGGGATGCATAAAGTGACTTATATTATTATGCAAATATCTTGCACGCTACTATCTCTCGTTGCTATGAGTGACTCGGTTGGGGACTACTCATTTGCCTATATCATGACAAAAAGGGGGAGTAAAGTGTAGTAAGGGGAGTTGCAAATTGTAGTAGCAATTGTGCTTGTTGGGGAGAATATTCATTGAGGGAGAGTAACCCGTTGAGGGGGACCATTGCATACATATAAATTGCATACACATACATTGCATAATGTAGTGCCTAATTTTTTTTAATGCAAATGCTTATTTTATTTTCACTTGATCATCTCACATACACATGCTTTGGAAGTGTAACTTTTATTTTAAAGGGTTGATAGTTCTACAAGAGATTGAAGACTTGAAGATTTTATTTTTCTTATATCTCTTTGTAATGTAGAATATCTTTGCTATCCCGTAGCTTCTATTTTGTTGTGAGGATAATTGTGAGTAGTGGTTTTGTCACGAAATAGCCAAAGAGGGAGATTGTAAGGATTCCCATATGTTGATTGGCTTATTTCGTAGACAAACCACAATTAAGGCTCTTTGTAAGAGTAGTCTAGGATTTGATGTTCATGTCTAATGGCCCTTTCAAGACCTCAAGGTTTCAAGCACTCGAAAGGTATATCTAGTGCTTGGTTTTGTGCTTTGAAGAGATTAGATGCACACACACACACATTCCATTCATATCCATTCTTTGTGTATAACATGTGTTTATTTATGTGTGCATTCATGTTTAAAACATCTCTTCATGCTTGTTATTTTGATTGCATCTTGCATATCCAATTACCTTGTCATGCATAGACTTAGGATTGTATTTTTGCAATGGGTGCTGTCAAAAGCGCTCTACAGAAGTGTTGTACGAACAGCGCCCATATAAGTGCTGTACAGACCTGATCGATTTAATTCGGTCGCTGTACAGGCACTGTACAAAGCGCTGTACGTACAGCGCCCCAACTATGATACTCAGACCCGAGAGATCAGAGTTGGGGCGCTGTACAGAAGCGCTCTACGTACAGCGCCCAAGGCAAAAACATGGCAACTTATTCAAAACGACCACACTTTGATTTGGCCCCCTATATATATGCCACTTTGACTTTAGGTCAATTAAGAGGGTTCATATTCAGATTTCATACTTAAGATATATTTCAAAAACAAGAAAAATTCCAAGAACTCATTTTTAATTACTCAAACACCATTTCATGATCATCAATCATCATCTAGCATCATCTTTGATCATATAGATGTCTTTTTGCATGGATTTTTCATCACATTTTGTTTGGTAAGCTTTTCACTAATATCTTACATATTTTGTGTTTTTCTTAACAAGCAATCTCAATTTATTACTTGTATGATTTTCATATATCTTTTGGATACAAGATTGAGATTAGTGTATTGATTGTTTGAGAAGTTGTATTGTGATAGCTAATTAGGTTTTTGCTTAATCTTGATTAGCTAAACTATTTGACATGTCATTTAGTTTTAATATCTAGGATTGTTCTAATTTCAAATTCATCATCTTAGATAAGCATATAGGGTTTCCCTTGCTCTATGTTGTATTTGGATATTCATATATTCACTTAGGGTGTTAATCTCTTCATTGAGAACATAAGTCTTATGTGTAGCATCCGGGATTAGGTTGCTTAGATCGCAAGCATTCGAACTAGGTTCACTCATACCGAGATTAGGTAGGTGTGTGATTACTTCCGGGATTAGGTTGTAATTTTTATCACTTAGTGGATTCGAGGTTCGGGTGTGGCTCACTTATTAGCCCGTGGTTTTTTCCGTGAGGGTTTCCATGTAAAAATCAAGTGTTATTTAATTTTCGCATTTTATACTTGATTTATTGCTTTATCTAGTTAAGGGTAATTTCGTAATATTGACTTCACACGAAAAATTGGGCAATACGTTTAAAACCTATTCACCCCCCCTCTAGATAGTTTTATACACATTGTGCAATATTTGTTTCAATTGGTATCAGAGCGGGTTCCTAGATATACTTAGGTGATCCTTGCTCATTTTGGTGTGTTTTGCATTTTGTGTGATTTTTAATCATTCATACATTTGCATTCATTTCATTTATTCATAAACACTATGAGTGGAAACGGTGGAAATGGTGGTGGCAACGAGGGTGCTTCTAGCACAAGGCCTTCGCTTCTTACCGGGTTGAATTATACCTCTTGGAAAGGTAAGATGGAGTCGTACATATGTCAAATCCATGACCGAGCTTAGATGGCGGTTGAAGACGACTACACATCACCTATGATGACTCCTACAGGTGAAGGAGAGGATGTGCGCAAGCCCAAGGTGCAATGGAACGCGCAAGAGTTTAAGGCATCAAAATGGAATAGGAAGGCGATGCATGCCATCCTATGTGCAATGGAGGAAAATCAATATAAATTGATTCAAAATACTAGGATAGCTAATGAGGCATGGGACATCCTAGAGATTGCACATGAGGGAACCGAAGTGGTGAAGGACTCTAAGCTTCAAGTCCTCCAAACTCAATTTGAGATGCTTAAGATGGAGAAGAATGAGTGCTTCAACGACTTCGAGATAAAGTTGATGGACATAGTCAACCAAAGTCATCAACTTGGCAACCCATATTCGGATAGGAGAATCAAGCAAAATATTATGAGATCTCTCCCCGATAGGTTTGAATCAAAGGTGACGGCTTTAGAGGAGAATAGCACATATAAGGATATGAAGCCGAGTGATGTGATAAGGAGGCTTCTAGCTTATAAGTCTAGGAAGGGTCCTACCTCCACACCTCCTAAAAAGCAAAAGGGAATTGCTTTGAAAGCCTCCAAAGTAGAGAAGGAGGAGAATGATGACTCGGACGAAGAAATGGCTCTCTTGATGAGAAGGTTCAAGAAATTCTACAAGTCCGAGAAGAAAGGTTTTGGATCCAAGGGTCAAGACTTCAAGAAAAAGCCTCCATTCAAGAAGTTTGAGCCTAGGCAAGAGAAGACCGAAAGGAAAGGGGTCCGATGCTTTGAGTGTGGTGGCATAGGCCACTTTGCCTCCGAATGTGCTAATCACGTTAACAAGAAAAATGGGAAAGTGATGGCCGCTACATGGAGTGGAAGTGATAACTCCAATGAGGGAGATGAGTCTTCGGATGATGAAGAGCTCATGGCTAACTTCATAGCCTTTGCCTCCTTCCATAAAAGCAAAGGTTCCAGTGAAAAAGAAAATGAGAGTCAAGAGGAAATTGACTCAAGTGATGATGGTTATTCATCTCACTCCACTAATGGAAAAGTGGATAGGATGGATCTTAGAGACTACATGGTCAAGTTTGAGAATTCTAGGTTAAAGAACAAGAGAGAGATCATGAGATTGAAGGAAGAAAACCTAGAGCTCTCATCTCATTAAGTGAAGAAGTAGTGAGATCCAGTGTGAACACATATCCTGTGGTGCTCCTCCTATGATCCACCTCTCCAGCAAAATCAGAATCCACATAACCTTCCAGTTAGAGCTCATCTTTTCTAAAGGTTAGACACTTCTCTGTCGTACCCCGCATGTACCTTAGGATCCACTTCACTGCTTTCCAGTGTTGCTTGCCTGGATTAGACATGTATCTGCTCACAACTCCCACTGCATGGGAAATGTCTGGTCTCGTGCAAACCATGGCATACATCAGGCTTCCAATGGCTGAGGCATATGGTACTCTAGCCATGAAGTCTTTCTCTTCGTCTGTCTCTGGACACTGCTCCTTGGACAATCTAAAATGACTAGCTAATGGTGTTCTGACCGGCTTTGCATCACTCATGTTGAACCTCTGTAACACCTTACGAACGTACTTTACTTGAGACAGCTGCAAAGTGCCTCCCTATTCGTCTCTACTAATCCTCATTCCAAGTATTTGCTTTGCTGCACCCAAATCCTTCATTTCGAATTCACTCGATAATTACTTCTTCAAATTGTTAATCTCTTCCAAATTTGCACCAGCTACTAACATGTCATCAACATAAAGTAACAATATTATGAATTTCGATTTAACTTTCTTGAAGTAGTAAAAATGGTCAGCATTGCATCTGAAGTACCCGTTCCTTTGCATAAAACCATCAAACTTCTTGTACCACTGTCGGGGAGCCTGTTTCAGACCATACAGGCTCTTCGTCAATCTACAAACCAACTCTTCATTGCCCTTTTCCATAAACCCCTCTGGTTGCTGCATGTATATTTCTTCCTCCAAATCTCCATGAATGAATGCAGTTTTGACATCCAACTGCTCAAGATATAACCCCTTTGCTGCGACAATGCTTAACACTAACCGGATCGTTGTTAGTTTAACAACAGGAGAAAAAATATCGGTGTAATCAATACCTTCCTTTTGTTGAAAGCCTTTGACCACCAGTCTCGCCTTATATCTCTTAGAACCATCATGTTCCTCCTTGATTCGAAACACCCATTTGTTTTGTAGAGCTTTCTTTCCATCAAGCAACTTGGCTAACTCCCAAGTTTGATTGGATACAAGCGACTTCATTTCATCCTTCATTGCAAGCTCCCACTTGCTCGCATCTTCACCCTGACATGCCTCATCATAGCATTCAGGTTCTCTCACATCTGTAAGCAACAAGTAATACAAGTACCTTCTATTCGGTACATGTGGGCAAGTGGATCTTCGCGGTATACTTTGGGCCTGTGGGGATCTTCTCAAAGCATTCCCAATTTACGGATTCATAACTCTCTGATTGATCGGACTCTGTGGTGATAGAACTTCATTTTGTGGTATAGATTTTTCAACCTGGGGCTGCACACCTTGCTCTTCAACTTCCTGATTACTACCACGTTCCACAATTTCACCACCCGATACATCATCTAGCCCAAAATAGTCTGGTTCTCTTTGCTCAGACGTCTCTGTGTTTTTGTCCTTGTACATGACCTTCTCGTTGAAGACAACATCTCTACTTCTGATCATTTTACGGTTTTGGTCGTCCTAGAGTCTATATCCAAACTCATCTTTGCCATAACCCACCAAGGTGCACTTCACTGATTTGGCGTCCAACTTGCTCCTTGCATGATCACTTACATGTACATAAGATACACATCCAAACACTTTCAAATGAGAAAGTTTTATCTCTTTCCCAGTCCAGATTTCTTCTGGTATAACGAGATCCAAAGGCTTTGATGATCCTCTGTTGATCAAGTACGCTGCTGTATTGACTGCTTCTGCCCAGAACTGCTTCGGTAACCCTGACTGTAGGCGCATGCTTCTGGCTCTCTCAGTCAATGTCCTATTCATGCGTTCTGCAGTGGTGTACCTAGTACCGTCCTTATGAGCTTTATCCCACTCTGGTAGCAAAACTTCTTGAACTCGTTGTCTTCGTATCTCCACCATTGTCTGAACGCAGCTTCTTGATCTTTAAACTTGTCTCATTCTCAACCATAACCTTCCACTTCTTGAAAGCTTCAAACACATCAGACTTGTGTCGTAAGAAGTAAACCCATACCTTCCTAGAATGGTCGTCGATGAAAGTGACGAAATACTGTATACCTCCAATTGATGAGACTGAAACTGGACCCCATACGTCGGTGTGCACTAGTTCCAGCTTCTCCTTTGCCGGTGTTCTTCCGGTCTTCTTGAAGATCACTTGCTTCTACTTCCCAAGAATGCAACTCTCACAAAAATCAACCTCAACGGACTTTAACCCTGGCAGTTTACCTCTCGAATGTAGACACTTTAGCCCCTGACTACTCATGTGCCCAAACCTTTGGTGCCACAAATTTGGATCCTCTCTACCTTCTGCCACTGCGGCCAAACCATACCCATCGGTGGTCGTGTAAAGAGTCCCATTCTTAGTTCCTCGGGCGATTGTCATTGCTCCTTTCGAGATCTTCCACTTATCACCTGTGAAAGTCGTCACATAACCATCTGACGCTAACTGCCCAATGGAGATCAAATTCTTTCTTAAGTCCGGTACGTGTCTCATGTTGTCGAGTTTCCAAACTGAGCCATTCAGCTGGATCTTCACATCTCCTTTCCCGGTAATGTCACATGCTTGATCGTCACCAAGATATACCTTACCGAAATTTCTGGAGACGTAATTCTCGAACAAATCCCCGTGTGAGGTGGCATGGAATGACGCCCCTGAGTCCAACACCCAAGATTCTGTCTTGCTTTCCAATGCGCAAATAAGGCAATCGTCTACCTCATCTGAAACACAATTTGCACTGCTCTTGCCATCATCCTTCTTTCCGGATCTACACTCACTAGAGTAGTGACCCATCTTGCCACAATTCCAGCACTCGATGTCTTTCTTACTTCGTTTCTGATTACCTGAATTGTTGACCTGACGATTCCTGGACTTGGATCTTCCTCTTGACTTTGATCTACCTCGTTGATTTCTATTTTAATTCCTGTTTCTGCTTTCTCTACCTTCCATGTTCAATGCTGAAGATGATGCCCTTGATCCCTCCTCACGCATCCTGATTTCCTGGGTCATAATCATGTCTACGACCTGTTAGAAGGCTAACTTTTCTTTTCCAAACGAGTTGGCGATCAATTGACACGTTGTACTCCAACTCTCCAGCATCTGGCCTAGAATTATGCCTGCCAACACCTCATCATCAAATACTATGGAAACCGAATTTAACCCATCTGTTACCTCGTTGAACACATTTAGGTGCTCCTTGAAGCTTTGATTTTCTGACATCTTCAGATTTACTAGCTTCTTTATCAGATGGACCTTCCTTGCTGCAGAAGGCTGCTTATATAAATTCGATAGGGCCTTCATGAGGTCTGCCGCTATCTCTTGGCCCTTGATGTTAAAGGCGATTGATTTCAACAAACTAAGTCGAATTGCTCCTAGCGCTTTCCGGTCCAAAACCATCCACTGTGTGTCAGTCATGTCTTTTGGTTTACGTTTGACCACTCATTCTTCATCGGACACGTCCTTCGGCTTTTCTACTATCGGTAAATACAAGTCCTTCTAGTACAGATAGTCCTCTATCTGCATCCTCCAGAAGCTGAAATTCGTACCGTTAAATTTCTCTATCTTGTATGTATCCTTCTCGGACCCCATTGCGCCGACTCAAACTAAGAACGGCAAGCAATCTGAACCGGTCAACGAAAAAGTCAAACCTGGACAGAATCCAGCCAAAATCTGAAACTTTTTGTTTCAATGTCAAAGGAACCGGTTCTGGATGATTTCACCACGCTGAGTCTGCTGGTGGTGTTGGTTTTCTCAGATTCACGACGGATCGGCGTAGATCTAACGATAACCGATCAGTTCACAAAACTTTGACGGCCGATTTGAGGATTTTTTGGTACTCGGTTGACGATGGCCCAGAAGACAATCTTGAAGATCGTCTCTTTCCATTTCTTTTGGTGGTGGTGGTGTCGCTCAACTCGTTGGCGGAAACTAGGCAGCGAAACGGCTCCTCTTCAACCTTCGTCGGCTGATTTGACCACTTTTCGGTGATCTTTTAACGGCGGACCAAAAGGGAAACTTGTTGATCGGCTCTTTCTGATTCTAATGGTGTGGGAGGTGACAGCTCACTCTCCATGGCCGGCGGAAGCTTCTCCAGCGGCTACTGTTCCGGCGTTGGCTACTCCGGCTGCACATCAGTTGCACGGCTGCTGTTCCAGACTCTTGGAACCTTGTGCTACAGAATCCTCAACTCTGGATCCTTCCCTATTACACCCTAAGCCTTGAAACCAAAGCTCTAATACCAGTTGTTAAGGACTAAATCCGGCTTAGGGGATACGCACACAAGCAAAAGAAAAATAATAGACACAAGATTTTACGTGGTTCAGCAAAAGCCTACATCCACGGAGCGTACCCGCACTCAACTTCCACTATGAAATCGGTAATTACAATAGTGAAGCAATATCTCTCTCAACTCTCACTATTTTCTTTCTTCTCTACTTGGCACTCACACTTTACAATGAAACTATAAGAGTATTTATAGTACTCAAAGTTCACCAAAATCATCAATGAAGCCAACCTGCCACCAACCCAACAATAAATCTATGCAAGCTTTGTCAAAGGTTGGTTGGTTGCTAATTGATGGTGGACGGTGCATTAAAGTTCATCAGGCTTCACACTTAACAGATCAAACGAGTGAAATATATTTTCCTTATTAGATTTATGAGCGTCTTGAAGTAGATGAGGAACTTGGACTGCAAGGCATTGAAAATGAAGAGGATAATGAATGTGCAAAGAAGATGTTAATAGTGAGCTTGTGGTGCATTCAGACAAATCCCTCAAGCCGGCCAGCAATGAGTAGAGTGGCGGAAATGTTGGAAGGAAGCCTTGATTCGTTGCAATTCCCACCGAAACCATTCTTATCTTCTCCAAGGCCAGAGGCAGCAGATTCTTTACCTTCACTAGTTCGCTAAAGTTGTACTCAATGATGCATGAAATTGCATATATATTTTCCCATTAACAGTTAAATGGATTAGTGTGTTCAATTGAATTCAAGGTAAACTGTCGATAACTATGATGCAATTTTCATTTCTCTTAAGATTCATAGGCATATGTTTTTTAGGAGATATTCAAGATTGTTAATATTAATTTTCCTGTATAAAACAATGCATACCAAGTCAAATACTGCTTTTGAATGTTCAAATCAGTTTCTAATTTTTTTTCCACAGAACCCCAGTATATACTAATCAAGTTTTTACCATTTTTTTTCAAAGTCTTTGCCAGTTGATTTCCAAATTCCAAGTCAACTTGGCGTTTTCAAAAGGTTAGCTAGACAACAACAAAAAATGATACACATATAAAAGAAGTAATTAACACAAAATGATTTTTTAGTAGTAAATTCTTGAATGGCTCATTCCTGTTGTCTTCTATATATCCTCCATTATCTCTTATCTCTTACTTATTTTCTGGGCTGAAGAAGGAACATGATTCAATCCAAAATGCTCATCTTTCAGTTATCGATCGGCTTTACTTTTTAAATTCAAGTATTCCACAAATCCTGAGTGTGGTTTGTTCATAGTAGATAACTGAAATGAAGATTTTCAGAAGATTCAGCTGAGGAAGAATGGTCCATCGTTATTAACAATAAAACTTTGGTATGTGTTATAAAAAATAAAAAATATGAAAGGGATGACTTTTCTCACAAGATCAAATTCGTTATTAATTTATTTGCAAAATAGGACCAATTATCTCTAAAATTTTTGGTAATTTTAATCTTTGTACATGGAAAAACAATAGCGTAAGAACAAACTGACAGCTTGGAATAAATTTTATTTAATTGTTTATAATCAAGATTAACATTAACAAACATATTTATTTTCTAGGATTTGATTCCATTTAGATTTATCACAGGATGTTGGATCTGAAATAAAAGTACAAAATGATTACTTATAAGTTCAAAATAATAATAATTCTAATTTAGTTTAAGTAGACATTCTAGATTGAATAATATTAGACTACTTTTGTGACATTAGCTGACAGAAGAATTATATAAAATCCACCTATTTATTGTACGTATTTTATGTTCATAAACAAGTTTATACTTCTAAGATCTATTAATAACTAATATCTATTAAGAAAATAAGTGTGAAAAAACTACGGTGTAGAATACATCTTCATCTCTAGATATATGCTTTATTTTATTTTATTTTTTAATTATGAATTCAAGAATACATCCTAAGCTGGCTTCCTCCAGATCGGAAAAAGATGCTTAGACGACCGTTTCTAATAGCATTGCTCTTCAAAATAAATCTTACCGATCGAACTAACTAGCAAACATTCGTTGCATTATTGAATGCATCCATACGCTCTTCCTCTCAAAATGTAATTAACACACCTTTTTTTTTTTCTTTCATGGGAACCCCGTTGAATTGATTTATGGGTCCTCCTCCGGCGCCAAATTTGAGTTGGAGAAGAAAGGCTCCCATAGTCATAATTGTGATGACTTGTTTATTATTGGAAAAATCGTCTAGGAATCTTTTTGTGTGTTTTGACCCCCACACTTTAGAGACAAATAATTAAAGTCATCTCTTAAACTGTATGTAACTTTCTAAATATTCATTCTAGATTATTTAATAGAATAATGTTTAAGTATTTACCGGTCAGAACTTAATATATTGATCCTATTAATGGAAGTGTAACACGTGGCCCAATTTATGAGATAAATATAAAAGATCACGTGCTACACTCTCATCGATGAGGTCAGTACTTTAAGTACCAATAGCATTATTATAATTAATCAATATGCCTATTGCCTTGCTTTACATCAAACTTACCAAACACCCCCACACCCCCGCGGCACTCCAATTATTAATTCATATGACTCTTGCAATGAGAAAATCTTCGGTGTATTGAGTACTGTTTGATTGGTGTATCCGTTTGTCCACTATAGATTTGACATGTGTCAATAATCATCTGGAGAAGCGAAAGAGAAAGAAATTTAAGGATATGCTACGTGTCAAATCTTAAGTAAATTAGTATGTGTACCCGGTGCAGCAGTGAAGATTTTCTGTACCACATTTTGGATCAATAAAATTGCAAGATTCTTGATTTTAATTTATTTTTAATTTAACTAATTCTTAATTAATTTCATCTCTCATCCATTAGATTGAAATTCGAAAAGGATTAATTAATTGTTTAAAATCAAATTTGTAAGTACTTGAAGAGTCAATGCACCCAAGAAATGCTTTGCTACACAAGCAAGCAAGCAACAAGGCAGAAAGAAATGACTGGTTTTCTTTCTCCATTCAAACCATGGAAATAAGCAAAAAAAAAACAAAAGCAAAAGTTGATATCGTGAAAGCACTTCCAGAAACAAAAAGATCGACGCTTTAATAATAATATATATATATTTTTCTCTTTATTTCCTGCCGTAGCCAAAAGTATTTCACTTATTAATTTACCAAACTATCCCTCTCACCAACTTCTAATATTAATTAAGTTATTTAATACTATTAATTTAAATAAAACCTCGATTAAATATAAAATTAATAATTAATGTGAGGGAATGAACGCGAGTGCCGAGTGGTGGTAATAAAAAAGGGATTATTATTCATTTAGTCCCTATGTTTTTTTGAAATGTCTATTTTTTACTCACTTATTCATTTTTCACTGGATTGGTCCCTATATTTTCAAAAACCACTCAGTTTCGTCATTCCGTCAATCAACCGTTAGTCAAATTAAACGGTTCTAAGGGTATTTTTATCTTTAAACATTGATATGCCACGTGTCAACACACAAATAAATAGAAATATATATACAATAAAAATTAAATTTATATATAAATACAAATTAAAAAATTATAAACAAAATACAATTAAATTTTTATAAAAAAAAGAAGAAGAAAAATTAACAAAATAAAAATAAAATATCTTCTTCTTCAATTCTTCTTCGATTGAGCAACATAGCAAATCCCCCACTCCATTTCTTCTTCAATTCAAGAGTCCAAAATCAAGGAACAATGGGGTTTGGTTGAGGAAGAGGAAGGTTTGTTGGAGTCACCACAGGGGTGGCGGTGGAAATGGTTATGGGCGTTAAGGGCTTTTGACGCGTGCTTCCAGTGAGTGAGTTTCGGTGAGTGGGAGCTAGGTGGTCGTGCTCCGCCTTGTAAGTGACTATAAACATACCTGGGTCGAATCTATTTTACGGGCCAAACACCCTTTTGAACTACTACATCTGTAATAACCTATGTTGTTAAAAAAAAAAACCAAACACAAGCCTTAAATTCAATCCCAAAATAGTTAAAATCCCTAATTTAATATTTTTTTGAGGTGGGTGTTTGACAAAATTTAATATTCTTTTATATAGATTGACAAAAAAAGTACCTTCTTTTGGATTGAGTGGCTTGAGGATTTGCAGAAGTTGAATTAGAAGTCTCACTAGTAGAGATAGCATGAGACTATAGCTTAGGTTGTGGTTGTTGTTGTTGTTGTTGTTGTTGCTTGAACTGTATAGTACTCTATTCTCTTGGTGAAGTTGCATTAGTAGAGAAAGAACTGTGTTGCTTGAACTGTGTTGGTGTAGTGAAGAGGTTGGTCTGTTCTTTTGTGAAGAGATTGAACTGTGTGTGCTTGAACTGTGTAGTACTTTGTTCTCTTGCTGCTGATGATAGAGAAAGTGGATGAGATTTGGGAAAAATGGCTTGTGGTTCTGGGTTCGATTTGGTGGTGGTGATGGTGGAGGTGTGATTCGGTTCTGGGTGGTGGTGGTGGTGGTGGTCAGAATATGGGTTTGGTTGTGTGGGTGATGTTGGAGTGGTGGTGGTTGGAAATCAATTTTTCATTGATGATTAGATTATGGTGTTAGTGATGATTTGAGATGGTTTTGGTTTTGATGATGATTTGTTGGTGGTTTTGTTGATGGAGATAATTTTTTTTTCTTTTCAATTTTTTCAGTTGGAGGTTGATGATGATGAATTGATGATGGAAGGATCATGATTTTTTTTTTTTAAATTTCTAATTGTATATATTATTTTTTCAATTTTTTTTGTTTTCAATTAGGGTGGGTCTGTTTTTATATTTCTTTCCTTTTTTAATTTTTTTAAAAAAATTAATATATAATTATAAAATAAAAGTTTTCTTTTTTATTTTATTTTGATTTTAAAGTTAGGGGTAAAAATGTCATTTTGCATTTTCTGTGATGGTTGACAGTCAAAATTCTGGTCAGAGGAATCAAATTGAGTGGTTTTTGAAAATATAGGGATCAATCTAGTGAAAAATGAATAAATGAGTAAACAACAGATAATTAAAAAAAATATAGGGACTAAATGAATAATATCCAATAAAAAAAGTACATAAGATCGTCTGATCTAATTAAAGACAAAATCGGGACTTTGAAGTATGATTGCTCCTCTAACACTGTATTCCACTATTCCTCAAGAGACTGATCATGTCCATATTCTACGTGTCTTTATTCAGTTGGTTACATACCATTACGGTATATTAATTGCTCTAATTACAGATTTGGGGTAAGGGTGTTTTTGGAATTAAAAATACATTTATACAATTCTAGGATAATATAATTGACGAGGCAAATTTTTTTGTTACTGCAGATTAATATATTTTATTAAACTAATCAACTTATCATTTTTTTTAATAATTATATTTGTACAATTCTAAGATTAAAAATGTTTTTTACTCTATCATTATTTTCTGGAGTGTTTGACTATAAAAGTTATCTTAATATGAATCTTAATTCTTAAATCAAAAACTGCAGTAAACAATCATATTTATTATTTGAGTATACTAACAGACATTTTCTTATGTATTAAGAATATAAATATACATTTTGTTTTTGTTTTTTAGTGGACATATATGAATCATTCATATTAAAAGTCATTTTATTTTAATTAATTTCAATAAAAAAAATATAAATAAAAACTTTTTATAACTATTTGATAAGAGTTATAAAAAAAAAAAAAGCCACCCAACGTCTTTCAATCGTAATCGTCCACCAAAGTTTTTAAATACTCTTCAAAATCTTTCAATCTTAATCGTCCATTAAACAGTCCAGATCAGTCAATCACAAAATCAGTAAAGAAGATCATTTCAGATTGTAATCAATCGAGGACAATACCGTAATTTCCTATGGAATTACCCTCCAGTACACAAGAATACACACGTTACATGCTTTTCAGTTTTTTACCAGCTCGAACAATCCACCTCATATGACAGCACTCATTTATTACCACAAATACCCTTCACTCCACCATTAATTACACGTATACCCCAAACCCCTTCCCCTTTTCTTCTTCACTATCAAACCCCACACTCTCACTCTCACAAACCACTTCTCTCCTCAACAATGGTTATGGCGGTTCCCAAAACCCTACATTTCGCTCTCTTAATCATAACCGTCCATTTTCTCCTTCTAGAAGCTTCTTTGAACAACCCAGATTTGCAGCCGTTGTTGGACTTCAAAGCTTCGACAGACAAAGCCGACACACTCACAACATGGAACACAACCTCGGATTTGTGTTCCTGGATGGGAGTCTCGTGTCTCCAGAACAGGGTTTCTCGGCTTGTTTTGGAAAACCTACAACTCAGTAGCTCGTTCGAGTCGCTAACGCAGTTGACTCAGCTACGTGTATTGAGTCTAAAGAACAACCAGTTCTCTGGCTCGGTCCCGAACCTATCCAACTTCACGGCGCTGAAGCTTCTGTTTTTGTCGCACAACGAGCTCTCCGGCGAGTTTCCGGCGTCCGTGCCGTCGCTTTTCAGGCTCTACCGGCTCGATCTGTCGTTCAACAACTTCTCCGGTCAGATTCCGTCGACAGTCAACCGTTTGACTCATCTTTTGACTCTTCGACTCGAAGAGAATCAGTTCTCGGGTCAGGTTTCGGGTCTGAATCTCCCGAACTTGCAGGACTTAAACGTTTCGGGCAACCATCTCTCGGGTCAAATACCCGAATCCATATCGGGCTTCCCGCAATCCGCCTTCGCTCAAAACCAAGCTCTCTGCGGATCCCCAATGCAGCCATGCAAGACCATCGTGACCGACCCGACGAAACCCGGAACCGACGGAGCCATAGCCTCGCCGCTGAACCCTGGAACAAACCCAACAAGCATCGTTTCGTCAACACCAAGCTCCATACCCACAAACACAAACACAAACCCGACCCAGAACAAACACCAGAACCCGGGAAAACCAGGTTCCGCAAAAATGAGCTCAGTCGCTCTCATCGCCATTATACTCGGCGATTTCATAGTCCTCGCCGTCATCTCCCTCCTCCTCTACTGCTACTTCTGGAGAAACTACGTGAAAGACAAGCGAAGGTCGAAGCTTCTGGAAGGCGAGAAAATCGTGTACTCCTCCAGCCCGTACCCGAATCCGAACCCGAATCAGGCAGGGTACGAGCGCGGGAGCATGGTGTTTTTTGAAGGGGTGAGGAGGTTCGAGCTGGAGGACTTGCTGAGGGCGTCAGCGGAGATGTTGGGGAAAGGCGGGTTTGGGACGGCGTACAAGGCGGTGCTGGACGATGGGTCGGTGGTGGCTGTGAAGCGGCTGAAGGACGCGAATGTCGGTGGCAGGAGGGAGTTTGAGCAGCACATGGAGGTTTTGGGTAGGCTGAGGCACCCCAATTTGGTCAGCTTCAAGGCTTATTATTTTGCTAGAGAGGAGAAATTGCTTGTCTCTGATTACATGCCTAACGGAAGCTTGTTTTGGTTACTTCATGGTACGTAATGATGTCTTTTCCGGACCTGTCTAGATTAAACACTAACGACTTACCATCATTTGAAAATTTACAGGATTAGATAACGAAATGTAGGATAAAAAAATTGGATTTGGTGTCTATTATTTGATTTTTATTACCCCATTATTTCAAGAAAAAGGTGTTGCTACTTGCTACTCTTTACCAAATTATTTCAAGAAATATCGGTGTTCTATTGTTAAATTCCTTTGAAGAAAAAGTGGTATATATCTTTTTCACCTAATTATATCAAAAGAAGCTAGTAATTAAAAAAATATATATCTAAATAATTGTTAACATATTATACCAAGTAAAAGGAGGCATATAAAGAAAGGATATATATTTTCCTTTTAAGAAAGAAGAAATGGATAATTTTAAGTGAGCACAGAGCATGAGACACAGGCATGTTTGTTTTCTAGGGTGTGTAGTCACCTGGGGAGAGTGAAAGAGGTGAGAAGGGTGGTGGGTAAATTTGGCATGGTTTGTAGGAACGTGCCTACGTGGGTACCACTTGAGACTTGAGAAGTGCTTTTGATTTGATGTAGGCATGTAGCTATTAGCTATATATGAATATCTGTTAAAATAACAGTGAAGGTTAGACAGAACAGCTGCTTAATTATTATCGTCGAATCAGAGTCTCTGCAGTTTCCAGCAGATAATTGTCTGGTTTTTCACTTTTTTAAAATTTTAATTCTTTTAAATTTATATCAGCTTTTGCTTTTTGTTCTTTTCCTGCTTTTTTCCAGCAAATATGACCAAAAAGCAAAAGCTAGGGGTATAGTGAAAGACCCAGGTCCCAGGTCCGGGTCCATTTTTTTAGCTCTTATTTTGTTCACATGATGTTTTCTGATTTCTGTCTATTAGCATCCCCACTTATGCTCTGCCAAATCTCATTATTATTATTATTTTTAAAAAAAATCCAACTGTTTAACATTGATACTGTATGTAGTTTTCAGATGTTCGTCAAAAGTTCTTAATTTTTTTATTTATTTTTTATTTTAAATGAATCTTAGAACATATTTGGAGACTTGCTAATATTTTCTTGATTGTGACATTGTGATTTTTGACATGAGTAAGATTGATTTTTACCAATTAGGAATTGTTCATTAATCATCTATGAATCAATTATAAGAAATTACAATATTTTTGTAGTTTCTAATTTCTTCAAATCAAACTGATTGAAGTTTTTATTTTATGTCATAATAGTCTCCATATTTTAAATAGTAATTAAATTTAGAATTTACTTGTGGAAACTGAAATATAAAAGCAACTCTACTTTAATTTTTGTTTATCTGTACTTTAAAAACATATAATTTACCATATAAATCAGATAATTTATTGGTGTTATGATTTTCTGGCAGGTAACCGGGGACCGGGTCGGACGCCACTGGACTGGACTACTCGACTGAAGATCGCGGCTGGCGCAGCCCGTGGGATAACTTTCATACACAACACATGCAAGTCACTCAAACTCAACCACGGCAACATCAAGTCTACCAACATCCTCCTCGACAAGACCGGAACTGCTCGTGTCTCTGATTTCGGTCTCTTGATCTTCTGCCCCCCAAACACACCTTCAAGATCAAATGGTTACCGTGCTCCAGAGCTATCCTCATCCGACGGGCGAAAACAGTCCCAAAAATCCGATGTCTACTCGTTTGGTGTACTTTTGTTGGAGTTATTGACTGGGAAGTGTCCATCCATGATTGACGGTGGTGGGCCTGGGATGGGATACGGTGGCGGGGCAGTGGACTTGCCGAGATGGGTCCAATCGGTGGTTAGAGAGGAATGGACGGCTGAGGTTTTTGATCTTGAGTTGATGCGGTACAAGGACATAGAGGAGGAGATGGTAGGGCTGTTGCAAGTTGCTATGGCTTGTACGTCAGCCTCACCTGATCAACGGCCAAGCATGGGCCACGTGGTGAAGATGATCGAAGAGATACGTGGGGTTGAGATGTCACCATGTCATGAGACGCTTGACTCGGTCACTGACTCACCTTGCTTGTCGGAGGACACGTTTGGAGGAGTGAGTCAGTGAGAGTGAAGAACCTGTTCATTTGGTCACAAGGGCACATGGTAAAGAGTAACCTCAGTAAAAGCTTTTAAGTTTTGTAAATCCGGGTTTTGTTAGTTTTGTTTTTCAGCAGTTTAGTATTGTCTTCAATTTGGGTCTGGTTTAGGTAATTAAGGATTTGAAAATGATTATTACACATAAATTGGAAAGTGATTGTTACTGAATGTTGTGAGTTTTAAAGAGAACAGCTCTTGCTTAGAGTAGAGTTTACTATGTTTAAAGCTCAAAAGGAAAATTACCAATTCCTTTTGAAATTCCCAATTTTCATTGCTTAGGTATATTTTTATTGAAATTCCCAATTTTCTTAACCAACAGGAAAGTATTTTTTATTTTTTTGAAATATATGACACACCGAACGGGTTTAGGTTTATCGCGACTTGTTGAGATCAAATAATACACAAATGATGTGATATTTACTCATAAATAAACATTTGAGAGAAAAATTTCTACACATGAGGATATTTAATTGAGCTTATAGGGAACATGTAATGAATTTTAGTTGTATTAAATTTCCTTAGAAGTTATATTAGGACCTTGAAAAAAATGGTCCAATTATTGTTTACTTTTTTTTTTTGAAACAATTATTGGTTACTTTTTTTTTTTTAAAACAATATTGGTTACTTGGTAACATTTGGATTGCACAAAATTATAATATATATATATATAATAATTTATATATATAATTTAAGAAATGACTTATAAGTAAAGTCATTAACATTGTTTCAACAGTACCGGAGCTTATTCTAAAATTAAACTAAAACAAAATTGATGTTAAGTGGTAAAAATATGGGAGTGGACTTTAAAAAGTTAATTAAAAGTGAAAATTATGACAGAAAATTGGAACAAGAAGTAAATTAAGTTAATTTTGATGTCCATGTGCAAAAACTATAATAATTAACAACACTTAATAGTTGTGGTATACTGGTGTGTGTCAGCAAAATTTAAAATGATTATATATAATGTCTACTACCCTTTTCACTTATTTAAGTAATTTAACCTTTTCTCTTTTGTCTTGTTTTGTTGGAACTTGGTCAATCATTTTGTCCCCAAATTTCACATCTTTTCTTTTTGCCCACAATTCAGAAAAAGAAAACAGTTTGTTTATCTTCAAAATCTGGATTATTAAAAAATTAATTAAAATTTATCTTCAAGCTGTCACTTTGTTTTTATACTGCTGTTTTCTTGTACAAAAGTTCTTTCAATTATACAAAATTTTCATTGGAAAAAAAATCAAGAATTAGAAGGAAGATTCTAGGAAATTAAAATGTGGAACGAGACCATAAAACAAGGAGATAGAGTGCGGCTAGGTCACACAAAAGATCATCGAGATCATTCGAGTTGTATACGATCATCTCTAGGTAATATTTATCGTTCCTACTACATTTTTGAATCGTATTACGGGATCCATAGCATTTACGTGCAGAGACAAAGCCAGCTCCATCAATCCGAGGGCCAATTTGAAAGTTTTTAAAATATTTATTAGAAAAATATAAATTACAAAAAATATAAGGTAACATATAAATAAACATTTTAAGAGGGCATGACCCCCTCAGGCCTCTAAGTGGCTTTGCCATTGCTTTCGCAATTTTATTTTTGTCTACTGGTCTTGTTACATTATCAATTTATCATATATATATTTTACATTTTAATAGGATTATTCAAAATAAATATAGGAGACCTGCATCAATGTAATCAAATGATTACCAACTATCTTAATAATAGTAAATAAATTAGTTACACTCTTAGCTAAAACAAATTCAAAACCTGCAAATTTAAAAAAATTTAAGGAAACTTTTTCTAAAATTTTGATTTTACAAAAATTAAGCCTTTTAAATGTTAAGGTTGACCCATTGATATGCTATATATACTTACACTATGAGATTGTAGGAGTTGTGTTCCCACTTTCAAATCCCAATTTTATTGTAATGGTTTAATAATAATAAATGAATAAGCTTTAATTACTTTTTAAAATTTGCAAGAGAAAATAAAAAACACGTGTGATAGCGAGAAGTAGCAAACGCTCAAGACAGCTCACCATTAAATATATTGGTTGGAACTTGGAAATATCAAAGAACAATTCAGTGATTATTATTTCAATAATATTTTTTATGACTAAAATTGTATGTGCCGGTAAACGTTAAGGATTATTTAGTTAAAATTGTAGAAATGAAAAAAAAATGGCATTTCACAAAATTATAAGTACTTTCTGGAATTTTCTTTTTACACAATTTGTTTTTCTATAAAAATTTATTGACAGAAGTAACCAAATTCTTTGTCTAAAGAAATAAATTCACTGCACAACCCAAATAATTTAAGAATACATTAACATAATATTTAAATAAATTAAGTTTAATACAATTCTTGAGCTAGAAAAGATATCTTGTCTAATCTAGGCACAGTTTACCTTTAATCCTTTCATATCTCCCTCTTCCCACTTGGGGTCCACCCAAAGTGAGTCATAGGAGCCAGTAATGTTTTGCACTCCCCAGGGCTCGAACTCGGCACTTCGATCGGACGCCAAGGCTTTGATACCACTCGAGCTAGAAAAGATATCTTGTCTAGTCTAGGCCTAGTTTACCTTTTAATCCTTTATTTTTTTATTACCTGTCACGCCTGACGAAAAACGCCACCGCCACCAGAAGATGTGGCTGCAAAATGCTCTGTTTCTTCAACCTTCAATCCAATTTACATTATGACAGACAACATTAAAAGGTTAAATTGTAAGAATCTGAATCAAACTAGAAAAATACTTTGATTATCTACAAAGGTACGTGATTCATTGTCTTCGAAAACAATTAGATATTGCACTAGCATAGCTGTAAATTAAAATAAAAAACTTGATTAAGTAGTTAAAAAGAGAAAGATTAATGAGTACCTAATATATAGGTGATTGAATCACTTCGTCATCAATCCGAATCCAAGGGATATGAGCAATCTTCGGCCAATCTTCACCTGTATCCTTCTTGCATCTTTCAATCAGTGCAGGACAATCCCCTCCAATTACTAATCTTCTCAGAGCAATTAGGCGGTGCATACCCTCCGGTAGGGAAATCAATTTTGGACAATCCCAAATGAAAAGATGTTGAAGTGACTGGAGATTTTGCAGTGACTCTGGAAATGCTATGAAGTTGGGACACTCACGAATATCCAACGCCTCTAGAGTGTTGTCATGAAGAAGCCACTGCGGAAACTCTTCCAGATTTGGTAATTCTTGAATGAGAATTGATCGAAGCTGAATCCGTGAGCTGTTGAGGTCTTGACGACTGTCCATCTCAATCCTTAAATTAAGTTTTTCACAATCAATAATTATTAGGGTCTTTAAGGATGTTGAGTATTTTATATCACATGGTAATGAGAGTAGACTTGGACACTCAACGATTGACATAGTCTGAAGAGCTTTCAAAGTACCAATATCACCACACAAATACTCTAAATTCTCACATCCACTAATTCCCAAAACTCGAACAGAATTTAAGCACCCATTATATTCTCCGGCAGACGCATCTGTTTTGTTGTAATCACCAGCCTTCTAAGACTTATTAGGTACTTTAACTCTCTAGGAATCTCTTTTAGTTCACTACATCCCCTAAACGTAAGAGTTTCCAATTTCTGCAACTTACAAATGGATTTTGAGAGCTTCTTCATTTTACAATTCTCATTTAGGTTCAGATATCTCAGATGCTTCAAATTACCAATTTTTTTTGGCAAAACCTCAATATTTGAATCACTTAAATCTAGTGCTCGTAAGAGTGGAAACCTTGATACACATGAGTTGACAAATGATTGGTCAGTTTCTATTTCATCAGATGGAACCCAAATAGTTCTTAAATGACCTATGCTTGATACGGAACTTGGAAGACAGTGATCGATTGTATCAGCATCCACAAATGACACATGTCTGACTTTTTTGGATATACATTGGCTAGTGGAGTTCACCATTGAGCATTCGTTATTCGACATGGATGACACAAGATCATGCATAAGATCATGCGTTTTAAATTTTACAATAGAGCTGAATTGTTCAAATTCTTGGAAGAAAGATCTTGACTATAATTCCATTAAATATCTTATGCCAACATCTTCCAATTCTTCACTTACATCGTTAGATTGTAGAAGCCCATTGGCCATCCAAATTGGAATCAACTCAAAATCAAAAAAATCAAAATCCTTTGGAAATATTGAACACAAGGCAAGACATTGTTTCAAATAAGATGGTAAATGATCATAACTCAGTTTTAGAACTGGTATTATGTCATTTTCATTTTGAATTAAATTCCATATGTCCTTGTCTCTAACATTTTTCCATTCATTTTCGTTGGTGGATGAAAGAAGTAGACTCCCCATTGACTTTACCACCAAAGGAACTCCTCCACATTTTTCACATTTTCCCACAATTTCTTCCCCAATTTTTACCAGGTTTGGATGTCTTCCTTGTCCTCCCCTGAATGCACAATTCATAAATAAGGATAAGCAACTCTCAAAGGAAAGACCTTTTAAGCTGTACCCATTACCATCCATTGTGCTCATTTTTGAGGCAACTTTTTTATCACGGGTAGTTACCACAATTTTACTTCCATTTGCACCTCCTAATAACAAATTTTTTTAAAATCAATCCATTTTTCCATTCCAAACATCATCCAAGACCAATAAATATCTTTTACCAGCTAAAGTAGCTCGCAAGATTCCTTGTAATTGGTCTATATGCATATCTCGTAAGATTCCTTGTAATTGATCTATATCAATCTCATTACGGTTTTGACTGATTAGAGATTTGATAATGCTTATCATCAATTGCCTCTCAACAAATTCCTCTGACACACACACCCATGCTCTTAAATCAAAATATTGAACTATCATTTCATTATTGTACACCGATTTCACAAGTGTGGTTTTCCCAAGACCTCCCATTCCTACTACAGGAATGACAGAGATATTTTGATCATCACCATCACTTGGTTGTGTTAATAATTCTATGATATCTTCCTTTTCTTTATCTCTACCAATGACATCTGAATCAAACACAAAAGAGTGTGCCATTTCCCTCTCCCTATGAGAATTTCTATTGTCAACTCTGTCGGTGAGATGAAATTTAGCCTTATCAGCTGCGATTTCATCCAACCTCTCTCGAATCTCCTTAATTTTATGGCCTATGGTAAAACGAAAAGCAACTGATTTTGGCCAGGAGAGATAGTTCCATACCTTTTGAGTAATGGTTCCACGATTCACCGTTGCTTTCCTCTGTAGAGCTTGAATCTCGAACTCATCGAGCACATCTTCAGCATCATAGCAGACATCCTTGAGCTCTTCAAGCCAGCTCTGATTTCGTGGTTGTGGAGTTGTTGCTCAGCATCCAAGAGAACAGCTTTGATAGTGTTCAATGTCCTCTCAAGCTTGAGGAGGTCACTTTTGAAACCCCATATCAAAGAAGCTTCCTGGCAAGCATGGGAGCCAAGCTTACCCAAGAGAATTTCAGCAATGGGAGACACAATTGCTTCTGCCATGTTTTAGAGTTGGAGGAAAGATGAGATTGTGCTGCTTTTGTTAAATGTATTTTCAAATATTCCAAATCATATTATATTCTGCACAAGGATTAGGTGCCATGTCATTGTCAGTTTGCCTTCATTTTCCACATGTTTTGGACAGTTTACAATGACAAGTCTGCATTAGCCAATCACCGAACACATTACACATATGTGATTCCAGCTGGTGTTCATTTCTTTTGCTAAAATGAAATATCTTGTCTATTTTTATGAAATTATATTAAAAATAATAAATATGAAATTTTAATTAAATTTTGGATTAACAACGTAAAAAATGATAAATATGAAATTTTAATTAAAATTTTGAATTAATAACTAATAATAAATTAAAACACATATTCAAAAAAATAAAAAATAAAGACGAAATAGACCAGTCTAACCTATTTTTGAAATCAAAATTCACTTTTAATTAATCATGTTTTCAAAATAAAACCTTATTCAATCAAAACTTTTAAAAAAACTATCCGAAACTAACCTAAAAGTGACGAAAATACCTTTGGATTTTTTTTTTCTTCTCTTTTAGTTCATCACTTTCTCTTTCCAAAATCCATTTTTCTTCCTTTCAATCACCATACGGTGAGTTTTTAATGCTTTAAATAGCTAACAATTGTTTGTATTGATGTATATTTTATGGGTTTTGATGTTATTTTAGATTATATCATGATTTTCAAAATCAATTTTGAAGTTTTTCAAAATTTGGATTTCTGATAAATATTGCATGATAGTCGGACATGTAATATTTTATAGTTCATCTTGTAACATATTTATTCAATTTCTAGGTTTATGATGAACTTGATAGATTGCCATATAATATGTTTTCAGTTCATCATGTAATATGTATGATATATAATTCATTAAGGGCAGCATAGTCTTTTTACTAGCAAGATTGGTTAAAAACAAAATTTTACAACAGCTCGATTATAATTGAATTTGACGAATTTCATTTGGTTAAAAAAAAATCTCTCTAAAATTGGCCCATCATATCTTAACACATGGATGTCTCTTTTAAAGGTTCAAGTGCCACCATATACATTTTATAAGTATAAATAGTTAGTTTTTTTTTTTTTTTAACTTGTTGAATAAACAATATCTCTTGAGTATGAGAATAGATATACGGACCTCCTATCCAACAAGGGATGGACCAAAAAAAAAAATAGAAGAAAAGAAAAGGAAGGAAAATGTTACAAGTTAACTGTTGCGCGCAAACAATGTTTAATTTTCAAAGTAGTATTTTTTAACTTTCGAAAAAAAAACAGTACTTTTTAAATGTTTTTTTTAATCATGAAAACATATTTTAATTGACAGAAAAGCAGTAGTGTGATAGCGTCAAGTCTGAAATCATTATTTTTCTCCCATGCTTGTGTGGTTGTTGGTAAGTCATGAAAACGAAATTTGCAACTAGCCAAGAAAGTAGTGCGCATAACAATTTTGAAAATTTTTCTTCACAGACAAACTATACAAAAGTCCTTTTGATATTGATTTATTTTATTTTATTTTATAGTAAATTTAATTTTTCAATTTTCATTTGTAGTCAATGGTTTGACCTTGGCGTGTAAATTATGTAATTTTTTTCTTTTGGCCTGTGACGATGTAACTTCGGTTTATAAAAGACTCAGGGACTCAATCCAGGAGTTCTTCCAAGCTTGATCACACACATGTAGTCATGTACAAGGTCCTTCAAGCTTAGTCAACGCAACTCAACTGACCAGTAATAATCCAGTGTAGTCTAGCTCAGCTTAACAAATTAAGATCCAGAGCTACAGAGGATACAAAAGAATATGACTACATGGCCTTCTTGATATTTGATGATCATGATCAGTACTTAATTAATATGCTGTCAGCAGTTTGTTATTACAAATGTTCAAATCAGACCAACAAGCTGCAGTTAGAAACAATCCTGATGATCATCAGGAAAGTTATTTACCAATAGATGGCCGCCATGAGGCGATGAACAAGTAGGGGTAGTTATTTAATGAATCAATTCACTTTTCCAGTGAACCGATAAAAAACCGATAACATCTAGTTTTGAAAAAGTGAACCGATCTGATAAAATTAAAAAGTGTGAACCGATTGAACCGGTTCGGTTCAGTTCGGTTTTTTCTGTTTTGGGCCTATTTGGCCAAATTATTGAGTTTTAATTTTTAAATTTTGCCATGGTCAGAAAATTTGAAAAAACGCAAAAATTTCATTGAAATGAGACATCCCACACAAACCTTTAAGTGTTCTCATTAAGTCAAATTTCATTAAATGAGACTCATTAAGAGCATCTCCAACAGTCTACCTTGGAGACTCCCTTAAATAAAGGTGGATGTTGATGTAAGGGTCATTAAGGGAGTATGTGCTCCAATAATACTCCCTTAAATGGTCCCTTTAATAATTTATTATTATTATTTAAATGTTTGATGTTGTATAATAAATATATATGGAGTTTTTAAGAAATAAAATAATCTTAAATAGGTGGAGCCCACTTTAAGGGGGTCTAAAAACACCCCTTAATTAAGGGAGTGAACTCCACTTGAACACAATTAAGGGGGTCATTTAGGGAGTTGTTGGAGTTGTAAAAATACACATACTCCCTTAATTAAGCTAAGGGATGTCATTAAGGGAGTCTGTTGGAGATGCTCTAAGTCTTAAGTGGAAAAAACAAACAACTTAATGAGAACTCTTTAATTTTTATTTTATTTTTTTTATTTTCTTCTTATCTACGTGTAGTGGCAGTTACAAACTATTTAAATATAAATATAATGATAATTTGTTATGATTGTCATAGTTGCAGTTATATAATTTATCAAATATTCTTTTTGTGGTTATATTCGATATTGAGTAGATTTCGTGGCTTGAAGAAGTTATAGAATAATTGTTTATATATATATATGTACCGATGTATATAATTTAGGGACCTATTTAAAAAAAAAAAAAAAAAAAATTGGTTTATGGTTGCATATGATCCAGGAAACAAAAAAATAAATAAATGGTTTCTAGAATTATATACCGGATATTTGGACAATATGTAAAATTGAACTTAAACTTTTTTTCAAATTATATCTAATATATATAATATATATATATATATATATATATATTAATTTCAAGTTTTAATAACATCCATTGGATTTCCTTTCATCCAATCTATCGGCAATTATTAAGTTCCAACAATATTATGCGATTCATGTTTTGCACAAGGATTGGGTGCCATGTCATTGTCAGTTTGCATTCATTTTCCACATGTTTTGTACAGGTTACAATGCATTCACCAAACACAAATGGACAGTTAAAGTTCTGGCTGGTGTTAATTTCTTTTGCTAAACAGATAAAATGAAATATCATGTATATTTTTATGAAAATAAATTTAAAATAATAAATATGAAATTTTAATTAAAATTTTGGATTATTAACATTTGCTATAAAAACACATATTCATAGGGAAAAAAAAAAATACACATCATCTCTTAGAGCATCACCAACAAACTCTTCAAATAAGATATTTGTTAAAGTTAAACGAGCAACGTCATATTTGGCTCCAACAGACTCTTCAAATGAGATTCTTCAACTAAGATTTTATTTCTCTCTTCATTGAAAAGCAACCTCTCCCTCTTCAATTATTATTATATTATTTTTCATATCAAATCATCATTAATATTTGATATCTATATTTTTTTATCTTTTTAATTAAATTCAATTAATATATAATAAGTTCTAATTTATAAATTTTATCATTATGAAAATTATACCATTATAAAGGTCTCATCTAGATCTTTAAAATGAGACTAATATTGAATATTTAATAATAACATATTATTATTTCTAACTTGAAAAAAATGGAGGGTAATTAGATTTGTTGAGGGGAAGAATTTGAGTGTTTTTTTTTGTTTACACCATCCGGTTTCCGGGTGGAGCGGATCCACCATACGGTGCAATTAGCCTAGACTACACCCCGATTAATCCGGACTCGCACCGAGTCAGCCCACTAAGGGGGTAAAGTGCTCCCAATATGTGTAACTCCGTTCACAAGGGGAGTTGAACCCACGACCTTGCTTAAGGGATGAGAGTGCCGAACCACTCACACTAACACATGATTGGTAGAATTTGAGTGCTTTGATTAAGATAATATAAACCTATTTTTAATTGAAGAGTCTTTCGGAGGGGCTCCTATTTTTTCATCCTTCAAATTGTCATATAGGATTTGAAGAGTGAAAATAGAAGAGTCTTTTGAAGATGCTCTTAGCACATGTCTCTTTTATGGGTTTAAGTCCCACCTTATATATTTTACTAAGCATATAGTGAGTCTCTCTCTCTCTCTCTCTCTCTCTCTCTCTCTCTCTCATATTGACTATGCAATATTAAGTATTACATCTCTTATGTTTTTCATTAATCTTGGGACCCCATCTTACAATATAATATTCATTTTTTATAATAAAAAATAGAGAAACACTTTGTACAACCGGGGTCGGGGCACCGCCGCGGCCCCGTAGCGCAAAAAAAAAAAAAAAAAACACATGGGTCCTATGTATTTATTACGCGGATCCCACATATTTTTTCATTTTTTGCACTACGAGGCCACAGTGGTGCCACGACCCCGGTTGTATGTAGCAACCCTTTAAAAAATATGCCCACGGCGGTGGCACCTGCTTAGGGTCGTACTAGGTATGGGTGTAGCTAGAGAATTTATATAAATTAGACTATATAATTTCTCATTTTAATTTTTAATGTAGGGATTTTTGATTAAATACACCGGTTCTCGGTTCGATTCACCGGTTCAAACCCTTGAAACGGAATATCTGGCTTTTAAAAAACAAATTGAACCGAATCGGTTAACAATGAAAAATCAAAAAAAAAAAAAAAACCGATTGGACCGGTTCGATTAGGTTCACTGGTTTTTTGTCCACTCCTATGAACAAGTGTGGAGTCTATTGTGGGAGTAAATACCATAAATGATATTACGTTGACTTGGTTTCGGTGTCAGTAGTGAACAAAAAAAATGCGCAAGTTAATACCTGATTTTAATTAGCAAGTCAAGTTTTACAAATTCTGAAATGAAAATTCAGATAGGTTTTCAAAGAATGCATGTTAAATATCATATATCAAAGTTGTTGACGGACTCGTGGTAAGTCAACCGGACCCTTGATAAACATATGTGATATTTTTTATTATTTTAATTTATATTTAATTTAGTTAAATATTTATATTATAGTAGATTTAAAATAGTTAATTTTTTATATATTTTAAATTATTATTATTTTTAGAAAATAAAAAATATTTATTTATTTAATTTTATAATATTTTTGATGTGATATATTTTAAAATTAATATTTATTTGATTTAATTTTTATATAATAAACTACGTATAACATAATTTTTATACAATATAACAAATTTAGAAAAAAAAAAATTGAAATTAATATGTGCGTGGTAACAATTTCAATTTTGTAACAAAATTTAAGTGATGTATAACAATATGGTTGTAGCTCGAAACAACTTTACCATAGCATATAACAACTCGGTTTATATTTGTAACAAAATATATGTGTTTTGTAACAAGTTTCATATATAAAGTTATAAGTAAAATGCTTGTTGTAACAATTTTACGTTAATGTGTTGTATAACGATAAAGCTGGAGGTTATAACAATGTTGTTGTATCATATAACAACTCATTTTATATGGGTAATAAAATATCCGTACTATGTAACAAGTTTTACATAAAAAAAAAATTGTAATTAAGCTGTATATAGTAACGATTTAATGTTATAACAAATTTGACATAATATGTTACCATAAAATTGTATCTTGTAACAACTTTGTCGTATCATGTAACAATTTGATTTATATGGGTAACAAAATATGTGTTTTTTCATAACAAATTTCACGTTGAAAATTGTAATTATAACGTTTGTGGTAACAATTTCATGTTGGTGTGATGTGTAACGATAAAGTTGTAGGTTGTAACAACGTTGTCATATCATGTAACAACTCATTTTGTAAGAGTAACATAATATTCTTACTCTATAACAAGTTTTACATACAAAAATACTAATTAATATGTATATGTGGTAACGATTTAATGTTGTAACAAATTTACGTGAAATGTAACGATTAAATATATATATATATATTGTAATAACTTTGTGGTAGAAATTAACAACCCATTTTATTTATAAAAAAAAATAAAAAATTTATATTATGTAACAAGTTTTGCTATAAAGCTTTAAACATATTATTTATAGTAACAATTTCACACCATATAAAATAATGCTATTATTTTATAAAAGAAAAGTAAAACAATATTATTTAAGCTAATAATTAATATTATATATTTATAATGTAAGTTTCTTTGTTTTTATTTAATGATTCATTTTTTGTTAGAGTACTGATAAAATTATTTATTTTATTTTTTTCAAATTATATTTAATATATATATATATATATATATATATATATATTAATTTCAAATTTTAATAACATCCATTAGATTTGTTTTCATCCAATCTAACGGCAGTTATTAAGTTCCAGCAATATTATGCCATCCATGTTTTGCACAAGGATTAGGTGCCATGTCATTGACTCATTGTCAGTTTGCCTTCATTTTCCACATGTTTTGGACAGTTTACGAGGACAAGTCTGCATTAGCCAATCACCAAACACATATGTGATTCCAGCTGTTTGGACAGTTAGCCTCTGTTTGGTATGAGGGAAGAATGGAGGGAGGGAGAGGGTGGGTTGGAGGGAGAAGTGAAGGGAGAGGATGAGAGGAGGGAGAAGAAATCCCTTTGGGCCCACAAAATTGGATCCTCCCAATGATGGGTGGATCAATGGAGGGAGAGTGATTGCGCACGGGGGGTGAAGACCAAAATACCCTCCCTTTTTATACTACCTTCCAATTTTTTAAGGGTAATAAAGTAATTTTACAAATTAAATATCAATTCATCCATCCAACCCTCCTTTCAATACCAAACAACATAGAGGAGTGATGTTATCGTCTCCCTCCCTTCTACTCTCTCTCCCTCTTAATTCATCCATCCCTCATACTCTCATTCCCTCTTACCAAACATAGCGTTAAAGTTCTGGCTGTGTTCATTTCTTTTGCTAAATAGATAAAATGAAATATCATGTATATTTTTATGAAAGGGCAATTGCACTGAACCCCTTGAGGTTTTAACAAGTTACACTTAGCTGGAAAAGTTTTGTTATTATACACTAACACCCCCAAGACTTAAATTTGACTTTAAACATACCTAAAATGCCCCTAGTTATATTATTTCATACTTTTTTTTTTTTAACCATTTAACCAAAAAATTTATAAACTTTAATAAAAAAAAAATTATACAAAAGAAAAAAATAGTTTTAAATAAATAAGTAGTTTAAAATAAATAAATAAATAAATAGTTTAAAAAAATTAAATAAATAAATAGTTTCAAAAAATTATAATTTTAAAAAATAAATAAATAAAGGGTTTAAAAATAAATAAATAAATGAAAAAAAAAATTAAAAACATTAATTTTCTTAAGGATATCCATAAATAGGGACAAAAAAAAAACTCTAAATATCCAAACTTTTACGGTAAGGATGATGGTGAGAGAAGCTTCAAAGTTCCCAACACAGGGAGTCTTCTTGCCTTCTTCAACCACTTTCTTCAGTGTCGGGAACCTTGAAGCTTCTCTCATTGTCATCCTTACTGTAAAAGTTTGGATATTTAGAGTTTTTTTTGTCCCTATTAATGGATTTCCTTAAAAAAATTAATGTTTTTTTTTCATTTATTTATTTGATTTTTAAAACTATTTAATTAATTAATTAATTTATTTATTTATTTAATTTTTTAAAATTAATTACTTATTTAATATTTTTAAACAATTTTTTTATTTGTTTTTCTTCAAAACTATTTTTTTTAAAAACTATTTATTTATTTAATGAATCATATCTTTTATTTAATTTTTATATTTTATTAAAGCTTATAAACTTTTTAGTTAAAAGGTAAAAAAATAAAATAAAGTATAAAATAATATAACTAGGGGCATTTTAGGCATTTTAAAAGTCAAATGTAAGTATTGGGGTGTTATTGTGTAATAACAAAACTTTTCTAGCTAAGTGTAACTTGCCCAAACCTCAAGGGGTTCAATGCAATTTGCCCTTTATGAAAATAAATTAATATAATAAATATGATATTTTAATTAAAATTTTGGATTATTAACATTTGCTATAAAAACACATATTCATAGAAAAAAAAAAAAAAAACACATCATCTCTTAGCACCATGTCTCTTTTATGGGTGAGTTTTTTTTTTTTTTTTTTCCTCATATTGAATATGTAATATTATTGCAGACTATAAGCCCAAACAATGTTTAATTTTCAAAGTAGTATTTTTTAACTATCGAAAAAAAAACAGTACTTTTTAAAAAAAATTTAATCATGAAAACATGTTTAATTAGTATAAAAAAAAACAAATTTTAATTGAAAGAAAAGCAGTAGTGTGATAGCGTCAAGTCTGAAATCTTTGTTTTTCTCACATGCTTTTGCGTGATTGTTTTTTTTTTTTTTTTTTTTTTATAGAAATTACAACAACTGCCGGGACCCTACGAGAATTGGACTCTACTAGCACAACCCGAACAACTACTCCCACAATGGGGAGCGGGCACCCACACATGATGTGAGACAATGAATGAAATTGTATATATATATATACACATGTCGGGCGTTGAACCGTAGTGGTGGAGTCTCCCATTAGAGAGTCACACCACATTGGCAAGAGGTCATTGGCGCTTTTGCGTGATTGTTGATAAGTCATGAAAACGAAATTTGCAACTAGTCAACAAAGTACTATACAAAGTGCGCATAACAATTTTGAAAAATTTTCTTCACCGACAAACTATACAAAAGTCGTTTTTGATTTATAGTGTATTTAATTTTGATATATATGGCTCGTTTGGCACACCTAGACCTGGCACGGTTCCGATTCGAATCGGTGGAACCGGTCGGAACAGGAATCGGAATCGAAAATCCAGTTCTGGTTCAAGAATTGGAACCTGAACCGGAGGAGGCCGGTTCCGGTTCTATGGTTTGCTCGAACCGCCGGTTCGAACCGGAATGGAACCGGCGGTTCTGGTTCCGGTTCGAACCTCCGGTTCAAGGTTTTTTTTTTTAATTTTTTTTTAAAAAAAAATTACATTTATTTATAAAAATAAAATTATATTTATTTATAAAAATAAAATGTTAAAAAAAAATTGATATTGAAGAGTATTGAACCATGGTCCATAACCCTTGTCCAAGTAATTAGTATATTTTCCTTTGCATTCTCTTCCTTTTTATATAGGTTAGATCTCTCTCCATTTCCCTCATTTATCCGATGTGGGATGTGAGATTTTCTTTTCCTTTCTATTCTAGTTATAGCTTACTAATTTAAGTAGAAGTGAGAGAGTTAACTTTAGACATTTTGATCTTGGACTTGGTACCATATTTAACTGTGGGTGGAGAATCCATTAACCAAAAAAAAAAAAAAAAAAAGGTTATGGGATTTCAATTGAGAGCCATCAGCCATGTGCTTGTCTACTCATATCTTTTGTTCTTATTCAGTGTCATTGTTTCAAATTTCAATTATTCATTTTTTTTAATATTTTTTTTTGACGAAATTCAATTATTCATTATACAAAGCACTGCCTTTCTTCTTTTCTTTTTATGCTTTACCATTCTTCATTATCTAATATATCTATATATATCTTTTGTCCCAGTGCCCCACATTTCTTATCTCAACGTGAATTTATTTATTAAATACTTAATTTTGTATACATTAATTTACTTACAGTAGAAAATGGTGTGGGTTGAGGTAGATCTACGTCTAAGTGGATAGAATTAACAACAAAGAAAAACAAAACAATTAGAATAGAAAGGATAAAAAAATCTCACATCTCACATTGGAAAAATACGAGAAGTGGAGAGATGCTTAACCTATATAAAAAGGAGGAGAATGCAAAGAAAAATATAATTACTTGGACAAAGGTTATGGGCCATGGGCCAAAACTTTGTAATGTCCTTTTCTAACATTTTATTTTTTTAATTTTAATAAATAAAATGTAATATTTTGTAATGTTAAAAATTTAAAAAAAAAAGAAAAAAAAAGCCGGGTCGGAACTGGAACCGGCGGTTCTAGAACCGGAACCGGAACCGTCTAAGTCCGGTTCCGGTTCTGGTTTCGGTTCCACCTAACCGTGGAACCGGAACCGGAACCCTGTCACCACTAGGCACACCATATTGGATTGTATTAGACTGGACTGTATTATCATTAATATAAACCTGTGTTTGGTGATGCACTGTATTATATCGTATTAAGTTATTCCTATATGACTTTATTGTATTTATTATATGATAAAAATATAATATTTTTTAAAAAATACTTAATAATTAATTTTAAATATCCTTGAATAAATCAATAAATATTTTTATATAAAAAATCAATAAATATTTATTTTAATTGAAACAAAAAATTTAAATAAAATTTTCCTATGTATTTTGAAATTATAAAATAAATCTTAATAACTTAACACATATTTTATCAATATTCCATATGCATTGAAAAAAGAAAAGTGTTTTTTTTTAATACAATACAACCTAATACCACCAAATATAATATATTAGTTAATACAGTGTTTGCTGTATTTGATAATTAAAATATACTAAAATAATACAATACAGTATTTGCACCAAACACTGTATTGTATTATTTTAGCATATTTTAATTGCTTAATACAATACAATATGGTCAAACAAACGAGACCATAAAGAATTGAGTTTGGTCATCATTTTCATACAAAGAATTGATTTTTCATTTATAGTCAATGATTTGGTCTTGACGAGAAAAGATATATATATATATATATATATTTTTGCCCGTACGTGACAATAATGTATGGTTTTATTCTTGGCGTGTGTTCTTCCAAGCTTGATCACACACTTGTACAAGTTCCTTCAAGCTTAGTCAACGCAAGTCAACTGATCAAGAGCAATAATAATCCACTGTAGTCTAGCTCAGGCCAACAAACTTATTACAAATATTGAAATCAGACCAACAAGCTGCAGTTAGAAACAATCCTGATCCTGATCAACAGTAAAGTTAGTTAGCAATAGATGGCCATGATTAAGTTTGAGATATGTATATATAATTATAACCTTTCTTGTAATTGTTGATTAATTAATCAAGTTAGCTGGTATTGTTTGCCTCCATTTTTCTCTCTGAAAATCCTCTGTAAACTGTCATTGAAGAACACTGAAAGTTTCTTCATGGCACTCTATCAAATATCTCACTATAATTTTCAGTGTGAACATAATTTTTTCATGATGTATTTTCTGTGATTCTTCATGATAATTTATTAACATGTGTATAGTGATGGAAGAGATTGGATTGCTCACCTCTCATGTTAAGAAGGATTATTAATTTCAGTAGGTAAATATCATGCAGCTTGATAAGTATATATCAAAACATGTACATTGGAGAGGATATTATATCTTACCAAGAAAACAGAAATACAAAGAAAAACAACAGATCGAACAACGGAAAAATCTCAAAACATTTTCAATTTAGAAACATGCAATCAAGGTACATCACCCAAGTACCTTACGATCATTGCTTTGAAAAGATTACATTATCATAACATTCATATACTTAATTAAGGCTACATTGCACGGAGTAAAAACGAAACTCTAAATCAGAACTAACATGAGGGATATTTTCACTGTCTGCAGTGAGTGTGATTGACAGCTGCATTCATAAGAAAGATTTTGAACTTCCTTGGAAGATTAGAAACCTCTAGCTGAACAGAATATGAGAAATTCTACTGTGAAGGTAATAAATACAGGTGAGTCCTCTAGTGCAATAGTTTGCACTGAGAAATCAAATGAAATCGATTTTATTGGATAGACTCTCATACGTCTTAAGAAAACATTATTGCTTCCATAGATTATTAGCTAAAACAGTCTACCTACCTTAAATTGCACCATGAAACAAAGTTTCTTTTTTCCTCTCACGGTTGATCTGATCAGACCCCGGAAAGGCCAGAGCGAGATGTTGAGGACTACTCCGGCTCCTTTACAAAAAAACACCACCACCACCAGAAGCCGCAGCTGCAAAAGTTGCTCTGTTTCTTCAATCTTTAATCCTCTGCTTCTTCAAATTCTCCACACTGTAAAGTTTATTATTGCCACAACCACTGTTTCTTACAACACATGCCTGATGCCTGCACTAATTACACGATTAACATTATTACAGACAACATTTATATTAAAAGGTTACATTGTAACAAGTAATTAAATACAAGAATCTGTTCAACAAGATGAATACTTTCATTGTCTTCGAAAGCAAAGATTTTGAGGCTCCTTGACCAACGGAAACCTCTTGCTGAACACAATTATCTGTTAGAATAGATAATTAGTATATATTATCTTTCCTTTGTATTTCCTTTGTATTACCTGTATTACAGTAAGACTCCTAGTAGGACTCCATATAGTTTAAGTAACAACTTCCTGACTTGTAGGAATGGTTACAATTCTCTTTGTACAAATATACGTTTCCTGTATCAATGATATTCATTCAAGCAAATTCTATCTTTCTTTCATATTTTCATGGTATCAGAGCAGAGTTAAATCCTGACTCAAACCTTGCTGCACTTTGATTTCTCGTGTAGTTTCTTTCCATTCTTCTCGTTGCAATGACCAACAATCAAACATCTCTAGACAAACTCCTTCCGCATCTGGCACATCCGCCTCTGACACACCCAAGCCAGAAATTTCGATCTCCTCTACAGATTCATTGAAAACAGATCTCTCTAACCCCTTTTTCACTCATCATTCAGACCATCCAGGTCTGGTATTGGTTTCCAAGCCTTTGAATGGAGACAATTATTCAGTATGGAAAAGGGCTATGACAATGGCTTTGAATTTGAAAAATAAATTGGGTTTTGTCAATGGCAGAATCTTGGCTCCTTCAGAAGAAACCGATCCCAATGGTTATGCAACTTGGTTGCGTTGCAATGATATGGTCCACTCATGGATCATCAATGCTCTTAGTCCAGAACTCTCAGATAGTGTAATCTACTATGCTACGGCACACGAAGTTTGGGAAGATCTCCGTGAACGATTCTCTCAAAGTAATGCGCCACGAATCTTTGAAATTCAGCAAGATATCGCCTATCATAAGCAAGAACAGCACTCAGTTTCCACTTATTACACAAAGCTGAAAGGTTTGTGGGATGAATTGGCTTCTTACAGTGATGCAACAAATGGGGCACAACAAGATCAACAAAAATTAATGCAATTTCTGATGGGACTGAACGATTCTTACAGTGCTGTTCGTGGACAAATACTCCTGATGAATCCCTTTCCTTCGGTTCGTCAGGCGTATTCCTCTGTCTCTCAAGAAGAGAAGCAGCGTCTCTTGAGTTCAACGCATGCTGCAGCTGATTCTAGTGGAAGTGCAGCCATGGCGGTTCGAAACAAGTCCACTCCGATTAGGTCTGAGAGATCCGACCGCCAGTTGGGATCACCTGATTTCCGTCTGCATGAGAAGCAACCAGAAAATCGCCGATTTGATCATGACAGGCGTCGCACTGGTTCTGGAAAAGGTCGCCCAAATTGCTCTCATTGTGGAGACATGGGCCATTGGGCTCAAACATGCTATGAACTGATTGGGTATCCAGTGGGTCATCCAAAAGCAAAAGGCCCAAGACGTTTTCAGAACAATAATGGGCCTGCTAACAACATTAATCATACTTTTCCTACAGCTAATCATGTGTCCGAGGGGTTTTCTAAAGAAGATGGGAATAAAATAGCTGGGATTTCGCAGATTCAAATGCAACAGCTCTTGTCACTTATCGACAACAAGAATGAGGGTTCTAACTCTCAAGTAAATAATGCTACCAACAAGCCAGGTTTGTCTACAGTCAATTCTCGCAATTGGATCATTGATAGCGGGCAACGGATCATATCTCTTCCTCATCTAATTTATTTTTCCACAAAATAAAAATTGCTCGTTGCCTTCTGTATTGCTACCTAGTGGAGACAAAGCTACTATTGTTGCAAAAGGATCATTATCTCTTAATTCTGTTTATTATTTGCACGATGTGCTATGTGTTCCTACTTTTAAAGTTGATTTGATGTCGGTTAGTCGTCTGACTAGGGCCTTGAATTGTTCAATAACTTTCTTCCCTTATTGGTGTGTTTTGCAGGATCTGGCTACGAGGAGGATGATTGGTTTGGGTAAACAACGTGATGGACTATATTATTTGGTGGCACTGACGACAGAGAAAACAAAATCACCTCACCTGTCAACCGACCTGCTTGCAATCTCACCATCTCATCCACCGATCTCTGGCATAAACGTTGCATCACCATCTCGCCTAAGCTTCATAGCTAAGAATTTAAAAAAAATTTCCATTAAGTCAAATAATGCTTGCCATATATGTCCTTTGGCTGAGCAGAGTCGTTTACCTTTCAGTCCTAGTGTAATTTCAACTATAAAACCTTTTAAATTAATTCATTGTGACATTTGGGGTCGTTATTGACACCCTTCTCTTTCTGATGCTTATTACTTTCTTACTATTGTAGATGATTTTACACGTTTCACATGGATATCTCTTTTAAAACGATTTTTCAGTTTTGTTTTCACTCAATTTGAAACTCACATTAAGACTTTTCGAAGTGATAATGGTGGAGAATTTATTTCGCTTCGTTCTTTTTTTCAAGATAATAGTGTCGTTTTTCAGCACTCTTTTGTTTACACGCCTCAACAAAATGGGGTTGTGGAACGAAAACATCGTCACATCTTGCAAGTAGCTCGGGCTTTGAAATTTCAAGCTCAACTTCCTCCCCAATTTTGGGGGAATGTGCTCTTACTGCTGTGCATCTCATCAATCGGTTGCCGTCGCCAGTTCTCTCTTTTAAAACCCCTTTTGAACTTCTCTACTCCAAATCTCCATCTTTTTCTCACCTCCGTGTCTTTGGTTGTTTAGCCTATGCTACAAATGTACATACGGCTCACAAATTTGACCGTCGTTCCATCCCTTCCATTTTTATCAGCTATCCTATTGGTCAAAAAGCTTATAAATTATTCGATTTATCGACCAAAAAGATTTTCACTAGCCGCGATGTCAAATTTCATGAAAATTTCTTCCCTTATGCGTCTGTCAGGCCCAGTCCTCCATCCCTCCCTACATCTGGCCCAGTCCCTATCGTGGCCCACGATATTTCTTCTTCTTTTTATCCCAATCCAACCTTTACCCAGCCCACCACCTCCCCACTTCCAGACGTATCTTCTCCTTCTACTCATCTCCGATCTGTGTTTGTTCCCTCTCCTTTGCTGGATTCCCATTTCCCCCATCGATCGTCGCGTCATTCGTCTCCTTCGCCTTCCTCTCCCTCACTCCATTTGTCGCCATCTTCTCCTGACAGCCCACCATCAGAATCCCCTTTTCCCACTCTATCGTCGGATTCCTCGACCGATCTTCAATCCCTTACACCACTTCCGTCTCTACCATTACCTAACCCCGATCCCGAACCTATTCCACTTCGTCAGTCTAGCCGCCAAGCCGGTCCACCAGCCAAACTCGGCGATTATGTCTGCTCCGCTGTTTACTCCGACCAATCGCTCTCCTTGTTACCGGGTCCGACCAAGGGTACGCGCTATCCACTGGCTAATCATGTTTCGTATCACCGATATCAACCGGCCTATCGGTCCTTTGTTGCTCAGCTCAGTTCCCTAACTGAACCTCGGTCATATTCGGAGGCCGTCGCTCATCCGGAGTGGCAGGAGGCGATGCGTTCCGAATTGCGGGCTCTCCAAGCCAATGGCACTTGGTCTTTCACTTCACTATCGGCCGGCAAGACCCCTATTGGCTGCAGATGGGTGTACAAAATTAAGCTCCGTTCGGATGGATCCATTGAGAGGCATAAAGCCCGGTTGGTCGCCAAGGGTTTCACTCAACTGGAAGGTGTGGATTATCAGGATACTTTTTCGCCCACTGCCAAGATCGTTTCTGTTCGTTGCCTACTTGCCTTGGCCGCAGCCCGTGGTTGGCCTCTTTATCAAATGGACGTCAACAACGCTTTTCTTCATGGTGACTTGGCTGAGGAGATTTACATGTCTCCGTCGCCAGGGCTTCGGCGATAGGGGGAGGAAGATTTGGTATGTCGTCTTCATAAGTCCTTATACGGTTTGAAACAAGCGTCTCGCCAGTGGTTCGCCAAGTTTTCAACAGCTATATGTTCAGCTGGATTTGTACAATCTCTGTCTGATTACTCCCTCTTCACTAGGACACAAGGCAAGTCTTTTACTGCTCTCTTAATATATGTTGACGATATTCTGATTACTGGTAATGACTCCATTAGTATTGCTGCAACTAAGAAGTTCTTGCATAGTCATTTCCATTTGAAAGATCTTGGTAATTTAAAATACTTCCTTGGTATTGAAATTTCTGCTTCTAAGAAAGGAATTTTTATTTCTCAAAATAAATATGCCTTAGAAATTATAGAGGATGCAGGGCTGTTGGGCGCAGCCCCTGTTGATACTCCAATGGAACGAGGTTTGAAGTTGTCAGACAAGAGTGATTTGCTCAAAAATTCGAGTCAATATAGGAGATTAGTCGGAAGATTGATTTACTTGACTGTTTCTAGACCAGATATAACATATGCAGTACATGTCTTGAGTAGGTTTATGCATCAGCCCAGGAAATTTCATATGGAGGCAGCCCTTCGGGTTGTCCGATATTTAAAAGGTGCACCTGGCCAAGGTCTATTTTTCTCTTCGAATAGTGATTTCAAGTTAAGGGCTTATTGTGATTCAGATTGGGCAGGTTGTCCACTCACTAGGAGATCCACCACAGGTTATTGTGTCTTTCTTGGACCTTCATTGATATCTTGGAGGTCAAAGCGACAGAAAACCGTTTCTCTCTCTTCTGCCGAGGCAGAATATCGAGCCATGACAGGAGCCTGCTGTGAGTTAACATGGCTGCGTTATCTATTAAGGGACTTGGGACTTTCCCACCATGACCCTGCTCTATTGTATTGTGACAATAAGGCTGCCTTACACATTGCAGCCAACCCAGTTTTTCATGATCGCACTAGACATATTGAGATGGATTGTCACTACATTAGAGACAAGATTCAAGATGGTTCAGTTATTACGAGATATGTAAATTCTACACATCAACTAGCAGACATCCTGACTAAGCCCTTGGGAAAAGAAATTTTTGTGCCTATGATTTACAAGTTGGGAGTGCAAGATATCCACTCTCCAACTTAGGGGGAGTGTTAGAATAGATAATTAGTATATATTATCTTTCCTTTGTATTTCCTTTGTATTACCTGTATTACAGTAAGACTCCTAGTAGGACTCCATATAGTTTAAGTAACAACTTCCTGACTTGTAGGAATGGTTACAATTCTCTTTGTACAAATATACGTTTCCTGTATCAATGATATTCATTCAAGCAAATTCTATCTTTCTTTCATATTTTCATTATCATTGCACTTGCTAGCATGCTTTGAATGTCTCGATACGTTCTGCCTTACATCAAAGTGTTACCAGTTGCATCACTTCTGGTCGGCGTTGCTTCAATCGAATCTACTCTCTTTTGGGGGTCTAGTTCACCTCTGAGGTTATGAACATATTCGGAGATTAGATCTACAATTTGGTTGTACTACCACGAGAGCTGCAATTGATTTATAATGAAACAAATGAACTACAATTTGAATAGCTCATTACTACCGCCAAATGTGGTTTAGTGGTAAAAAGTGCAAGTGGTATATATATATAAAATGAATAGCCCATTGAAAACAAATGACTTCCTAATTGAAATTGAATAATTTACAAGAACAAGTGACTTCCTCATTGAAACTACTTCTGAAGTAAATAATGACACAAAAAGGGAGACAATGAGAACAACACTAGATCTATTAGCACTAGCACAGCTGGAAATTAAAATAAAAAAATTGAAAAACTAGTTAAAAGAGAGAGATTAATGAGTACCTAATATTTTCATTGTCTTAAATGGTTGTGATTCACTGTCTTCAAAACAATCGTTTTGAACCTCTTTGGAAGATCAAAAACATCTATTGAAAGATTCTATTGCTCACATTTTCTGTGAAGGTAATGATGTTGCTGATGAAAAAGTCTTTTCTGCTTCACTTCTGAGTAATTACACATTCATCAATAATTTAACAACACATTAACATAATCTTTAAATAAATAAACTAATACTTAAAGCATAAGCAGCTCAAACACTCCACCTACCTCAAATTGTGTTAGAAGATAAGAATGTGTATATTATCTTTCCTATTTGTTGTATATATTCTTTCCTATTGTATTGCCTAATATTTAGCTAGACAACTCATAGTCCCTTACTTGTAGGAGTAGTCAATTAATCTCTGTACAAATACCCGATTGATGATCAATAATAATCATTCCAATATATTCAATATTACTTCCATCTTTTCATGGTATCAGAGCTAGATTAAGATCTTATTTTTTTTTTCGCTGCACTTTCACTCTGTCGTGTAGCATCCCTCTCTTTTCCAGTCATTATGGCCAATGATGATCTACCACCAACTCCTTCTGTTCTTGGCAAGGAAATTGCCGATTCTAACGCAGATTCTTCAAGATTGAATATCTCAAACCCTTATTTCACTCATCATTCAGATCATCCAGGTTTGGTTTTGATTTCCAAACCCTTGAATGGAGACAATTATTCTACTTGGAAAAGGGCTATGACTTTGGCTTTAAATTCCAAAAACAAACTCGGTTTTGTCGATGGTTCAATCAATTCACCTTCAAAGACAGCAGATCCTGAAAATTATGCCGCTTGGTCTCGGTGCAATGACATGGTCCACTCTTGGATCATCAACACTCTCAGTCCAGAAATTTCAGACAGTGTAATATATTACACCACCGCTAATGAAGTTTGGGAAGATCTTCGTGAGCGATTCTCCCAGAGTAACGCACCTCGTATCTTCGAGATTCAACGAGATATTGCCTATTTTCGACAAGAGCAACTCTCTGTCTCTGCATATTACACAAAACTAAAGGGCCTTTGGGATGAACTAAGTTCCTACAGTGATGCAGTACATGGAGCACAACAAGATCAGCAAAAATTGATGCAATTCCTAATGGGATTGAATGATTCTTACAGTGGTGTTCGCGCCCAAATCCTCTTGATGAAACCTCTTCCTTCGGTTTGCCAAGCATATTCCTTTGTTTCTCAAGAAGAAAAGCAGCGTCTCCTGAGCTCGACACACGCTGCAGATAATTCTGGTGGTACTGCTGCCATGGCTATTCGAAGCAATAACATCAGCAAATCCACTTCATCAGCTGGTATAAGAAGGTTCGACCGCTCATATGGTCCACACAATTTCAAATCACAAGAAAAATCATCATCACCAGATACTTTCAGTGGAGGACGCAGAGCAGATCAAGAGAAGAAACGATCAGGATTTGGAAGGGACGCCCACATTGTACACATTGTGGTGAATTGGGTCATTGGGTTCAGACTTGCTATGAATTACATGGGTATCCAGCAGGCCACCCAAAAGCAAAATTTACAGGCCCAAACCGTTTTCATAACAGGCTAGCAGCAAATCATGTATGTGAATGTCTTTCTAAAGAAGACAACAGCAGCCCTGTTATTGGAATTTCAGAGGCCCAGATAAAACAACTCTTATCATTGCTTGACACCAAACATGAAGGATCTACATCTCAAGCACATGCCGTCTCTAAGCCAGGTTTGTCTAAAATCGCTTCCCGCAGTTGGATCATTGATAGTGGAGCGACGGATCATATTTCTTCATCATCAAAATTATTTTTCCGCACAAAGACTAATTGCTCATTACCTCCTGTATTATTGCCAAGCGGAGACAAAGCTAAAATTGTTGCGAAAGGATCATTGCCTTTAAATTCTGTTTACTATTTGAATAATGTGCTATGTGTACCTACATTCAAAGTTGATTTGTTGTCAGTTAGTCGTCTGACAAGAGGCCTGAATTGTTCAATAACTTTTTTTCCCTTATTGGTGTGTTTTGCAGGATCTGGCTACGAGGAGGATGATTGGTTTGGGTAAACAACATGACAGACTATATTATTTGGTGGCATTGGCAACAAAAAAATCCGACACCAATACCTCACCCACGGATCGACCAACTTGCTACCTCGCCTTATCCTCCACCAATCTCTGGCATAATCGTTTAGGTCATGTGTCACCACCTCGTCTGAGTTTCATTGCGAAGAATTTTTTGAATTTTTTGAATTTTTCGGTTCAGTCCAATAATGCTTGCCCTATCTGTCCTTTGGCTAAGCAGAGTCGTTTACCTTTTAGTCCTAGTGTTATTTCTTCTGTAAAACCTTTTGAAATAATTCATTGTGAACTTATTATTTTCTTACTATTGTTGACGATTATACTCGTTTCACATGGATTTTCTTGATGAGACACAAAAGTGAGGCTCAATCGCTTTTAAAACGTTTTTTTAATTATGTTCTCACTCAATTTGAGTCTCAAATTAAGATTTTTCGCAGTGACAATGGTGGAGAATTTATCTCTCTTCGTTCTTTTTTTTATGATCATGGTGTCGTTTTTCAACATTCTTGCTTTTATACGCCTCAACAAAATGGGGTTGTAGAACGCAAACATCGTCACATCTTACAGGTGGCTCGAGCTTTGAAATTTCAAGCTCGTCTCCCTAACCAGTTTTGGGGAGAATGTGCTCTTACTGCTGTGCACATAATCAATAGACTTCCTTCTCCGGTTCTCTCTTTCAAAACACCTTTCAAACTTCTCTATTCTAAACCGCCTTCTTTTTCTCATTTACGTGTCTTTGGTTGTTTGGCTTATGCCACTAATGTCCATACTTCTCATAAATTTGACTATCGTTCCATAAGGTTTATAGTTTGTGTTGGCATAAATTCCATATCAAAATGTGTTTCTCTTGTAATGTTTAGTGGTTCGTATTGAAGAATTAAGAAGATGAAGGATGTCTCAACCACAATTCATTCAAGAAGCCGACTTTTAAGAGATTCGTGCATCATTGTTCGACAAAGGTAATAAAGGACCTCATATCACTTACAAGGCTAGGCACACACACACACATAGCATTCTTGTGTGTTCCTTCATGATTAACATCACTTATGTTTCACTTTCACACACTTGACAAAATATGCTCATGCATTCATACTATATTGGTAATATTTTGTTTATTGCATTTTCTAGGACTATGTCTGGAAATTAGCATATGTGTGTGTATTTGTGCTTGTATGTTTTTGTATTTTTGTACGTGGACTTGAACATGTTCTTATTTGATGTCTTAATGAGTTCCGGTCGTTTCGGTTTCTCATTCATGTAGTTTCGAGTCCAAACGATGTAGCTTAGCTAAGCTACGCTACTTTTCGTTCTCATTCGTTGAGTTGACTTCATCGTCGTTTTTCGAGATGATTTCTCAACCATTTTTCAAAGTTGTGTAGTCATAGTCGTCGTTGTGCGTAAGAGAGTCACGGTTCGTAATCCGAAAACGGATTCAAAATCGGAGTTCAGATGCCCAGATACGGGCTGAAGAACCGAGGGAGCGCGCGAGAAGGGCTGCTGGCCGTGAGAGAGGCTGTGGGCCCCACGGCCAAGGGGGCTCTCTGCCCCCGTGAGGCCCACGCGCCCCCCACGGCCAGGGGTGACGTGGTCTCATGTGATTGGTCTTCAATCTCCTTCTCTCTCTTCCTTTATCTTCCCTCCATCTCTCTCCATTTGATTTCAAGAAGAAAAAATTGAGTTTTTCCCATCAGAATTTCTCTCCAGTTTTTCAGAACTTCAAACACCATATCTTCCTCATCCGAAGTCGGATTTGAGCGATTCAAATTGGAGAGTGTTCGTATTTGAGTCCTTTATCATTTCCAAGTGGTTTGGTGGCTGTTTGATCGAGATTTCTGGTGGTTCCACACTGATTTCCGAACCAGCTCGTGAATCAAAGGTATTGGACTTATCTTTGGGATTTCTTTCTTTTTAACCTTCAATTTGCTTGGGGTTTCTTCTTCTATATCTATGTTTATGTTTGGTAAAAGGTATTGAGAAAGGTAGCTTGAAAATCATTCTAATTGAAAGTCAATTTATAGACTATATGGACTAGTTTCTATGATTCTAGGTTATCCACATGTTTGTGAGTTGTATTGTGATTAGAATGGCATCTTAGGTTGTTTGTGACTTGATTGAATCAATTTTGTGATAAATGACCTTGAGATTTGATTTGATCCTTTGATTGATGAAATCTAGGATTTGTGTATTTGTTTGTGTTTTAGAGCAATCTAGGATTTGATTGATTTATATCTTGAATCCTTGCTCTATATTTTTAACTAGAATATTGATTGATTAAATCTCATATATCTAGCATTTTATTGTATGTTGATTGCATCTTGAACTTGTACTTCATGAATATATTTTGATTCACGTGTTTGTATATGTGAATGAGACTTTGAGCTTATGTGTTTGGTGTTTCACATGCTTAGGTTTTATTCTCGTATTTTACATCTAGACTTTTATTGAATGTGTTATCACATGTTTAGGTCTATTTGTACCATAGAATGTATTGATCACATGTTCTATGTTGATTTGATTGTTTGCATCATTTGCATTCACATGATCACACTAGGAAGTCCTTGTAAAAGGCATGAAGTCTTGGTTAGAGTCGGGGTGACTCGAATAGCCAAGCAAGAAGACTTGCCTAGAGTCGGGATGACTCGGATAGGTAAGCAAGAAGTCATGGCTAGAGTCGGGAGGACTCGGATAGTCATGCATGGGAGGCTCCCTAGAGGCAAGAGTGCCTTGGATAGGGAGTTGGCTATATATTGGTAGGCTTAGGCGTATGGTTAGACATAGACTCTGATAGAGCGGGGTACACGGGAGGTGTATGCACTCTTGAGGAATTTCTAATCTACCATCGATGTTGGTTGTGTGTGTTGTCCAATATATGGTGATTTCGCATCATTGAGGGATTTCACACTTTCCAATAGGGTTGGGTAGCCTTAGACTTCACTAGGTTGGGTGAGCTAAAGATTGGTCACTTTGTGAATGTTCTATGTTTTACTTTCCAATGATATAGTACCCAATGGTTGTAGTTCAATCCGTGGATGTTTTCCTCCTTGGAGGTTTTACCACGTTAAAAAATCTCTTGTGTTAATCCTTTCTATCTATTTCTCTTATATTTTATTTGTATATTTTATTATCTTGATTCATAATATTCACTTATGATGTATTGTGAAGCAAGACTTTGTATAGTGTGATTTGTGAATTCATTCTTTTGATCATTTTGTATCTATGATTCTTTTGTATATTGTAATTTTTGTATAGTGATATTTGATCACTCTTGTAACTCATTGAACATCTATTGAAATACAAGCTTACTTTGTTGTTGTGTTTATTTGTTCTTATACCTCACATAACTAGATGATATACTTAGACCTTGCTCTCATGATCGTATTCTCGTATTGTCTATGTATGTCTTCCTTGGCTTATTTTGTTGTGTGTAAGGCTACCTTGAGGACAAACGAAATTTGTTCAAGGGTTTGAAAAAGGTGTAAAAACCTATTCACCCCCCTCTAGGTATGCTTTAAGCAATTTAACTACGTTTGTATACTTTCACGTTCCATACCCTCAGTTTTTATCGGATATCCTATTGGTCAAAAGCTTACAAATTATTTGATTTGTCGACCAAAAAGATTTTCACTAGTCGCGATGTCAAGTTTCACGAGTCTGTCTTTCCTTATGCTTCTACCTAGCCTCAATCTGACCCACACACTACTTCTGGCCCATCCACTCATTCCGGCCCAATACCTCTTCTGGCTCATGACACCTCTCATTATTTTGACTTCAACTCAGACATCTCTCACCCATACACAGCTTCTCCTCGTCCAAACACACCTGATCCAAACACTACACCTGCTCCAAACACGCCTCCTTCCTCCCCGATTCAGCCTTCTCCAACCACCTCTCCTCCTCCACCGATTTGGTATTTCTGGCGTTAGAGTCCCCGTCTCATCCGCCTCCTCAGCCTCTTCTTTCCTCCTCTGTTCCCGATCCCACCCATTTGCCCGACTCAGTTCCTCTTCGGCATTCCAACCGTCCCACCAGTCCACCAGCCAAGCTTCGTGACTATGTCTACTCCATCGTTTCCTCCACCCAATCGTCCTCCTTGCTGCCTGGTCCGACTAAAGGTACGAGATATCCGATGGCCAATTTTGTCTCTTATGACCGATATACACCTGCTCTTCACTCTTTTATTGCTCAGATCAGTACGGCCGCCGAACCGAGTTCTTATTCAGAGGCTGCCGCTCATCCTAAATGGCAGGAAGCCATGAGCTCTGAATTGCAGGCTCTCCAAGCCAACGGGACATGGTTTCTCGTCCCTCTTTCGGTCGGCAAGTCTCCTATTGGCTGTCAATGGGTGTTTAAAATCAAGCATCATTCCGATGGTTCTATCGAGCGGTACAAGGCCCGTTTAGTCGCCAAAGGCTTCACTCAGCTGGAGGGTGTTGATTATCAGGACACCTTTTCCCCCACTGCCAAGATAATTTATGTTCGTTGTTTGCTTGCCTTGGCTGCCTCTAACGGCTGGTCCATTCACCAACTGGACGTAAACAACGCTTTCCTCCATGGCGATTTGACTGAAGAAATATACATGTCTCCACCGCCAGGGCTTCGGCGACAGGGGGAGTATAACTTAGTGTGTCGCCTTCACAAGTCTTTGTACGGGTTGAAGCAGGCTTCTCGCCAGTGGTTCGCCAAGTTTTCAGAGGCCATTTGTTCCGCTGGTTATGTACAATATCGAGCCGATTATTCTTTGTTCACCAGGAAACAAGGCAAGTCTTTTACTGCTCTCTTAATATATGTTGATGATATTTTAATTACTGGGAATGATCCTGTTAGCATTGTTGCAACTAAGAAATTTCTGCATAGTAATTTTCGTATCAAAGAGCTTGGTAATTTGAAGTACTTCTTGACATTGAGGTTTCTACTTCTAAGAATGGAATTTTTATTTCTCAACGTAAGTATGCGTTAGAAATCATTACGGATGCAGGGATGTTAGGTGCAGCTCCCATTGATACTCCTATGGAACGAGGCTTGAAATTATCAGATAAGAGTGATTTGCTTAAAAATTCCAGTCAGTATAGAAGGTTAGTCGGCAGGTTGATTTACTTGACTGTTTCCAAGCCTGATATAACATATGCTGTACATGTCCTGAGTAGATTCATGCATCAACCTCGAACACTACATATGGAGGCAGCTCTTCGGGTCGTTAGATATCTGAAAGGGCTCCTGGCAAAGGTTTGTTTTTCTCTTCGAATAGTGATTTCAAGTTGAGAGCTTACTGTGACTCGGATTGGGCAGGTTGCCCACTTACTAGGAGGTCTACTATGGGTTATTGTGTCTTTCTTGGACCTTCATTGATATCTTGGAGGTCGAAACGACAGAAAACAGTTTCACTTTCTTCCGCTGAAGCAGAGTATCGTGCAATGACAGGAGCCTGCTGTGAGTTGACATGGCTTCGATATCTTTTGAAGGATTTGGGACTCTCACATGATGAACCTGCTTTGTTGTATTGTGATAACAAGGCTGCTCTACACATTGCAGCCAACCCAGTTTTTCATGAGCGGACTAGGCACATAGAGATGGATTGCCATTACATTAGAGACAAAATTCAAGATGGTTCGGTAATTACAAAGTATGTAAATTCTGCACATCAGCTGGCAGATGTCTTGACAAAGCCTTTGGGGAAAGAGTTTTTTGTTCCTATGGTTCACAAGTTGGGAGTACAAGATATCCACTCTCCAACTTGAGGGGGAGTGTTAGAAGATAAGAATGTGTATATTATCTTTCCTATTTGTTGTATATATTCTTTCCTATTGTATTGCCTAATATTTAGCTAGACAACTCATAGTCCCTTACTTGTAGGAGTAGTCAATTAATCTCTGTACAAATACCCGATTAAAGATCAATAATATTATTGAAACACATTCAATATTTTTCCATCTTTTCAAATTGCACCATGAAACGAAAACTAAGATTCCAAACCTCTGGCTGAACACAATTATTACTGCACTAGCTAGCACGCTTGAATGTCTGTTCAGCCTTCCTTTAGAGTTCTTACTAACATATTCGAAGATTGATTAAACGAAAAGAAGAAGATGAATACCTTGATTGGTTGTAAAATTTGGATGTACTTCCATGAGAGCTGCATCTAATATATAATGAAACAAATGAGCATAAATTGAATAGCAATTAGCAAGCTTAGTGAAGTTCAAGTGACTTACTCATCGAAATTGAATTACTTACAAGATCAATTAAAATCTCACTAGAACACGGTCATTCCAACTTGTGAAGAAAATGACAGAACAAAGTTAACATTAGGTTTGAAATATACAACAGTGAACGATTTAGGGATACAAAAGGGGACATTAAGAACAATGTAATTTAATAATAGTTTAAGAAATCATATTTTGATTTGTTTGAAAAACAAATTATATAGGGAATTTTCTATGTCAGGTAAAGAAAGCAGGGGATAATGTTAAAATATGTAGCTAATAAGTAGTAAAAAAACAAATGAAATGTAAAAGAGAGAGACATTAATGAGTACCTAATATTTACTTGATTTAATATCCTACCAGTCAAGAATGATCCTGAGGGATATAAGAAATCTTAGGCGGTGCATATCCTCCGGTAGAGATGTCAATTTTGGACAATCATAAATGTAAGGAAGTTGAAGGGACTAGAGGTTATGAAGTTGGGACATGAAGAAGCCACTGCGGCAACTCTTCCAGAATTGGTAATCCTAGAATGAAAATTGATCGAAGCTGAATCCGTGTGCTGTTGAGGTCTTGACGACTGTCATCCTCTTCCATCTCAATCCTTAAATTTAGGGCCTGTCCCGTAACAGTTTTTCAGTCTGTTTTCGTTTTTGTTTTCCAAAAATGATTTCGAATTCGTATAAATTAACCGTTTTTCATTTTGTTTTAAAAAATAAAAAACAAAATGAAAAACAAAACCAGTTAATAGTGAAATATTTGAAAACACAAAATGCATGTTTTCTTAGTTTTTGTTTTTCAAAAAAATTAACAAAAAAAATTATTTCTTTTTCAATTTTCCACTTGAACGAGTTCTTCATCAATATTTCTTTCCCATCTTCATCTTCTTCTTCATCTTCTTTCTTCCTTCATAGCTCTTCCTCCTCCTCCACTCGCCGCCGATTTGCTCTGCTTCGTCGCCAATCTGGTCTTCTTCTTCTTCAGCTGGTCTTCTTCTTCTTCTTCCTTTTCCTCCTCCTCTGCTCGCTGCCGATCTGGTCTTCTTCCTCTTCCTCCTCCTCCGCTCGCCACCAATCTGCTCGCCACCGATCTACCCAAGTATACTAACCACACAATGGGTGTTGCCACGTGGCTAAAACTCTTTCACTTTTTACATTTTTCTCCTTACTTTGGTTATGTGGTAACCAACCATTGACCTTGGGTACTGACCTTGGGTACTAACCGGTCAGCACCCAAGTGTTGTCCTTAAAATTTTACAATTCGACTTTGATATAATCCAATCAAAATGTAACACGTCACCAAAATTTAAAAATAAAATATTAAAAATTTTGTTAAGAAAATCACGTCTTAAACATTTTTGGGCATTTTTTCTATTTGTTTTCTTTAAAAATTTTTTAAAAAAAAAGATAATTATTATTATTTTTAAATAAAAATAAATTGAAAATTAAATAAAATCAGAGATCCAATTCAATGATCAATCTAGATCAATGGTAATCTCCATTTCCATGGATATGAACCCTCCCCTATTTTTGCTTCAATTCCACCAAAATATCAACTCAATAACAACAATGAGACAAGATGAATTCATAGCAATAGTTCATCTTAATAACAACAAAATTTATCTACAGACCACAATCCAGTTCAAAAAAAATTCCAACTGAGGCATTATTATTTTTGTTATCTTTATCAAACATTGAACACAATATCAAAGTTTTTGGCTTTCAATTTTTTTTTCAGGAGAGAATAATTAGAAGTCGATACCAAATCTGGTAAGATATTCGGCGCCTATGGCGGTGGCTAGAGGAAGAGGAAGATCTGATGCAGACGATCGCGGGTCTAAATAGATCGACTCATGCCTGGACGCGGATATGGTGCGAGATCCCCACACTAGAAACAAAACCAACAAAGAAAAGAGGGATGAGAGAGAATATAAGATGGGTAATGGTTTTTTTTTTAGAGAGAGAAGATGGAGAATGTTCAGGTGAAGGTGAAGAAGACGATCTGGTATTCTGGTTGTTTTTATTTTATTTTATTTTATTTTTATTTTATTTTTAAATTTTGATTTAATATTTTTTTAATTCTCTTAACAATTATTTATTATATATTTTAGTAGGGTACGGATATTGACACCCATAAAATGATAAGCGTACCCATATTTATAAGTACACCCATGTCTAAAATTTAAAATTAAAACATTACTAGACACACCCATCTTAATACCAATAGTACCCTTATTTAAATGAATGTTTTCATTTTAATACAATTTATTTATAAACCCTCATAAGTTATTAACGCACCCAATTTTACAAATGATAAATTTTAAAGTTCTCCAGATTCGAAAACACAGTCTCGAAAATTCTTAAATTCTTAAATTTCGAGAATCTTTGCTTCAGGCCAATTTCAGACTGTGTATTACCTAAGACATGCTTATTATATTTATTATATGAACAAGAGTGCTTGAGCGTGCAGTTATGAAAAATAAAGTCATGCTATTTGTTTTTTACCAAAAGAAATATAATTAAGAGTAATTGACGACACGTCGTTGCGATATCGGTCAAAAGATGACATTTAAGTTCGACCTCGCTAGCGCGCAAGTCACAAGGACTAGCACAGCGGCAAGTGAGGGTATCGTTCCGCAGAGAGGTGGATTTGCCGACCGTCACCGTTCTAGCTGTTATTACAACACTCCGAGAGAACTCGTGTGTTGCGGTTGTGGAAAAGTGTAAATAATACTATAAAAAATAAATAAACTAACATAATATATACATGGATAGGATTTGAATGGAGAGAGCATGAAATGTGGTAACACTAGGGAAACGACTCAACCGTAACAATCCACTAATTAAGCTCTAGACTCACTTAGTCCCTCAATATGCAAGTATATCATAGGCTCGTGTCTCCTTAATTGATCTCTAATCTCTCTCGAGTCTTAGAAATCACATCCACACATACAAAGTACACATGAATTCATTAAGTGCCGTGGCACACACACAAGAGCCCTGTATGCCACCTAGTGTATCTCTCACTGTCTGGTCATGTACAGTGGTTATTTCGATGGGCATGTAATGCGCAACCGTGTGGGCCATACTACAACCAATAATTCATTCACAATGGCTAACCAAATACGGGATGGCAACCAAGTGAAAGCATTAAGAATACGAAAATACCCATACAACACATATGTTATATGCTCGTGTCCCCTTAATTAATCTCTAATCTCTCTCGATGTCTTAGAGATTACATCCATGCATAAATGCTTGGATTCATTAAGGACTGTGGGACACACACACGAGCTCTACACGCCAGCCTAGTGATCTCTCAACTTACTGGTCAGATGTAGAGGATATTACGCTGAGCATGTTAATGTGAACCACGCAATATATAACACACAACCTAAATATCATTCACAAGGTAGCTAACCGGTGAAGCATTAAGCAATGAAATACCCATATAACTACACAAGCACAAATGGATTTCATTTGTCTTTACTTTAGATACGGATTCAGTTTTATCAATCGCCCTAGGATGGCTAAAAATGGAAACAAGCTTACCAACCACTACATGCAACAAGTTGATTGTTTTACATTAAGACCATTCAATTTAAGCTAGGGGTTCATTCTCTCTGATTTGGGAATTATCCCTAAATCAATTCATCACCCAACCCACGTCATGGGTGAGCAATTGTGCCTTTGAAATAAGACCCATTAAGAACAAGAATATAGAACCAAAGTCTAATTTAGCAAATACATGCATCAATCAAACTTCTCCTACTCTTTAGAGCTAATACTCAACACTCAAATCATTCTAAACATGGCATTTTGGATCATCCATCATCATCAACAATCATGGGATGTTAAATTACTCTACTCCTAAATTAAATTACACTACTCCTAATCCCATTCATGGACATATCAATTTAGACCCATCACACACATGAATATCACAACAAGAGATTTAATCATGAATAAAACAAGAGATAACAAAACTCAAAGAATATAAGAACAATCATACTATATTGCAATAAGTGTAGGTTTACAAAATCCCCAAATTGGTGATACACATCAAAGAAGCAAGAAAATACAAAGAAATGAGCAAATAAGAGACAACCTTTGAAGACAAAGTCCTCAAAAGATGCTCCAAACCTTCCTAGCTCGGATTTGGTCCAAAGACCACTCCTATTTCTGAAAACAGCCCTAAGATGGATGAAAGTGTGAAATGGTGGTGGAGGTTCGTGGTGAGCTCCATGGAGGAAAAACCTCCAGGGAGCTTGGATCTCTCCTTATTTGGTGAAGAATGTGGAAAATGTAGAGAGAGAGTGGGGCGGAAGAGAGAGAGAGGGAGTGAAGGGGTTCTGTGTAAAAACTGAAGAGAAGAGGGGATATATATAGTGGGGAGAAGGGTTTATGTCAGAATTGAGGGGAAAAGATGAAATTCCCTAAGTGGCAGATTTTTGGGGGGTCTCGCGGTGACTTTCTAGCAGCGCGCGCCGTTACGGAAACAAGCATAACTCTCTCCACAAACATCGGAATCGTGATCTTGAAGAACCGTTGGAAAGAAGACTTCTGGATCTTTCCAACCATATGTAGCATGAAACCCAGTTCGATCGGAGGAGAGATATGGGCCCCGCAAGATGAGCAATCTGCAGGAAACTTTCATCAATTTTCCCGCCTGACTTTTGCGCCTATTCTGCGGCCATGGGCGCCGAATTGCAAAAAATTGATGTTCTGGTCCCTTTATGCGCCCTTTTCTGCGGCCCCTAATCACAAAAATGGGCGTAGAATCCAGTTTCAAAAATTGCACTTTTGCCCCATAATTTCCTTCTTTTTGCACTTTAGCCCCTCTTCTTGAAAAAATCCTGAAACACTTATTTAAAACGTTAAATACCAGGTTTTACCTGGAAAACAAGCATAAAAGATAAAAGTAAGGGGCTACACAACATGTAGAAATAAGAGTTATCAGTAATAACAAAATAAATATCAAGACTTTCAACTATCAAGCTTTCCTCCAAAGTAAAACTCTGTTATTGTTCTTTACCAACAATAGAGAAAAACAATATTACACTCTTACACTAGTAAAAGTGCCATCATTAAAAAACTTTTAAACAAAAATATTCTTCATACATTATTAATGTAAATTAGGCTTTTTAATGTCATGGTGAGCTAGTTCTTCTCTAGTAGCACCTATATAGACAGTGATGGGTTGATAGTTTTGTGTACTAGAGTAAGGTGACTTGTCACTTTTATTTAACATCTTTATCTACACTCTACTAGCATTTGGAATGGTATAATCTTTAACTAGTTATTGCGTAGTATTTCATTAAGTGTTGCATACTTTTTAGGGTATGCCGTTGGTAACCTACTGCGTCACTAATATTTTTCTTTCCAATTGTTACATGATGAAGTAGTTTAATGGTGTGTTTATTCTGCTGCTGCAGGGAGTTCCTCAGAGATCGAGAATATGGTAGGGAAGTGAGCAGCAATGTTGGCGATGTACTTCTATGAATTCAATGTTTCTTCTTGTTCCTTTTTTTTTTTTTAATAAAAAAATAGAATTAAAATGAATTTGGGGTTTTTTTTTAATAAAGTGATATAGTTGAAGATTTGGGTGTAATTAATGGGTGTAAATAGTATTTTGTTTATTTTTAATTAAACTAATTTGTCCTTATCAGTAAATTCCTATTGGGATATTTTGTAATTAAAATTTTTATTAAAATAGGGTGTGCTTATCATATTTATGGGTGTCATATCGACTCCCATTTTAGTATTAGTTATTTATTATTTAAATATTAATATAATTTTTTAATTTATAATTTATAATAATTCTTTTATTTTAAAATTTTATTGATACGTGTCATATTTCTGGTTTTAAAAATAAAATTACCCTTGTAACTGTTAAGTTTAACTAACGTTGACTAACAGAGGGGTCTATTTGATGTATTTCTGAAAAGTTAAAAGTAAGGAACCACATGTGACGTGTCTAGAAAAGCAAACACGTTTAAAAAAAGGGATAATTACTCCGGTGGCCATCGAATTGATGACACACTATCAAAATGGCCACTGGATTGGAAAGTTGTTCCAAAATGGCCATATTTGGCGAACTTTGTGACACCAATGGCTATTCCATCTAATTCTATCCAATTCCATCCAATGAGTGGCATTTGGTAAATAAGGGGATACCATTAATTTAGAGATTTTCTCCTTACAATCAAAGTTTTTTCTTTTCACAGTTTTTTCTAAATAAACTTCATTATAAAAACTTAAATTTAAAAAAAAAAAATCTAAATACACTTCATTTTTTTCAAAATTATCCTTTTTATCTTTTGACACTCTTTTTAAAAATAAAAAAATCACATAAAAACCTAAATTTTTATTAAATCAATTTGTTTCAAAATTATTATTATTATGTTTAATTGAATATTTCAATGATCATGATTTGAGGGAGAAGTCATTCATTCATTGTCTTGTCAAAAAAAAAAAAAAAAAAAAAAGGCAAATAAAAGGGTTGTTAAGTTTTTGATTTTTTTTCTTCATTTTACTTTTTTTTTTCCAAATTTTTAAGAGTCAACAACACTTGAAAAAAAAATCTGCAATTTTTTTTTTCTTGTTGTCTGTGTATGTAAACAAAACAATCAAAAAAGTCACACTTAAAAAAATTTGTTTGTTTCTTGTTTTAAATCATTCTCATCACTTCAAAATCAAATAAAACTTTAATGGCATTGATAAAGAAAATGTTTTAGGGTTTGAGAACACAATAAGATTAAAAAAAAAAAAAAAAAAAAATCAAACTCTAGCAAAATTGTTCCGTAGTATATTTAGAATTTCTTGTAGTTGTTAGTAATTTAATTAGGATAAATTTGTCATATAATAAAAATAATTTAAAATGGAGTGTAATAAGAAATTAATGGATGTCAATATCATCACTCTTAATTTATTTTAAATGTTTTTTGGAAATCATTTTTTCAATGAGTGACATTTTGATAAATAAGTGGATGACATTAATTTATTTTAGATGTCTTTTGGTAATCAATTTTTCTTTTTTGAAAAGAATAATTATATTTATTCCCTAAATATAATTATTCTTTTCAAAAAACAAAAGAAAAATTTAGATCAATACACGTGTCTTTCTTTTTTATTTTTTTAGATTTTTAGATTATATATATATATATTTACACACACTAAATATAATTATTCTTTTCAAAAAAAAAAAAAATGATTTCCAAAAACATCTAAAATAATTTATGTCACTCATTGAAAAATTGATTTCCAAAAAACATCTAAAATAAATTAATGGCATCCCCTTATTTACCAAAACGCCACTCATTGGATGGAGTTGGATGGAATGGCCATTTTGGAACAACTTTCCAATTCAGTGGTCATTTTGATAGTGTGTCATCAATTCGATGGCCACCGGGGTAATTATCCCTTAAAAAAATCACTAATGCTAGACAACAAAAAAATTTAGTTCAAATTTCAATACAAATGATGTGGCAAGTGATTTTTCATTAACCACATCATCTCATGTTGTTGATGGTGATGACAACTCACTTACCACTTTATTTGGGTTGAAATTTGGGCTAAATGTTTTGGTTGTCTAGCTTACTCTTCAAAAATTGATTTTTCCCCAAAACCTAACGATTAAATTGATAATACCCAATATTTAATAGAAAAATATAAATAAAAAAACATATAGGATAAAATATAAATAAACTTAGAAAATCTGTGGGCTGGGGGCATGGATTATTTTTTTTTGTCCTGTTTTTTTCGATAAAACCATCAATGTCTTGTTACGTTATCAATTTATCATATAAATAAATATATATATATATATATAATCCCGATTTGATCAATGCATCATGATATAATTTTATCAGGATATGAATATGAGCCACTAGTTTTGATAAGTGCATACAAATTTAAGTCAAAGTATGTAAAATGAGTGGCTTACGAAGTTATATCAGGATGCATGACTTGAAAATTTATATATATATAATTTTATTAGGATTATATAATTTTTTAAATAACTTTAACAGGATTATTCAATGATAAATATTAGTGACCTGCATCAATGTAATCAAATGATTACCAACTATCTTAATAATAGTCAATAAAATTTGCAAGAGAAAATTAAAAAACCATGTGTGAGAGAGAAGTAGCAAACACCCAAGACAGCTCACTGTTTCGTATAAGAGATAGGATCTCACCAAAATATAAGGGTTGGATTTGGATCACCATTAAATTCTGGCTTTGCATAAATAATAATAATAATAATAATAATTACAATAAATGGCAAATTGCGAGTTTGCGATTTTGGATGGCTTAAAAATGTGATTTATCAAAGAACAATTCAGTGATTCTTATTTTAATAATATTTTATGACTAAAATTGTATGTGCGGGAAACGTTAAGGATTATTTTAGTTAAAATTGTGGAAATGAAAAAAAAAAAAAAATGGCATTTCACAAAAATATAAATACTTTTGGAATTTTGTTTTACACAATTTGTTGAAGATTTATTGACAGAGGTATAAAATTGTAAACTAAATTTCAGCAAATGTTTTTTTAACTGATCTAAAAGGAAAACCATTTGATATTTGATATTTGAATTGACAATCTTGATTCAACTACTGTTTTGAACTACTTTGATGAGAATTAGTTGCAGCTTCAGCTAAAAGCCTTTTCTGCTTCTGTTTAGAGTAATTACACATATATTTATCTCAAATCTCAAAATGAATAAATAAAAGAAATACTTTGCACGAAGAATTCAAATGTATACGAATTTACACAAACTCTTGTAACTCCACAGAACATATTCTTGTTCCCATCCGAATTCTGTGTCTAAAGAATTGAATTCTCTGCACAACAAGATAATTTAACAATACATTAACATAATCTTTAAATAAATAAACTTAATGACAGGTATTATATTAAAGACTACAATTACCTCAAAATGCACCATGAAACAAATATTTTTTTTTTTTTAATTTCCTGTCACGCCTGACGAAAATCGCCACCGCCACCAGAAACTGTGGCTGCAAAATGCTCTGTTCTTCAACTTTAATCCAATTTACATTATGACAGACAACATAAAAAGGTTACAATATTGTAACAACTAACAAGTATAATATAAGAATCTGAATCAAACTGGAAAATACTTTGATTATCTACAAAGGTCTGTGATTCATTCTCTTCGAAAACAATGAGATATTGCACTAGCATTGCTGTAAATTAAAATAATAAACTGAATAAGTACAGTAGTTAAAAATAGAGAAAGATTAATGAGTACCTAATATTTAGGTGATTTAATCACCTCGCCCATCAATCCAAATCCAAGGGATATGAGCAATCTTATGCCATCTTCACCTGTATCCTTTTTGCATCTTTCAATCAGTGCAGGACATCCCCGCCAATTACTAATCTTCTAAGAGCAATTAGGCGGTGCATATCCTCCGGTAGAGATGTCAATTTTGGACAATCCTCAATAACAAGAAATTGTAGAGACTGGAGGTTTTGTAGTGACTCTGGAAGTGCTATGAAGTTGGGACACTGACCAATAGCCAACGACTCTAGAGTGTTGCCATGAAGAAGCCACTGCGGCAACTCTTCCAGACTTGGTAATTCTGTAATGGAAATTGATCGAAGCTGAATCCGTGTGCTGTTGAGGCCTTGACCACTGTCATCCTCTTCCATCTCAATCTTTAAATTAAGTTTTCTACAATCAACAATTATTAGGCTCTTTAAGGATGTTGAGTATTTTATATCACTTGGTAATGAGAGTAGACTTGGACAACGACCAATTGACATAGTCTGAAGAGCTTTCAAACTACCAATATCACCACACAAATACTCTAAATTCTCACATCCACTAATTTTCAAATGTCGAAGAGAATTTAAGCACCCAATTGTATTCCCCGGCAGACGCATCTGTTTTGTTGTAATCATCAGATTTCTAAGACTTATTAGGTACCTTAACTCTCTAGGAATCTCTTTTAGTTCACTACATCCCTCAAACAAAGAGTTTCCAATTTCTGCAACTTACAAATGGATTTTGAGAGCTTCTTCATTTTAGGATTCGACTTTAGGTTGAGGTATCTCAGATGCTTCAAATTACCAATTTTTTTTGGCAAAACCTCAATATTTGAATCACTTAAATCTAGTGCTCGTAAGACTGGAAACCTTGATACGCATGAGTCAACAAATGATTGATCAGGTTTTATTTCATCAGATGGAACCAAAATACTTCTTAAATGACCTATGCTTGATACGAAACTTGGAAGACCGTCTTCAATTGTATCTGCATCCACAAATGAAACATGTCGTACTTTTTTGGATATAACTTGGCTAGTGGAGTTCACCATTGAGCATTCAGTATTAGACATGGATGACACAAGATCATGCATAAGATCATGCATTTTAAAAGAAACAAAGTTTCCCACCTGCACAAATTCTTGCAAGAAAGAACTCGACTCTAATTCCATTAAATATCTCATGCCAATATGTTCCAACTCTTCACTTTCTTCATGAGATTGGAGAATCCCATTGGCCATCCAAATTGGAATTAAGTCCAAATTAAAAAATTCAAAATCCTTTGGAAATATTGAACACAAGGCAAGACATTGTTTCAAATAAGATGGTAAATGATCATAACTCAGTTTTAGAACTGGCATTATGTCATTTCATTTTGTACTAAATTCCATAAGTCCTTGTCTCTAACATTTTTCCATTCATTTTCATCGGTGGACGAAAGAAGTAGACTCCCCATTGACTTTACCGCCAAAGGAACTCCTCCACATTTTTTCACAATTTCTTCCCCAATTTTACCAGGTTTGGATGTCTTTCTTGTCCTTTCTTGAATGCACATTTCATAAACAAATCTAAGCAACTCTCAAAGGAAAGACCTTCTAAGTCGTACCCCTTACCATCCATAGTTGTGCTCATTATTGAGGCAACTCGTTTACTACGGTAGTTACCACAATTTTACTTCCATTTGCACCTCCTAACAAGAACTTTTTAAAATCCATCCATTTTGGCACATTTTGATTCCAAACATCATCCAAGACCAATAAATATCTTTTACCGGCTAAAATATCTCGCAAGATTCCTTGTAATTGGTCTATATCCATCTCATTACGGTTTTGCCCGGTTAGAGATTTGATAATGTTTATCATCAATTGCCTCTCAACAAATTCCTCCGACACACACCCATCCTTTTAAATCAAAATATTGAAATATCATTTCATTATTGTACACCGATTTCACAAGTGCAGTTTTCCCAAGACCTCCCATTCCTACTATAGGAATGACTGAGATATTTTGATCATCACCATCACTTGGTTGTGTTAATAATTCTATGATCTCTTTCTTTTCTTTATCTCTACCAATAACATCTGAATCAAACACAAAGGAGTGGGTCATTTCCCTTTCCCTACGAGCATGTCTACTGTCAACTCTGTCGTTGAGATGAAATTTAGCCTTAACAGCTGCGATTTCATCCAACCTCCCTCGAATCTCCTTAATTTTATGGCCTATCGTAAACGAAAAGCAACTGAATTTGGCGAGGGGAGATAGTTCCATACCTTTGAGTAATGGATCCACGATTCAGCTTGAGTTGCCTTCGTAGAGATTGAATCTCGAACTCATCGAGCACATCTTCAGCGTCATAGCAGACATCCTTGAGCTCTTCAAGCCAGACTCTGATTTCGTGGTCGTGGAGCTGTTGTTGCTCAGCATCCAAGAGAACAGCTTTGATAGTGTTCAATGTCCTCTCAAGCTTGAGAAGGTCACTTTTGAAACCCCATATCAAACAAGCTTCCTGGTAAACAAGGGAGCCAAGCTTACCCAAGAGAATTTCAGCAATGGGAGACAATTGCTTCTGCCATGTTTTCAAGATTGATTTAGAGAAAAATGAGATTGTGCTGCTGGCTACAGGTATGACTATATGATATTCTATTGTATGCCTCGGCTAATAATTCAAGTTGGAATATTATATTATGTTGTAGACTTGTAGGGGTGTGAGCTGTGTTTGATGGGAGTTTATTGTAGTTTATAAGGAGAGAGTGGTATGGTCTTGTTTTCTTTATATATTGCTGTAAACCATAGAGAAATAATATCTCTATTATTATATCAATATGTCAATATATTTCATTTCCATTTCTTCTCTCCTCTCAAATTCAGATGGTATCAGAGCACGACAGTCTCCTTCCGGCCGCCGTCGATACCCTGCTGCGGCAGCGGTTGTCGGCGGCGAAGTCGCTCATCCTGGTGACCTTAGAGATAAATGTTATTTTATGCCTCGGCGATTTTGTTTCATTATGGGAATGCTAATAATTCAAGTTTATCAAATCTCAATCCCAAATCATACTATATTATGTCCACCTAAAGCAGCCTTGGACGCATATTCATTGTCCTGGGGTTAGGTAATTATTCGATGCCATCCATTTTTGGACGATTGCCTCATTTTCCATTTTCATTTTATAAATAAATAAAAATCATTTTATAGTAATCCACTAGGGCACTAGGCACTACATAAAATTATTTAATTGAAACAGTTGTTATGTACCAAAAGCATTGACAGAATTATAGAAGAAATGGGAGAAGAAATAAGAAGAGTTTAGGATTAGAAGCAATATTCATTCATAATCTCATTCAATCTGTATGTTAGCTTTTTATAAGCCTGAGTTACAACGAATGAGCAGCAGCCTATTCTAGAAAATGGAAATAACTGAACGTGACAATAGGAAATAATGGGGAAATAATGGTGCACTCTTGCAACATATCAGGTGCATGATGAGCGTGATTCAAGGATCACTAAGCACACATTTTATTCAACAACTACATCAGTTCAACTGACTTCAACTGATGATGACAGAGTCCTATGTGACCTGGTAGCATAGGTGGCTTTAATTGGGTCCATAACATTCCACCCTGCTCGGATTATCCTTGTCCTCAAGGATAAAGTCGGGATACATTCTAGAGAAACGCCTTTGATTTTCCCATGTAGCGTCTTCGATGGGAGCCCCCATCCACTTAACCAAAATTTCAGTTTTAGGACGGTATTTGTCTTTGCGAACGATACGTTTGTCCAAGATAACCTCGGGTTGAGGCAGCAAGGTGGAAGTCTCCGAGACTGGTGGCAGAGTGGGAGAGACTGGTGGCAATGTTCCGACTTGCCCTTTCAAACGACTGACATGGAAAACGTCATGAATCAAAGAACCACTAGGTAGCTCCAGTTTGTAGGCCACGGAACCAATTTTTGCTAGCACACGGAATGGACCAAAGTAGCGTGGAGACAATTTCAGGGAACTACGGAATGCCACTGATTTCTGTCGATACGGTTGGAGCTTTAGATAGACGTAATCCCCAACATTAAAGGTCACGTCCCTTCTATTACGATCAGCCAAAGTCTTCATTCGGTCACGAGCAATTGTTAAATTGTGACGCAGCTCTTGCAATATTTCAGTACGAGAACGAAGAAGATCATCCACAGCTTGAACTTTGGTGGTACCTGGAACATATGAGAGCAGGGTAGGCGGTGGAACACCATACACAACCTCAAAAGGAGAGATTTTGGTAACTGTATGAACCGATGTGTTGTAGCTGTATTCAGCCCAAGAGAGCCAATCCATCCACTTCTTGGGTTGCTCACTAGTGAAGCAACGTAGGTACTGTTCCAACGTCCGATTTACGACCTCCGTCTGACCATCAGTTTGCGGATGGTAGCTAGAGCTCATATTCAAGCTGGTGCCATGCAATCGAAACAATGTTTTCCAAAAGAGGCTCACAAACACTTTGTCCCTGTCACTCACAATTGAAGTTGGCATTCCATGTAGCCGGATGACATGATCAACAAAGACCTTGGCAACTGTCAAAGCTGTATACGGGTGTTTTAATGGAACAAAATGCGCGTATTTCGACAAGCGATCCACCACGACCATGATGGTGGTATAACCATTAGAAACAGGTAAACTATCCACAAAGTCCATTGAGATTTCAGTCCATACCTGCTGTGGAATTGGTAAAGGCTGGAGGAGGCCGGCTGGACTAGTACACTGGTGTTTGCATCGTTGACAAGTATCACAGCCTTGAATGTGATTTTTGACACTCGTTTTCATTCCCGGCCATACAAAACTCGTCTTAATCCGACTAAGAGTTTTATGGTATCCAAAGTGCCCTCCAATTGGTGATGAATGATGTGCAGCTAGGATGGATGGTAGTAGGGACGAAGTTGGACTCAAGCACACACGTCCCTGTTTGAACCAAATTCCATCATGCAGCAGGTATGAGGTTGAATTTGTAAGCTGTTGGTAGAAAGAATCTTGGGACACTTCCTTTTGGAGCGTGGCCCACCAATCAGAAACAGGCATGGAAATTGCCACACACTCCAATTCTGCAACTCTTGACAATGCATCGGCACCCTGATTTTCCTTGCCCTTTTTGTATTGAATAATGTAGTCATATCCCATGATTTTCGGCAGCCAACGCGTCTGTGCTGGTGTTGTAATTCTCTGTTCTAGCAGGTACTTCAGGCTTCGTTGGTCGGTCCTGACAACGAATGGTTTTCCCAAAAGGTAAGGACGCCACTTACGGATGGCCTTCACTATAGCCAACATTTCTTTCTCGTATGTCGACAAAGCAAGGGCTGAACCTTTGAGAGCCTCACTGTAATATGCCACTGGTCGACCTTCTTGAATCAATATAGCACCAATTCCGACTCCGCAGGCATCGCTTTCAACAATAAAAGTCTGGCTGAAATCTGGTAATCGTAAAACAGGGGTGGTCATCAACGCATGTTTCAGTTCTGTGAAAGCTATGGATGCCTTTGTGGTCCAATGAAAACCCTCCTTTGTCAATAGCTTGGTAAGAGGGGCTGCGATTCCGCCGAATCCACTAATGAATTTCCGGTAGTACCCTGCTAACCCCAAGAAACCACGAACTCCCTTTGCTGTGGTTGGAATTGGCCATTCATTTACTGCCTTGGTTTTCGCTGGATCAACCTGTACACCATCCCCAGATATGAGATGTCCTAAGTAGTCCACCTGTGTCACTCCAAAGCGGCATTTTGACTGTTTTGCAAACAACTGATTAGTTAACAAGATCAGTAAAATGGTTCTAAGATGAGAAAGATGCTCCACCCATGTTCGGCTATACACCAAAATATCATCAAAAAAACTAGCACGAATTTCCGGAGATATGGCTTGAATAAGTTGTTCATGAGGCTTTGGAAGGTAGCCGGTGCATTGGTGAGTCCAAATGGCATCACAATGAACTCGTAATGGCCCTCGTGTGTTCGGAATGCCGTTTTCGGAATGTCTTCGTCCTTGACTCTGATTTGGTGGTATCCTGAGCGCAAGTCCAATTTCGAAAAATACCTGGCTCCATGTAACTCGTCCAGTAATTCATCAATGATCGGAATGGGGTACTTGTCCTTCACTGTGATACGGTTGAGAGCTCTGTAATCAACACAAAATCGCCAACTACCATCAGATTTTTTGACAAGGAGAACCGGTGAAGAGAATGGGCTGCAGCTTGGGCGGATGAGTCCGGAGTCCAGAAATTCCTTCACCATTCTCTCGATTTCATTTTTTTGGTAATATGGATATCTATAGGGTCGGACACTGACAGGTGGTTGATGTGGTTGCAGGAGAATTTGATGGTCTTGATCTCTGTGTGGCGGCAGGCCGAGTGGGATGGAAAAAACTTGTTGGAATTCCGTGAGGAGTTGGGAGAGATCACTGGGATGGGCTGTTGAGTCTGCTGTCTGGTCTCCTGGCATAATTTGGAAAAAAAATCCTAACCCTTCCAAATTAGACAATTCTTTGTTGTTCAAGGCCTCAAGTGGAGGACGACAAAGACCTTGAAATTTCCTAGCAACTCCGTCTTGATGGAAAGTCATTGTAAGTTTACGATAATCGGTTTCAATTGGGCCAAGAGTTTCTAACCACTGGACTCCTAGTATTGCTTGACATGCTGCGACAGGAAGAACGTAAAAATCTGCTCGTACGGAAAAGTCTTGGACGATCAACGTGAGCCCCAAACACTGTCCAGCGCACTCAATTTTTTCGCGGTTTGCGACCATGACTTGGAAGGTTTTGTCTCGCACCACTGGTAACCCAAATCTTGATACGACGGATTGATCGATGAAGTTATGTGTGCTACCCCCATCAATCAAAACCGTGACATCGTGGTTCTTTAATTTTCCCACCACACGGATAGTCTGTGGGTGATTGGTGCCAGAGATTGCATGAAATGATATTTCTGGTAAGATTTCTGTGGGCTCTGGCTCAAATGAATTCTCCTCAATTTCGGTTTCATCAACAGGCGAAGAGTCCTCGATCATGAAAAGTTGTGGTCGTTGGCATTTGTGTCCTGGTACAAATTTGTCGTCGCAGTAGAAGCAAAGTCCTTTTGCACGCCGATCCCTTGCTTCTTGACTGGTGATTCTTTTGAATGCCATTGGTGGAGCTTGGTTTGGTTTTGAGAGTGGCGGTGGTCCCAAAAGTCCCACAGTGGTGGTCGTTGGGGTCCTCAGATTTGGTGTCACTCCTGATGATCGAAATGGGTGGTTGGATTTCCTTTGTAAGTGATTTCGTTCTTCAATCAATCGGGCTACTCCGATTGCGTCTGATAGTGTCCGTGGTTGTTTAACCTTTACATCCAAACGGACGTCATCGCGAAGACCTGCAACAAAACAACTAATCAAGTAGTTCTCCGGAAGGTCATCAATTCGCTGAGACAATTTCTCAAATTCTGCTTGATAACTTTCGACTGTAGTAACTTGCTTGAGACGGGTGAGAGCTTCTGATGGATCTTCGTAATCAGTGGGTCCAAATCGGTGGAGTACGGACTTGGTGAATTCTGTCCAGTTGAGATGACCTCTGAATTTGGTCAACCACCGATGCCATTGCAAGGCAATGCCTTCCAAATGAAATGAAGCTAGCTGAACTCTGTTTCGGGGATGGATATCTTTGAAGTCGAAATACTGTTCAGACTTGTATATCCAGCCATTTGGATCGTCTCCGTTGAATTTCGGGAAAGAAAGTTTCAGCTGGGTGTGGTATCGGTCATGGTCATGGTTCGGTGGGCTGCGGTTACGATCAAGCTGTAGTGGGGTCTGGGAATGATCAATGTGGTCGGTGTTTTGGCTAGGGGAGGCCTCGTCATGTGCGAATGGATTATGGTCTCTTTCGATAGGCGTTGGATTGCGACTGGTACGCAAAGCTTTCAACTCCTCAATGACAGTCTGTAAGGTAGAGTCAACCCTCCCGAATTTGTCATCGATTTTGTTGTTGATGAGGTCGATTCCTGATTCATGGCGAGCCAAAGTTTCGCTGACCTCATTCCGGAATTCAGTGTTTGATTTCGTACGAGTCTCCATGGAACGTTGCTCTGATACCAAATTGTTATGTACCAAAAAGCATTGACAGAATTATAGAAGAAATGGGAGAAGAAATAAGAAGAGTTTAGGATTAGAAGCAATATTCATTTCATAATCTCATTCAATCTGTATGTTAGCTTTTTATAAGCCTGAGTTACAACGAATGAGCAGCAGCCTATTCTAGAAAATGGAAATAACTGAACGTGACAATAGGAAATAATGGGGAAATAATGGTGCACTCTTGCAACATATCAGGTGCATGATGAGCGTGATTCAAGGATCACTAAGCACACATTTTATTCAACAACTACATCAGTTCAACTGACTTCAACTGATGATGACAGAGTCCTATGTGACCTGGTAGCATAGGTGGCTTTAATTGGGTCCATAACAACAGTTTAGTCCTAGAAGTTGAAATCTGCATTAGCCTAGTTATAGCTGTTTTTCATGGTTTAGTTTGAAATATATATTAAATTTAAAAAGTGGGGCTGGGTTCTATTAATTAATCACTTCAATAACAATTTGATCGGCATTCACTTTCAGAAGGTTTTCAATAATTTTATATTGTCTGTGAAGTTTTGTTTCATTAATTTTTTAATATAAGAGTTGGAGAAAATGAAGCATCATTCGTTTTCTATAGATTTTTAAGATAATGAAAGTGAAAAAATAAACGAATAAATCCCAGCCATTGATTACAAATGTCACCAAATCGATTGAGGTCAGTAAAAAGATTAGCTCAGCAGGTATTCAAATCTCATATTTTAATATGAGCAAATTACAGCCAACCTCCCTAAGATTTGATCTTTAACAATAAAAAATAACTTTATACTTAATTGACAATGACATCTCCTGCAATTAGTTAAAGTGTAGTCAAACTTAACAGAGATAAATATATTTTTATCCTTTCAAACCTTTTTATTTATTAAAATATAGATTTAAAAGCTTTAAATCTTCACCATTCATCTTGGCCACATTTTTTTTTTATTTTTTAGTTTTGAAAAATCTAAAAAACTTAAATCCGAAGAAAAATCTGGAAATACATCAATGGAAGAAGAAAATGTTGTTAGATTAGATTTATATGAGCCATTTTTTAAATTTTTATTTTTAGTTTTGAAAAATCTAAAAAACTTGAATATGAGAAAAATTCGGGAATTCATATGGAAGAAGAAAAAATTATCTGAAGAAAATGTTGTTGAATTGGATTTTGAAGATCTAGATTATTAATTTTTTAGAATTTAGAATTTGAAGAAAAATATAGGGATATAACCTGTGTCTCCACGTTTTTTTTTTTTTTTTAATTTGTAATTTTCAATTTTTTTACAATGGAGATGCAAATTTGTTTTCATATATTTATATATTTTTAAAATTAGATTTTTTTTTTTAATTCATGTACATTTAGGTATTTGTAACGGTCAAATCCAATCAACGGTTAAACTTGACTAGCTTTGACTAACGGTAGGGGAGGTCATTGTTAATTAATGATAAAGTTGTTTTTGGTTGTCAAAGGCCAAACCTTAGGGAGGTTGGCTGCAATTTGCTCTTTTAATATAAGAGTTAGAGAAAAATTAACATTCTATTTTATCTGAATCGGAAGAAAGGCAATAGTATCATTTCTTGAATATTATATATTGATTATGTATTTCTCTATCATGTCTCGAATATATATTGATTATGTATTTCTCTCACTTGCTCTTGTGATCATTGATCAAGTCATCGAAAATGAAATTTGCAACTAGTCAATGAAATACTATCAGAAATATAAACATTTGCAAGTATTTTTTTCATAGACAAGTTATACATAATTCATTCTTTAATTTAAGAGTTTGAAGAAAAACAATAATAGCATTCCATCTTCTGAATTGGAAGAAAAATAATAGCATTTCACCCTTAGTTTCGTATTTGGCCAATTTACACCCTGAAGTTAAAATTAATTGTCATTATACCCCGTGCAATAACTATTCCGTTAAATAAATGGAATATTCTGTTAGAATATTAAGGGTAAAATAGTAAATGAACAATTAATGAATTAAACAAATAATTATTAAATAAAATTTATTTAAAACTAATATTAAAAAAAAATTAAAAAGTTTCAAAATCCATCTTATACGGTTAAAAAAAAAATGAATACCCAAATCCATTTAAAAAAAAATTAAAAAAAAAAAATTCTCCTTTAGTCAAGTTCAGATCGAGAACAAGATCCCATCAGGTCAAGATCAAATCTCATTTCAAAACTATTATTTCTCAAAGAAAAATTAAGAAGAAAGTAATTCGATAATGTACCTTTTTTCAGATCACTTTACAAACTGTTTCACTGTTCTGGTAAAGAACACAAATTGGATTCTTTACTGTAAGTATGGTATAAGAATCACTAACTCCAAGGCCGAGTTTGTTTCTTTATATTGTATTGTATTAGGCTATTAAAATATACTAAAATAATATAATACAGTTTTTTGGGCAATTAAAATGTACTAAAATAATATAATACAATTTTTGGTAAAACCTGTATTGTAAAAACTGTATTGTATTATTTTAGTACATTTTAATTACCTAATATAACAAACATCGTATTAGCTAATACATAATATTTGGTGATATTAGGCTGTATTGTATTAGAAACACTTTTCTTTTCTCTTTCTTCTCAGCAAATATGGAATATTGATGAAAACATATGCTATGATGTTAATTTTTTTTATAATTTAAAAATTATATTGAAAATATTTACTTTATTTATAAAAATATTATTTATTTAAATTTTTATATCATTGAAAATAAATATTTATTGATTTTTTTATATAAAAATATTTATTGATTTATTCATGGTTAGAAAATTTAAAATGAATTATTAACGTTTTTTTAAACTATTATACTTTTATAATATAATAGAATACAATAAAGTCATATCGGAATAACTTAATACAATATAATACAATGCATTACCAAACACATGTTCGTATTAATGATAATCCAGTCCAATCCAGTCCAATCCAATACATTGTACCAAACGAGCCATAAGCGTTTCTCTTTCTCTATGTTTTTCACTGCACCCACATACTTTCTGTGTATTTTCACGTAAGACAACCACTAGCACACACACTTACCAGTGTCCTCACATATGTCAAACACTATTATTCAAGTGTACACAAACTGCTCTAGTAGTTTTCCAGGATAACTGCAATCTACTGATAGTTGTGTGGGCTTGAGTTGGGCTTCATGGACATGGACCATGGATTTTGTGTTTGGACCCATCTTGGGTGAACCCATTATATACCAATATCTCCAACTCACATAAATGGGTCCAACACAATTCCATAAGAGAAAACACAATTATGACATCATCATAAATATGTATTAGAGTATTCATACAGATAAATATACCGTGTGGCTTATGAACAACCAATGTAAAAAGGTGCGGAGCTCTAAAATCTCAATTGTAAACTCTCTATTTACAAGAGATATAATGTTGTTCATTATTGTGTCCTGGATTTAATTTTATAATTTTATTAGTCAAAAGCATACTTAATCCCTCAAAAGCTATGCTTGACTTTATCACATTTCATGTATTCACAATTGTATCTCCAAATACAATTGGTCGACTAATTAATACATAAGTAAGATAAAAATCATTAAATCTTCACATTCCATCTTTGTCTCTTGGTCTCCAAAACAGCTGCTACCTTAGACATGTCTCATTGGCTGAATTATCATAGCTATAGAAATAATACGCTAAAGGTGCTAACACTATTCTGTTACTTTAAGATAAAGTAAATGGTCATGAGGACATCATTTAAAGTTTCATACAACTTCAGTGGAACTTACACAACTAGGAAGTATGAATTCATTCTCTTATTTTTCACATTAGTCATTAATAGCACACACGGTATGAAACACGTGTTACAGTGATCACTACAACAAATTCAGTCATTTACGGCTTGATTTTTACGGCGCACATAAATAGCGTATCGTAAATGTTATTATTCACGACTTGCGTTGCAAGTCGTAATAGTGATGCATAATTTCTCAAAGACAGCGCGCATTTGATGAACGCCGTAAAAAGAGATTATTTACGGCTTACTTATTGCGTGTCTTATTTGAGAGTCTTTTAAGACATACAACTCACGCCATGTATATATTTTTTAGAAACAAGCTTTTTGGCTCCTAAAAGGAACACTAAGGTTGAAACTTAATTTTTGTTAGGCGGGTGTTTTGGGACAAAAATAATATTTGTTGATAATAATGATTTTAGGGACTACATTTTTCATTTTTTATCTTTTTTTTTTATTTTTAAGTTTTTCCTAAGAGACAGATTAACAATTAAATTTTCTTCAATTTTTTATATTAATTATTATAGAGTTAATTCAAAAAATTATGAAAAAAAATATTATTTTCATTTATAAATATAATAATAAGAATCTAAAATGCAAAACCACTTTTTAGAAAAGTCTATTAACATTTCCCTTCCCTTTTGTGATAGAGATTCAAGTCTTATATTTATCTATTAAATTGTAAAATGTAGAGAAACATCTCTCTATCTCGGGTACGATTAACAAATATCCCTTGATCCGACAATATATGATTTAAAAAGAAAGTTTAATTAAATGCTAAAATAAATGTTAATTTGTCTAACATATAAAATAAAATTTTGATTTAAAAATAATCAATAAAAATTTAATAACATCTATAGTTTATATATAAACATTATGCAATTTTTAACAAATTCAAATGAGTAGCAGAATTGGTCAAGACTTTGCTTGACACTAAAAAAAAATGGTCTTTTCCGACGGCTAAATGCCGTCGGAAAAGACCATTTCCCATCGAAAATAAGCTTTCTCGATGGGAAAAAGCTATCTGAAGTCGTCGCAAATACGCTTGTCAGAAATAACTAATCACTGACGAGCCGTCACAAATACTACCATTTCCGACGGCCATGGCCGTCGGAAAATATAAAAATGCCATCGGTAATAGTAATTCAAAGTAGTCAAAATTACTTGTATTTCCGACCGCTCTCAAATTATTAAAAAAAAAAAAAAATGACGCGACTCAACTTGATAGTGGCCACGTCACCCATCACGCGCCACGTCACACAACAACTTTAACTCCAAGAAATTCATATGGTTCGAACCCTTGACTTGGATGACAGTAAAGGGTGACCCTTACCATTTTACTATAACTTTATATTTGATATGTTTTGCATACTATTTATATATAAGCTATTGATATGTTTGTATAATATCTAATTAAATATTTTTTTTTTGTATACTATTTAAATATAACTATTGAGATATTATTTTTTAAAATAATATTTTATTAAAATTATTAGAGTTTGTTTAAAAGAATCTGATATAGTAGTGTCACTAAATATAATTAAAAATAACTAAATGTTTTTGTGATTACTAATAATTTTGCTATATTTTATATTTAGTTAATTTAGTAAGATGTGTCCATAAAGTAATTCGAATTAAATTTTAGCATTTCCGATGACACTTTTTATGTTGTTAGAAAAGTGGGTAATATTGACGGTTTATTTGACTATTTTCGGATGGCCCAAAAGCCATCGGAAATGTGGTTTTTTTTTTTTCCAACGGCACAAAAAGTCCCACAAGTCATCGGCATAACTCGGAAATTTGACACAACATGAATCAATCTTGCAGATGTCATGTACGAGGGCGTTGTAATGTTCCTTGACATCCCTACGTGACTTTCTCGGCAGTTGACTGGCGATATTTTGCCATCGGGCAATTTCTCAAGATAAAAATGCTTATAATAAGAGGGAGTTCCTAAAGAATGACGTTAATATCTCACAAATCCTTCATCATAATCCTGACAAATGTTTTGTGTATTTCTGTTGTATCAAAGTGTTCACTCTTGATTTTTGCATATATATGTCATTGTCCGGATAGCAATTTAGGGAAAATTAGGTGTATTAAATGCTTACTACGAAATAGAGTTTATGTAATTATTTTATCTAACTTCTTATTTTTCAAGAAAAAAATAAATCATGAAATTTTTATTTGTACAAATTATTTGAAGAAACTTTATATAAAAATACGGTTTGACACTACAATAAAAATTTGGTCTTTTCCGACGGCTAAATGCCATCGGAAAAGACCATTTACCATCGGAAATGTGGACTATTTCCGACGACAAGTAGGCCGTCAGAAATGTTGGATTACTTTTTCCTTATTTCCAACGAAACAAAGATTATTTTCGACGGCATTTAGGCCGTCGGAAAAAATGTATTACTTTTTCCTCATTTCCAATGGAACAAAGACTATTTCCGACAGCATTTAGGCCATCGGAAATAATGTATTATTTTTTCCTCATTTCCGATGGAACAAAAACTATTTCCGACAGTATTTAGGCCATCGGAAATGTGGTATCATATTTTTACTCATTTCCGACGGCACTGAAATGGCTGTCGAAAATGGTGCCTTTTCCGACAGCAATTAGCGCCGTCGGAAATAATTCGTCACTAATAGGCTTTTTTTATTTTTATTTTTATTTTTTAGTGTGAACATCATGATGTCTCAGGTCTCAGCATCGATAGCTGATGTGAACGAATTGTCAAATGGTCTGAAATGAGAGGGGGAGGTAGGAGTTGATCTAGTGGTGGGGTGCATGGGATGAGATAATATATTTTTAAAAGACAATAACGGCATGCAGGTGCATGCCATGATTGAGTTTACACCCATATAAAAGTTCATAACATGACCCACAAAATGGGTAGTAAATATAATTACGGCGTTTTTTAAAACACTTTAATGATGCGTTTGACAAGCCGTATTTGAGGGATATCATTCATGACGTCATCTTGTGCGGCTTGCGGTTGAAAACCATAAATAGTCGTTTACAGCATTCTTTGTAGTGGATTTTCATTCTAAATAAGAATGGATGTCTTTACCTTTTTTTTTTTTTTTTTTTTTTTTTTTTTTCACTATACAGATCTGTTAACCACCTAAAAAGGCAGGGGTCAAAAAAGAATTTTCCTTCTTGCCAAGACTGTTTGGGTTAGGGAGACGCTATGGGGAGCATCGGGCTACCCACAAGGAAGCCAAGACCGATACGCCAACGTCAAGCCATGTGTAAACTAGGACCAAGATCGAGGCTACCTCGATTCTACAATGCTAAGGAACATCAAAGTCGAGGTCCGGAAAACCCCGATACCATATCGCCCGTTTACTTGATATCTAAACGGACCGATACCACTATCCAGGATTTATAGTGTTTCGATATCGCAGTTCTTTCCTTCAACCAGTCTACCAAGTGTTCACTATCTACTCAGCATGAAACTGACATCAAGGAAGGTCACGAAACAACAAGGGAGAAACCACCACGGAAGAAAGGACCGATACACCAAGGAGCTTGATCAAGAACAAAACCATGCCACCATAAAAAAGCAGCCTGCAGTAAATATCCAGAGCGAGGACAGAGGGTTTTGACTTTTTCCACCATTCATAAATGGCATTTAAAACAGAAAATTGTCAACTTCATCAATCCTGCCAAAATGGAAACAATCTACTTGATTATGTGGATAATTCCCGTGCCTAAACACCCACCATCAATGCTAAATCAGTATCCCTTTGATTGCAAAATTGATTGGCTAAATTAACGGAATGGATAGTAGGAACTATGACCTATAAATACTACAAAACTCTCTAAGAAGAGGGGGCAGTATTGTTAATCGAAAATTGTCACTTGGGGTGATTTTTCCAATTAACAACTTTAGTGACTGAAATCGGGGTAGATCTCAGTCGGAGAGATATCAAGTAGTTCGATACCTAAGGGTTCTCAATAAAGCACACCAAAAATAATGATAATGGTGGATCAGAAACAGTATATTAATGGGGTCATATTCATAACTCACTTTTTATTGATAATAAACATATAATGAGAGTACAATGGAAATTTTTAATGGCTATCATAAAAGGGGGTAAAAACTCAGATGGCGGTGGAGATGGAGCTCTCGTGCATGTTGATAAGTGGAAAATATCAAGTAGGGTTTAGGACTCGGAATTGCGGTCCCCTTTTCTGTATGATAATATGATGTATATATATGCCTTAATACTTGCCCAACATTCCTCTAAATTCGGTCTAGTGACCTAGAGTTTTTCGGGGTGTTCTGTGGCGATTGGCGAGAAGATCGTCTCTTTCTTTATAGGAATCGATCCCTTCTTTGGCGGAATTCTGATGGAGTTGACTTGTATTTCAAATAGAACTCTTGAGCGGCGGAAAAGAAATCAACTTTCCTATTTATAAAAACGTTGTCATTATACTGTCTTTCTATATAGTTTGATTTTCGGCGTACCTTATCTTACCTTAATACTTGGTCGTCTGCTAGCCTGATACTTATTGCTTGGTTGGCTGACTCTAGGCGAGATCGGGGTACTTGGGCGTCCTTCCCTCTTCATGATTATTACATCTGGTATAAGTGTACCGGGGTATCAGGATACCGGGATTCCGGACGATAGCGAGGTACTAAGACCCTGCAATAGTGGAGACCGTGGAACCTGGCTTTTTCGTTTCCTGGTACCTATTGGGTCTAGGAACCCTTGATCCTGATTTGGACTGGTAGAAGGTTGTACCCGGCCAATTTGTAAAGGCAGGGTACCAGGATGCTCTTGTACAGTGTCTTTCTACCTCAGTCATTCCCCAATGTTGATAGAAAATTCTTCTTTGAACCCCGGCCATTTTTTACGGTTAACAAGTATTTTTCCACTTATCGACTTGCACGAGTTCGCCATCACCGACCATTTCTCAGGAATATCTCTCTAGAATTCCCCATACACCACCCATTGTATCAACCATTTATTTGTTATTCCCCGTTTAATAATAAAGTATCCATTAATGTCTCTCCAAATGTTGTGGTATTCACATTTTCTGTTTTTCAGTAAAACCTGTTTACATTCATTAAGAACATAGCAGTACCAAATGGTATCTCTATAACCGTGACCTCCCAAGTTATGGTTTTAGGGTGTTAATTGGAAATCACCTCCCTTTACAACTTTTCGGTTAACATTTTTTGGCGCTGTCTGTGGGAAAACAAACTCATCTTTTATTTTCTCAAGGAAATCGTTTGGCTCTACAAGATGAGGCTTTGATTTTCTCAAGGACAACCTGACCTATCGGGGCTCCAATCACTTGCTTCCACCCAAAGGGTTTAAAGGCGTGGAAAAGGATCGAGGCACCACAACCCAACGTCAGTCCCACCGTCGAATGTGCAATTCACGCCCTAGACCCCAGCTGCCTAGACAGCAAGCTAAGATAACCTAGAACCGCAAGCAGCAGCTCTTGTGGAAAGTATCCGCCTTCGGATGATAACCGCAGGAATCCCACCTTTTATGCACACTGGATTATAGGAGAAACCAGACCGGGTACCTAAGTACCGGTCTTTTATAGACCCAGGCCACATCCTTAAATTCTATCCCGCTTCTACCCACAGTCTTTGGGTATCGACCCCCGCCTAGCATCAGTAGCGCACCCTCAAAGTAACGGGGCCGGTAGAAGCGACTAACAAGACTGTCAAAAAGCTTTAACAGAAATGGGCGGGAGAGCTCTCCAATGTGTTATGGGCCTATAGAACTGCGAAGAGGATCGCTAATAGGGAAACAACCCCCACTGGCTTTCAAAATAGAATCGGTTTTACCAATTGGACACAAGCTGACATCTTTCATAGACTAACACTTTGAACTAGAAATGACGAGGCTAAACTAAAAGCTAGCCTGGACCTCTTGGAGGAGAAACGGGATCACCCGTTACTTTAACAGAAATGAAGGTTGCCTAGGATTCCCGGCAGAAATCTGGTGGAGTACTAACCCCGAATTGGGAAGGACTTTACATGATAAAAATAGCAGACCGCGTGGGGGTTACAGGTTGGATGACATGTAAAGCTGCCCCATTGACCTACCTGGAGCACATATCACTTAAAAAAATTCTATCTGCGAAGCCTGAAGAAGCAAGTTAAGTGTCGACCAGTATCGTTTTAAGTCTATATCACCTTGAATTTTCTCTGTATGGTCTAAACTATCAATAAAGAAGTTATTTTTCTCCTATGAGTTTTCGCCTATGATTGCCTCGGTAATGGTTTCGCCTATGATCGCCTTGAAACCAGGAGAGCCACATAGCCCTCCTGATGCCCTGGACGGAACTCAATCTCTCCAGGAAAGGCCTGGTGAACAAGTGGCCTCAGTCGCCTACCAGACCAAGGATTCAGACTTGTGGCTCCAGTCGCCCGCCGCATCTTCAAGATCGGGAGAGTCTATACGACACTCTTGAAGCCTTAAACGGAACCCAATCTCTCCAAGGAGGACCTGGTGCTAAAAGGGCCTTAGTTGCCTACTAGGACCAGTTCACCTAAGGATTGGGACTCACAAAGCAGGAGTGCCTGACACCTTGAGTTGCCTCATTGAGGACCTGGTGCTAAAGTGGCCTTAGTTGCCTACCGGGACCAGTTCACCTAAAGACCGAGACTCCTGAAGCAGGAGTGCCCGACACCTTGATTCGCCTTCATTGAAAGTGGGTTTAAATCTGATAAAATACCGAACTCACTCTAATATCATTTATTAGTTTCGATCAAACAATTACAACCGAAAGGATTATAACTATGATGCTACTTATCTTCTTTATTAACTTGATGATCTTATATATTATTGGTTTTCTACTTAATTTGAACATCTTACTTATTTATCTCTTGAAAGTTTAACATGAAAGTGGGTTTAAATCCGATAAGATACGAACTCACTATAATATCATCACTAACTTGTAACTATGATGCTACTTAGTAAATTCAAAATTCAATACAATTCCATTGTACATTCACACATGAAATCACGACAAATATGCATATATACCAACAACAGGTCATCTAAATGCTACAAAAAAATATATGTTCCTTTCTAAAGAATGATATTATAATTCTTTTTATTATAATCTTTGCAGTTAATGGAATCGAACGAAGCAAAGAACAGTCTTCTAAGCTCTCATTACAACTTTCAATAACTATTTTATCTTTTTTTCTCTGCATAGTAAAGCTAAGATTTACAAGTAATTTTCTTTTTAATTAAATTTGGTTTGGGTATCCATACGTGATTAGTACATTTGTTGTAGCTTTGAAGTACAAAGATGAGATTTTATTATTAATATTTTTTTGAAAGGTGCCGGTGTCTATTGTTAAGAAAGAATGGGTATCACACAAATCTAAAGCAAAACACACAACACAAATAATAAGAAAGCAATAAAGAAGAAAGAACGACACCAAAGATTTATGTGGTTCAGTGATTTGCTTACGTTCACAGAGTGCACCGCACTCAATCCACTACTTTCAAAGTTGTTTACAATCTCTCTACAATTTGCTCTCTATCTCTCGACCACTCTTTTCAACACACCCCAAAGGGATTACATAATGTAGTATTTATATGGGAATACTAGGGTAAGCCAAGATTCAAAGGAGTTACTTTCCTTTTCTGCGCAAACTTCCTGATTCTCGCAATTCACGTCATTACCGCTGTCCAGACCGTTCTCTGTGCATGTGCCTAGGCCGCGGTCTGCGTTGCGTGACTTCACTGGAGTTCACCGATGCGGGTGCCGCCCCCTGGGCACTATGCCTAGCCAGCGGTCTATGCTGCGCTAATTCCTCTGGAGTTTACCACTGCGTGTGCCGCTCCCTAGGCACGTGCCTGGCCAAAGATCCTGTGCTACGTAAAATGCCGAGAAAAGATTCTCAGGCTAGTTTCAGGCTTTACAAACCCAACAATCTCCCACTTGAAGAGCTGAAACTTGAATAGACGTTCTCCATCCTTCCTTGATGACTTAGTGGATAATAACGATGCGCTCATCCCCCACATCTTCACTCTTGAAGACCCACTGAAGCTGCGCACAGCTCCAATTTCTAAATAGTGATTGGTTTAGTTAACATGTCAGCCAGATTCTTATTACCTGCTATCTTCATAAGCTTTGACATACCTTCTTCGATTAATGATTGAATGAAGTGGTAGTGAAAATCTATATGCTTGGTCCTGGAATGGAATGTCGAATTCTTGGCCAAGTGTATTGTGCTCTGACTGTCACTGTGCAACACATTCATCACTTGATCGAATCCCAACTCAGTTAACAAACTTTGTAACCATATCAGCTCCTTGCTTGATTTTGTCACAGCCACATACTGTACTTTAGTTGTAGAGATTGTCACAATCTTTTACAACTGGGACATTCAATTAATCGTGGTACTACCCATTGTGAACACATATCCGGTGGTACTTTTTCTATGATCCACCTCCTAGCAAAATCTGAATCCACATAACCTTCAAATTTGAGTTCATCTCTTTTGAAGGTTAGACATCTCTCTGTCGTACCTCGCAGGTATCTTAGGATCCACTTCACGGCCTCCCAGTAAGGCTTACCTGGATTGGACATTAACGGCTCACAACTCCCACTGCATGGTAAATATCTAGTCTTGTGCAAGTCGTGGCATACATTAGACTTCCAATGGCTGAAGCATAAGGAACCTTAGCCATGAAGTCCTTCTCCTCTTCTGTCTTCAGACTCTGGTCCTTAGATAACCTGAAATGACTAGCCACAAGTGGTCTTACTGACTTCGCATCACCCATGCTGAATCTCTGCAACACCTTCCAAACGTACTCTGCTTATGAAAGCTTCAATGTACCTTCCTGTTCGTCTTTGCTAATTCTCATTCCAAGAATTTGCTTTGCTACACCTAAATCCTTTATCACGAACTCACTCGAGAGTTGCTTCTTCAAATTGTTAATCTCTTCTAAATCTGCACCAGTTACTATTCTACTAACATGTCATCAACATAAAGTAGTAGAATAATAACACTTGACTTAACCATTTTGAAGTAATAGCAATGGTCAGCATTGCATCTCAAATATCCATTGCCTTGCATAAACCCATCCAACTTCTTGTACCACTATCAAGGAGCTTGTTTTAAACCATACAAGCTCTTCGTCAACCTACACACCAACTTTTCCTTGCCATCTTCCGTAAACCCTTCCGGTTGCTTCATGTATATTTCTTCCTCCAAATCTCCATGAAGAAAGACAGTCTTCACATCTAACTACTCCAAATATAACCCTTTTGTTGCGACAATACTCAACACTAACTGGATCGTAGTTAGTTTAACAACAGGAGAAAAAATTTCAAAGTAGTCAATACCTTCTATTTGTTGGAAACCTTTGACCACTAGTCGTGCCTTGTATCTTTTGGAACCATCATGTTCCTCTTTGATTCGAAACACCCACTTTTTCTGTAGGGCTTTCTTTCCTTTATGCAACTTGGCTAACTCCCAAGTTTGATTAGAAATCAACGACTTCATCTTGTCCTTCATTGCAAGCTCCCACTTGCTCGTATCTTCTCCTTGATATATTTCATCATAGCACTCAGGTTCCTCTGCATCTGTCAATAACATGTATTGCAAGTATTTCCTATTTGGTATAGGAGTTCGAATTGATTTTCTCACTATATTCTGAGCCTGTGTCACTGGAACGTCTCTATATGGGATATGATTTATAACCTAGAGTGGCATACCTTGTTCTTTATCATTTTGATTAACTAGTTCCACGACCTTGTTCTTTGACACATCATTCGGCCCAAATACTCTGGCTCTTCTGGCTTAGACATTTGTGTGTTTCTGTCTTTGTACATAACTCTTTCGTTGAAGACAATATCTCTACTTATGACCATCTTGTGGTTTTAGTCATCCCATAGTTTGTAACCAAATTCATCTTCTTCATAGCCCACCAAAGTACACTTCACTTACTTGGTGTCTAGCTTATTCCCCATATAATCACCTATATGTACATAAGAAACACACCCAAACACTCTAAGATGAGAAAATTTTACTTCTTTCCTAGTCTAGATCTTCTCTGGTATGGCGAGGTCCAAAGGTTTTGATGGTCCTGTGTTGATCAAATATGCTTCTGTATTGACTGCTTCCGCTCAGAACTGTTTTGGCAAACCTGAATGTAACCTTATACTTCTGGCTCTCTCAGTTAATGATATGTTCATCCGTTCTGCTATCCCATTCTGCTATGGGGTTTCAGGAACCGTTCTATTGAGCTTTATCCCACTTAGATAGCAAAACCTATTGAACTCACGGTCTTCATATTCTTCACCATTGTCTGAATGCAGCTTTTTGATCTTTAACCCTGTCTTGTTCTCAACCCTAACTTTCCATCTCTTGAAAGCATCAAACACCTCAGACTTGTGTTTTAGAAAATAAACCCATACCTTCCTAGAGTGGTTGTCAATGAATGTGACGAAATACTGTTTACCTCCGGTTGACGAGACTGAAGCTAGACCCCAAACATCGGTATACACTAGTTCCAGCTTCTCTTTTGCTGGTACCCTTCCGGTCTTCTTGAAGCTCACTCGTTTCTGTTTTCCCAACACGTAGCTCTCACATAAATCAATCTCAACATTCTTCAAATCTGTCAGCTTACCTTTCGAATGTAGACTTTTCAGCCTTGACTATTCATGTGCCCACACCTCTGGTGTCACAAGTTCGGATCATCTTTCGCTTCCGCCATAGCGATTGAACCACAACCATCCACAGTTGTGTAAAATGACCCATTCTTATTTCCTCGGGCGATTGTCATGATACCCTTCAAAATCTTCCACTTATCATCTGTGAAAGTCATCACGTAACCCTCTGACGCTAGTTGTCCAATAGAGATCAAATTCTTCTTCAAATCCGGTATGTGCCTCACGTTGTTGAGTTTCCAAACTGACCATTTCATCTGAATCTTCACATCTCCCTTCCTGGTAATGTTGCATGCTTGATCGTCACCAAGATACACCTTACCCAAATTTCTTGAGACTTAGTTCTCAAATAACTCCTTGTGAGGTGTGGCATGGAAAGAAGCTCCTGAATCCAGAACCCAAGACTCTGTCTTACTTTCCAACGAGCAGATGAGGCAGTCATTTGACTCCTCTGACACACAGTTCGCACTACCCTTGCCCTTATCTTTCTTCTCAGATATACACTCATACGAGAAGTGGCCTTTCTTACCACAGTTCCAGCACTCTACATCTTTCTTGTTTCGTTGCTGATTTCCTGAATAATTGACCTGATACCTAGATTTAGACTTACCTTTTGACTTTGATCTTCCTCGTTGATTCGTGTTCCGATTTCTGCTTCTGCTTTCTCTACCTTCCATATTCAGTGTTGAAGATTTAGACACTCCAAATCCCTCTTCACGCAACATAATCTCTTCGGTCATGATCATGTACACAACCTATGAGAAATCCAATTTCTCCTTCCCGAATGAGTTGGCAATTGACTGACATGCCATCTTCCAACTTTCTGGTAATTGGGTGAGCATAAACACCGCCAAGAATTCTTTATCGAAACCCATAGACACAGAAGTTAACCCATCATTCACTTCATTGAACTGGTTTAGATACTCTCTAAAACCTTGACCTTCCATCATCTTTAAATTTGATAGCTTCTTGTCAAGATGAACCTTCCTTACCGAAGGCTGTTTATACAGGTTTGATAAAGTCTTCATCAGATCTCTGGCAGTTAGCTGATCCTTTACGTTAAAAGAGACCTGCTTCGTCAAACTGAGACGAATTGCTCCCAATGCTTTCCTGTCCAATAGTTCGAGATCCTCTTCATCTATGTTCTTTGGCTTCTGCTTCTTTGACCAATCTACATCGGTCACACCTCTAGGCTTCTCCTTTAACGACCAATGCAAGTCTTTCTGGTAAAGATAATCCTCCATCTGCATCTTCTAGAAACTAAAATTCATCCTATCGAATTTCTCAATCTTGTGAGAATCCTTCTCCGATCCCATCTCTGCGACAAAATCGTTGACCTCAAGAAAACCTAGATTTGTGTGAAAAATAATTTGCCTAACCTAGGGCTCTGATACCAATTGTTGTTGAGAAAGAATGAGTATCACACAAATCTAAAGTAGAACACATAACACAGAAAATAAGAAAGCAATAAAGAAGAAATAACGACACCAAAGATTTACGTGGTTCAGCAATTTGCTTACGTCCACGGAGTGCACCGTGCACTCAATCCACTACTTTCAGAATTGATTACAATCTCTCTATCTCTCTCAAGTTTCTCTACAATTTGCTCTCAATCTCTCTACCACTCTTTTTCAACACACCCATGAGGGATTACATAATGTAGTATTTATATGAGAACACTAGGGTAAGCCAAGACTCAAAGGAGTTACTTTCCTTTTCTGCGCAAACTTCCTGATTCGTGCAATTCACATCATTACCGCGGTCCAGACCGCTCCCTGTGCATGTGCCTAGGCCACGGTCTGCGCTGCGTGACTTCTCTGGAGTTCACCGCTGCGGGTGTTGCCCCTTAGGCACTATGCCTAGCCAGCAGTCCGCGCTGCGCTAATTCCTCTGGAGTTTACCGCTGCGTGTGCTGCTTCCTGGGCACATGCCTGGCCAGCGGTCTTGCGCTACGCAAAATGCCGAGAAAAGATTCTCAAGGCTGGTTTCAGGCTTCACAAACCCAACAGTGTCTCAGGATCAATTATATGTAGGGGTGTGCAAAAAACCATGAAACCGAACCAACCCACCTAATCCAACCCAAACTTTATGGGTTGGTTTGGTTTCACATATAAAAAAAATTATTAATCGGTTTGTCATTTAATAAACCGATCAAAGATTGGTTCGGTTTGGGTTGCTAAAAATAAAATTCATGCAACCTAAACCAATCCATATATGATATATTCCATCAAAGTCAAATACATATTTCCCGGGGCTTTGTAACTTTTATTTATACTTATTTGCTTCTCATATAAATAAGTTTTTTTTTTTATTCTCATTCATTTCCATCAACCATTTGGTATTATACCACTCCTCTTTCTTTTATATATTATAAATTTGTAAGAAATAGAATATAATACTCCTCTCTTCTAATGCATTTTGCATTTAGAATATGAGTTTTATTATGTTTTAATTTTTATTTTCTGTTATGATAATTGTTATTGTTAGTTTCTTAATTATATAATATTTTTAATTTTTTTTAAATAATTAAATAACACTAATATTTAATATTTTTATATTTAAATATTTTTTTTATAATAATACAAAAAAGATTTATTGGTTCAAACATAAACCGATAAATCTACCTAAACCAACCCGATTTTTTTTTGTTTGGTTTGAATCAATTTGACAAATCACATTGGTTTAGTTTGGGTTGAATTATAGCCAAACTGATACATATTTGTTTGGTTTGGCATTGAGCTTCAACCCAAACCAAACCGAAAATACACACCCTAATTATATGTGTTTTTTTTTTTTTTTACTCACTTTGATTTGTTGATGTTAATTTTTACCGTTAGTTAGTAATTAATGTTTGTGATAGATTGATAACAATAAAAAGAATAAAAATATACAAAAAATGCAAACACCTCATGATCAATAATGAAAAAGTTAAATTCTCCATTATTTGGTCCTTTAATTCTCCTATATTTAATATTTATTAATGTTAATTATTATCCAATTCATTCTTTTGGTATTCGTCCCATTTAACCTATTTAATATGTGATTAATAATTTCATTTAATGTTTATTAATATCATATTCTTTTGGCATTCCTACTATATATTTAATCTATTTAATATATAAAAATAAATATATAATATGAAGTGTCCTATTTATTATAAATATAAATATTAACCTTATTTATTATAAATATAAACATGCAATATGAAGTGCCCTTATTATTTATTATCATTAGAACTGCTCTTATTTATTATAAATATAAGAGTTAATTACACCAAACTCCCTTGAGGTTTGCACTTTTACATGTGGAAACAACTTTAAAATTAATTGACACTCACCTCCCAAGGCGTTATGTAAATTTGGTCAAACTTAACCATCGAGTGAGTTTAAATGTCAAAACTAAGGGTATTTTCATCATTTTATGCTTATTTTTATAAAATAAAATAAATAAATAAAACATGCTTGTGGAGATATACAGTATTGTAAGGATTCCCTTTCTTTGATTGGCTTATTTTGTGGACAAACCACGTGTTGGGGTTTGTATATAAGGGTAGTTTAGATGTTTGAGGATCATGCTCAAAGGCCCTTTCAAGACTTCAAGGGACAAGCACTCCAAAGGTATACTTCTAGTGCTTTACTTTCTTTGAAGAGATTTAGAAGCACACACACACTTTGCATTCTTACATTTGTGTGCATTCTCTTCATATGTCACATTACACACTAGCACTTTGATTGTTATATCTTGTTGTGTATTTATGTGTCTTGTAATTCGTTTCCCGATAGTGTTCGGAAACGTCCGCGCATGCACTAGAATGTGCTTGGTTTTGCGCGAAGACCGCCCACGGAGAATGCCCTTGGCTTCTCCTTAGTTTTCACCTCTGTTGGTGATCGGCGGTTATGATCGGCGGCTTGGCCGCCGAATGGAACCGTCGTTTGCTTCCAGGAGCAATTCTGCGGTCACGATCGGCGGTCACGACCGCCGTTCATACCTGATCGATTTCGATCTCTCGGGTCTGATTCGGCGGTTGGGATCGGCGGTCACGAAACCGCCGAATGAACCGCCGTTTATGCTCTGTTCTTCACAAGCTCAATTCGGCGGTCATGATCGGCGGCCTGGCCGCCGATTTAAACCGCCGAACGGTGCGTTTCAAGGGCAAACTTGTCTTTTCACATGCCCTGTTCTTGATGTCTATAAATATCACACTTTCTCATTTTCAGAATTAATGTTCTTTAACTCTAAGAACCCTAAACTTCAAAGAGAGACATTTGAGAGAAAATCAAATCAAGAACACTTTTTTAACACTCAAAAACCATTCTCATATGCATCAAAATATCATCTAGCATTTTCTAGCTTAGTTAGGATGCTTGCTTGCATGGGTTTTGGTCAACACATATTCTTTGGTAAGTTCTTCACTATTATCATACATAATTAGTGTTTTATTATCATTGACATCTCTTATATTATTTGTATGCTCTTGAATATATTCTAGATACAATTAGAGATTGTTGTGTTGACATGATTGAGTGTTGTATTTTTGATAGCTATCTAGGTTTTGTTAATCTATGTTTAGCTAAGCTATTTGACATGTCATCTAGCTTTTAATATCTAGGATTAAATTAATTGCATAATCACTATCCCAGATAAGCATATAGAGTAACCTAGCTCTTAATTGCATTTTGGATATTTTATATATTCACATAGGTTGTATAATCTCTTCTTAGAGAATTAAGTCTTGTGTTGTGACCAGGATTAGGTTACTTAATTCGCAAGCATCGAACTAGTCCACTTATACCGGGATTAGGTAGTTGAGATGATTATTGATTGGGATTAGATCATTAAACCGGGATTAGGTTGTAATCATTTCAATTAGTAGATTCGAGGTTCGTGTGTGGCTCACATAACAGCCCATGGTTTTTTCCCGTGAGGGTTTCCACGTAAATATCTTGTGTCATTTATAATTCCGTACTTTTTACACTTGATATTTATATTGACTAGTTAGGGGCATTTTCGTAATATTGACATACATGCGAAAATTGGGTATTAAAGTTTAAAATCTATTCACCCCCCTCTAGATAGTTTTATACACACCGTGCAATATTTGTTTCAAGTATTCATTAAAACAAAATACAAATTAAAAAAAAAAAATTAAAAAATAAAAAGATTGATCTCCACTATCCATAACTCCATATATAAGATGGATGGTGGAGATTAAATAACCAAAAAAAAATAAAAAAATGAAAATTAACAAAAAAAAAAAGAAAGGAAAAGCTGAGAAAGTTCTGGAAATTTTCCAGATCTCTTCCTAACTCCATCTCAGATGGAACGGTCTATGACGGAGCTCTATCGCAGATGAAGACCAAATCACTGCCTTTGTCTCCGAAACAACATCGTACCACTTGTTTAGTTTCTTCTTTCAACTCTTTCTCTGAGAATCAGACTTCCAAGCTACTCTCTCTTCCCGCTCCGACTCTCACTTTCTACTGGTAATTCTTCTCTCTCGATCTCTCTTACTTCACTAAAAGAATTCAAGTCACCGCTTCCGGTTTTGTTGTGTAGGGACTAATTGGATCCAATTCATTCTAAATTTTACTTGTTAATGTCCAAGGCTCACCTAAATTTTATTATTGTAGCTATTTATTATCATTTATTTGAGGAACAATATTCACCAGGTGTTCATGGGTTCAAAAATGTGTCATTTATTTATGTTTGTTCATAGCTGATGTTACATTTTGATTCAAGAGGTTGGGTGGATTGATTGCAAGTATCGCAACTTGATTAGAGACTCAACACGCAAACTCGGTGATTGTTATTGTTGTGTTTTGGATATTTCGCCTGCGAAGATATATTATTAGCTTGAGAAGGGAATAGCACACAGCTTGAATGTGATTTTTAACAGATTGAAGATAGATTTTTATCGATGAATGTGTATTTCAGTGTTTGGATTTGATTTTTCTTTTCTTTTTTTCTAGATTATTTCGGTTTTTTTTCCTTGGAATTGATTGGAGAAGAAGATATAATTGTTGGATGAGATTTGTGGATTTTATTTTTGGGATTGATTTGTGAATTTTTTTTTTTTTTTTTTTTTGTGGATTTTTTTTTGAAAGCATTGTGGAATTTAATTGGATCTCCATTCTCCATCAAAATTTTCTTCTAATTTTCCGTTCATCTCCACCATCCATCTTGATAAGGACGGTGTAAAGCCATTTAAAAAATTGTTTTTATTTTTGTTTTCGGATTCTATATTACTTTAAAAAAAAAAAATTGAGATCCACCATCAACTCAAGTATGAATGGTGGAGATCCATTTAAAAAAAAATTGTTTTTTTAATTAAATAAGAATTTCAAGGGCATTTTGGTATTTTGACATTCAAACTTGGTCAACAGTTTAGTTTAACTAACGACAAGAGAGGTGAGTGTCATTAATGATAAAATTGTTTTCGTATGTAAAATAGCAAACCTCAGGAGAGTTTGGTGTAATTAGCTCTAAATATAAATATATAAACCTTATTTACTATATATATATAGAAAAATAATATAAATAAATATTTATTATAAATAAAAATATGTAATATGAATTGTTCCTATCATATTATATATTATAAATAGTACACAATATGACAAGATGATATTGGTCAGGTGGTATGCTCCTCACACCTACACCACAATGTTACGGTTCGAGTCTCTCCCCATTCTCTAAAAACTCTGAATTATTGTAATATTTCAACAACAATAAAAAATAGTATGCAAATTTAAATTTAAATTTCTTCTGTACTGTATGTCAAATAAATCAACAATGGAATAGGTTATGCATTTTTTTTAAGCAAATAACTTATTATAACTTATTTTAAATATTTTTTTTAACAAAGTCTGTGTATCGTGCGGGTTGGCACACTAGTAGTCATATATATAATAATAGAGATTCACAGTGTCACATATCGTCGTATGAGAGCTTTGGAATTAAATGTAATCAAATTAAATATTTAATTTTTCATATATAATAATAATATAACAATCATATATTCATGTGTCAATCATAAATGGAGTTATTTATTCATTTATTTTTTTGTAAGCTTAAATAAATAAATTAATTATAAAGAATAAATCAGCATTAAATATTATATATAGTACATGCACTCAATTCACACTTAAATATTTTTAAGAATATTAGTATTTGGTAAGCTCAAAAGACATTGATTAATCAATAAGAATTAATTGATTAATTATTCATAATAAAATTTTACATGCATTCTATTCACACTTTAATATATTTAAAAATATTAATATTTGGTAAGCTCAAAAGATATTAATTAATTAATAAGAATTAATCAATAATTATTCATAATTAAATTCTTATTAATTATTTTTTATAATTAGAGCCATGATTAAAGATAAGTTGAACATTTCTTTGAATCCAATAGATATTAATATGAAATTTGAATCAATTAAAGAAACTCTTAGGTGTCTAATGTCATTAATAACAAGACTCTTTATTTCCACCATTAATACCAACAGTTTCAATGAATCTTCTTAATTAGATAAATCAACTTCTATATATATTGCCAATATATATTGCCACAAAACAATTTTGAGAGATATATACCGTAAAAAGAAAAATAAATTATGTTGCAAGTTTACAAGCATACAACTTTTGGATGACCATAATATTGGGCTTACAAATGTGATGATTCAAAATACTAGAGTCTAAGGTGGATGATCGAAAACGGATATATGAAGCTAGATTTCTTTAGCCTAATAATTATATAATGTAATTATTTTTTTAAATTTGCATGAGAAAATAAAAACGTGTGTGAGAGAGAGAAGAAGCAAACATTCAACACAGCTCATTAAATTCTGGCTTTGCATGTGCCTCTAAAAGCATTAATAATAATAATAATAATAATAATAATAATATATAATAATAACAATAAAAAAATATATATATAAAAAAAACCATGAAAATAAGTTGGCAAATTGCTTGGCCTCTAGTTCTGAGTTCTCAAATTAGCGATTTTTGGATGGTTTAAAGAATTGATTGCTCAATAAAATAAATGGCGATTATCAATTTAGTTCCTAATTTTTTTTTTCAAAAAGTATGACTTTTTTTAAACAAAATAAATGGCGATTATCAATTTTCTTTGTCTTCTAAACAAATGAATTCTCTGCACCAAAAAATAATTTAACAACACATTAACATAATCTTTAAATAAATAAAACTTAAAGAAAGGTATTATATTAAAGCATAAACAGCTAAAAGACTCCACCTACCTCTAATGAGGTTAGGTATTTTATGTCATATGGTAATGAGAGTAGACATAAACAGCACCGTGAAACAATTTTTTTTTCCCTCTCACTGCCGGATGAAGAACGCCACCAGAAGCAGCGGCTGCGAAATACTCTGTTTCTTCAACATTTAATCCAATTATTGTAATAATAATAATAAATAAATAAATAAAAACAGTGCCGTGACAACACTTGCCTTCAACAATTAGTCAACTACACAATTTACATTATGATTTATGACAGACAACATAAAAAGGTTACAATATTGTAACAAGTATAATATAAGAATCTGAATCAAACTGGAAAAAATACTTTGATTATCTACAAAGGTCTGTGATTCATTCTCTTCGAAAACAATGAGATATTGCACTAGCATTGCTGTAAATTAAAATAATAAACTTGAATAAGTACAGTAGTTAAAAAGAGAGAAAGATTAATGAGTACCTAATATTTAGGTGATTTAATCACCTCGCCATCAATCCAAATCCAAGGGATATGAGCAATCTTATGCCAATCTTCACCTGTATCCTTTTGCATCTTTCAATCAGTGCAGGACAATCCCCGCCAATTACTAATCTTCTCAGAGCAATTAGGCGGTGCATATCCTCCGGTAGAGATGTCAATTTTGGACAATCCACAATAGCAAGAAGTTGAAGGGATTGGAGGTTTTGCAGTGACTCTGGAAGTGCTATGAAGTTGGGACACAACTGAATAGTCAACGACTCTAGAGTGTTGCCATGAAGAAGCCACTGCGGCAACTCTTCCAGATTTGGTAATTCTTTAATGAAAATTGATCGAAGCTGAATCCGTGTGCTGTTGAGGTCTTGACGACTGTCATCCTCTTCCATCTCAATCCTTAAATTAAGTTTTTCACAATCAACAATTAATAGGGTCTTTAAGGATGTTGAGTATTTTATATCACATGGTAATGAGAGTAGACTTGGACAGTAACCAATTGCCATACTCTGAAGAGCTTTCAAAGTACCAATATCACCACACAAATACTCTAAATTCTCACATCCACCAATTTCCAAAACTCGAAGAGAATTTAAGCACCCAATTGCATTCTCCGGCAGACGTTTCTGTTTTGTTGTAATCGTCAGCTTTCTAAGACTTATTAGGTACCTTAACTCTCTAGGAATCTCTTTTAGTTCACTACATCCCTCAAACATAAAAGTTTCCAATTTCTGCAACTTACAAATGGATTTTGTGAGCTTCTTCATTTTACGATTCGAATCTAGGTTGAGATATCTTAGATGCTTCAAATTACCCATTTTTTTTGGTAAAACCTCAATATTTGAACCACTTAAATCTAGTGCCTGTAAGCGTGGAAACCTTGATACACATGAGTCGACAAATGATTGATCAGGTTTTATTTCATCAGATGGAACCAAAATAGTTCTTAAATGACCTATGCTTGATACAAAACTTGGTAGACCCTCTTTGATTATATCAGCATCCACAAATGACACATGTCGGACTTTTTTGGATATAACTTGGCTAGGGGATTTCACCATTGAGCATTCATTATTCGACATGGATGATACAAGATCATGCATTTTAAAATAAACAAGGTTGCTGCTCAGCTCTTTAAATTCTTGCAAGAAAGAACTTGACTCTAATTCCATTAAATATCTCATGCCAATATGTTCCAACTCTTCACTTTCTTCATGAGATTGGAGAATCCCATTGGCCATCCAAATTGGAATTAAGTCCAAATTATTAAATTCAAAGTCTTTTGGAAATATTGAACACAAGGCAAGACATTGTTTCAAATAAGACGGTAAATGATCATAACTCAGTTTTAGAACTGGTATTATGTTATTTTCATTTTGAACTAAATTCCATAAGTCCTTGTCTCTAACATCTTTCCATTCATTTTCGTTGGTGGACGAAAGAAGTAGACTCCCCACTGACTTTACCGCCAAAGAACTCCTCCACATTTTCTCACAATTTCTTCCCCAATTTTTACCAGGTTTGGATGTCTTCCTTGTCCTTTCTTGAATGCACATTTCATAAACAAATCTAAGCAACTCTCAAAGGAAAGACCTTCTAGGTTGTACCCCTTACCGTCCGTAGTTGTGCTCATTATTGAGGCAACTTGTTTACTACGCGTAGTTACCACAATTTTACTTCCATTTGCACCTCCTAACAAGAACTTTGTAAAATCCATCCATTTTAGCTTATTTTTGTTCCAAACATCATCCATGACCAATAATATCTCTTATCGGCCAGAGCATCTCGCAAGATTCCTTGTAATTGGTCTATATCCATCTCATTATGGTTTTGACCGGTTAGAGATTTGATAATGCTTACCATCAATTGCTTCTCAACAAATTCCTCCGACACACACACCCCTGCTTTTAAATCAAAATATTGATCTATCCTTTCATTATTGTACACCGATTTCACAAGTGCAGTTTTCCCA